>JAKOGI010000145.1:875000-1000000 GCA_029747015.1 Carnegiea gigantea
GATAGATGCAAGATAATAACAAATCACAACATTAATTATGGGTAGCAAGAACAACGAACATTTTTTCTTAATCCATCAACAATTTATGACTTCAGGGTACCCTGATTCTATGGAAATAATTATTAGGGGTCAATGTTTTTAGAATATATTCTAAAGTACCTACTATTTTAGGTAAATTATTAATAGGGGACAATATTTTTCAAAATAGTTGCTGGCTAAAGTTTTTCTTTGCAATTTAGTCCCTGAACTTTCTGAATTTTGCAACTTTTGCCCAAAATAAGGTTTAACACGCAAAGACTCAACTTTTTGGTGCTTTTTAATAAAATTAAGCTTATATTTTTGTTTAGACTTCTTATAATGACTTTACTGGTATTAATTATCATAATCTACTACTTATATCATAAATATTATATTTTCTGTGATTAACGGCCCACCATGGTTAGTAAAATAATTAAAGTTTAATTAGAGAGTTTCGACCATTACCTGAACATAGTCTATGCTGGACTCCGACGTTCCTCTAACTTCCGGTTTACAGAGATTGCTAATCTCAACCCCACCTTTTTTAGATCAGGCACAGCACAGATCTGTTTCGTTTCCTACCTCGGACCGTAGTCACTAATCAAGTTTTACTTATTTGAAGAATAGTAAGACTTTAATCAGGAAATTATAATATTTAAGACATAAGGTTCAATTGGATAATGTTTCCACCTGGGAAAACTTCTTTTATGGAAAGCTTGAAAATAGAAACATTACAATGGAAAGCTTGAAGAAGGACTTTAAGTTAAGATCATTAGAGATGCTTGCTCATAGAGAAATGGAGAATCCCGACTTCTCTTCTGCTCAAGAATGCTCAAATGACCGTGTCCCTTCTCAGCACTTCGACCTCTCTATTTACAAAGGGGATGGGGGTTAGGATGCCCTAATAGCTACAGTACATAAAGATTTTTCACATGGCTATAGTACATAGTGATTCTTCAGTACATACTTTATTTTACAGACCAGACACTTATCGAAATAGTATAATAGTGGGGCAACCACTTTTCAGAGCTTTTAGTGATGACAAGACTAGTTATCATTATTGAGATTCTGCATTCCTTCATCTCCAATTATATCTTTTAAATCATCATTATCTGGATAATCATCAAAATCTTCATCAAGTTGCTTAAGATGCTCTTGATCCCATTCTTTCAAATAATTCAAGAATATATTTTTTCCTATTTCTGATAAGAATTTTCCAGCTCCAACATCAAAGAGATAATCAAAAATGTCTTCTGACACTGCTCCTTCCACCTTCATGTAGTCTTTGAATTCATTATCATAAGCGAAAGTAGTATTTCCACAATACATTAATGTTTTTCCTTGTTCGATTAATGCCCAACATTGATGATAAATGTTGAAAAGTCCACTGGCCCTCGATAAAGCAGAATCAGTAACTAGATGTACTGGATTTTCATGAACCCAATTTTTCATTGATAATTGAATCGCTGCAACCATTGATTTGAACAAGATAATGGGCTGGTTTGGCTTTTTCATTTTCATATTCAATTAGAGTACTATAAACCTCTAAAGTTAGGTATCTGCGAACTGGAATTTTCGTTGGACCCTCAGCAGATGTAAGAATTCAATGGATCCTTTTGAACATACATTGCTGGAAATTAGTTAATGGTTGAGAAAAATGGGAATCTTGGATCCAGAATTTCTATAAAGTAAAGTACCATCCCGTATTTTCAAACTTTAAAAATAGGATCATTTGGAGATAATGAATTTGTTGAAAAACAAATACCACCAACTCCAGATCTATTGGAAAAATAGATCTTTGTACTCCAAGACTCCCAAATATCATAGAAATAATGATGATAAAAGTCGATGTAGGCTGCATACCACTTATTGAACCAGTTTTCTTGAATATAAGAACTTATTTTTTCTTGGATATCATAAGGACACTGAAGGTAACTAATTTGTAACTCTAGAAGGAAAAATCTTTGGGCTATTAGGTAGGCAGTAGAAAGTAGACCAAAACGTGATATACTTTTTGTATAGAATTTCAGGTTATCAATAAGGACTTTACAAGAAAGCGTAACCCGTTCTAGTAGAAATGGCATCTCATTAAGGATTTTCTCCTTTTTTGGCAGGAGGTCGGCTTTGATGATCACCATTGGCGAGTTCTCGAGTTAAACTGTCTGTCAGAGAGTTCTTCGATCCCTCTATATGTTCAATAGAAAAGGAAAACTGATTAAGCCATAATTACCAACGCAGAAGTCGCCCTTGTGCTTGCATATTTGATAAATTCTTTTTTATAAAACCAAGTATTTCTTTACAATCAGTTCGAATAAGAAAATGTTTTGGCACTAAAAAGATCAAGAATTTTACAATTCCCCTTATGACTGTAAGGATTTCTTTTTTCATTGTAGGATAGTTACATTCTGCCTTATTAAAACTTTCACTGCAATATTTATAGAGTTTTTCTCATTCTTTGACTTTGAGTACTGCACTCCAGTGCTCATTGCTGGCATCTGTTTTAAGAACTAAATCATCTCATTCGTTAGGCAAATTAAGGACAGGAAAGGTTTTACACATTTTTTTAAGTTTTGAATAATCTTTGTATCATTAGTGATACATGTCCAACTTGCTTTTTTCTTGAGTTTCTGCTGCAATGGCTTTCTTAATTTGGCTAAATCTTTAACGAAATCTGAGGCATAGGTAAGACATCCAAGAAATCTTTCTAGTTGCTTCTTACTTCAATTTTTTCAGGAAATTTTTTTATTTTTTCTAGAATGTGCTTTTGTAGGATGATTTATCTAGCTTCTATCTCTAGACTTAACAACTCAATTTCTTACTCAGCATAAATGCATTTATTCTTACCAAGTATAATGCCATGATCAATGCATCTTTGGATGACTGCTAAGACATCATCTTTGTGCTGTCCTATGGTTTTGGAAAAAACAAGGATATCAGCGATGTAAATTAAACAATAATGATTGAGGTCTTTAAAGATACTATCCATTCTCCTTTGGAATATTTGAGGTGCATTTTTAAGACCAAATGGCATTACTATCCATTCATAGTATCCTTATGGGGTACTAAATCCGGTTAAAGGAATACTTTCCTCATCCATTTTTATCTGCCAATATCCACTTTTGTAATCCATTTTTGAGAATCAAGAGGCTCCTTAAGTTCTGTTGAAAAGGACTGTTTTGCTAGGAATATAACAACCATCAAAGATAGTATTATCATTAAGTTTTTTTTATAATTGATTAACATTCTAACTTTTCTTCTTTTTTCTTCTGTATGATTTCTTACCATAAAAGCAGGACTGATGTGAGGACTTTTGCTATTCCTGATTAATCCTTTGTCCAAAAGTGTTTTAATTTGTTTATCAAATTCTTGGATATCCTGGTGGGTACACACCGTTTGTTTGACTCGGATAATAGTATTGGGATTTAATAGAGTGATTTTAGCAAATATTTTATTTTTATCCCAAACCTTTAGTGGATTATCAGAGTAGAGTTCCTTATATAATTTTTCTTATTGTTCGATAATCTATTCTTTAATAGATAATTCGAGTAATGAGATTATCAATGCTACTTCATGTTGTGCTGGCATTACTTTCTCACCATGCTGGCTGCATGTAAACTCAATTTTGTGATGAGTGTAAGCCTTACTTGGTTTTTCAATAGGAACTTAGTGCCCATTAATTGTGAACATTATCTGGTTTACGGTCTGTGTGCATGGAGAATATAATCTCTAAAAATTATTTGCAATAATCATATCATGAGAAGGTTGATCAGTAGCCCATAGAACTAGTATAGTGTATTAAACTCCTCCTAATTCTATAGATAACCCTTCTATTGCCTCATTATAACTCATAATGCTATTGTTAGCTATCCTCACTTGTAAAGAATTTTTAGCTCTTTTCCACATAAATTCTGGAAATAATGATCTTTTCCTAAAGTATACAGAACAACCACTATCTATGTAAGCACACAATTCATATTTACTATATCCCTCTAAACATACCTTTATTGGGATGTAGATACTATTGGGATTTGTATTGGTAGCTTCATAGCATATTTTCATAGTCATATTTTTGACTAATTCATCCTCATAGATTGGTTCACTAATCGTTCTAGTTTTGTACCCAATGACCTTTCTATCTGAACTTGTTATTCGATCTATGCTGGGTCTTGTAGCTTCAAAGCTCATTCTACTCATTTCACTGGTCATGCTAATTATATCATCTTCTTTAAACTCTTCTTTAGCTGATGAAGATCCTTCTCCCCAATTTAACCTTGTACTCATACTTCTTAATATTTGGGATTTAATGGTGATTTTGCCTTCCTCATCAATCTTTGTTATATTTTTCTTATTGACTTTTGTAGGATAGGCAAAGTTAGATGTCCATGAATGGTCAATTTTTATCTCTTGAGGGTTGGACTTAATCCTGTAGATCTTTTGCATGGAAGTAGGACTTTCAAATTTCTCTGCTTCTATCATTATTGCCTTAGTCTTAGGATCTATTATATTATCTAATTTATAGATAATTTTTCAAAATATTCTTAAGGGATATCCTCATCCTTTCATATCCACCCCAACTGTTTTTATCTTAGGAGATAAGAAGTTTTTTGCAAATTCATCTTTTAGACTCACATAATATCTAAGTCGACAGTTGAAACCTATTAACCCATTAAATAAATTGGTTTTTATCCCTGTGATGATCTGATTATTAAATTTGGTGTGCCTAATTTCACTGAGTAAAGCGTAAAGATCAATATCTTTACCATAGTATTATAATGGAGTAATTTGAACTTGGACATTTTTGACATGGATGTATTTATATTTTCTATCTTTGTTATGCTTAAGGATATTTCCCAATTAATAAGATTAACTTTCCCAACGTCATACTCACAATCCTTTATCTCCGGATCTCCTTCCATCATTTCACATACGTATTTGCTTTTTAATTGAAAGATAGATTTTTTATAGATTATGTCCTTCTGGATTATGGGAAGAACCCAATCTCCTTTGACTTCCTCATGATCATTGTCTATAACAAATTCTTCTCTTTAGAGATCACCAAGGCTGACAGAGCTACTCTCCATCATATAATTTGTTTCTTCAAAATCACTTTTTTCATATTCATTGTCCAATATAATTTTAAAAATTCTTTTATTGTTATTTAAGGTTAGGTCTAAAGCCTCATCTTCACTAAACTCAACATAATCTAAACTTCAGGTTTCAATTAGTTTATTATTCTTCCTATTTTTGCATTCATTAGCATAATATCCAACTTCTCCATATGCCCAACATTTGCCATTGTTTTTCCCTGCAGAACAATAAGTTGCTTTCCTAAAAAATGTATGTTTTTTAGGACTTGGCTTGTTATAATATTTTCTCCTATATTTCTCTTTCCTTTGCTTATTAAAGCTCTTTTTCTTATAATACTATCTTTTTCGTCTTCTCTCAGGTTCTTTTCTCTATTGGTGAGGCGAATCCCAACAAGTTAGGAATTGCTTCTAATTTTCTTTCACTTTTAGAGAATAAGACATTGATCATTGATCCATTTTCTTAGATAAGAAATTCTAGAACCAAGGGTATCAATGACATCTGCTCCTTCCAGATATGCAATATATTTTTCATTTAATATGAAATTTATAGGATGGCAATTTATCATAGAACATACTAAGATTGGTTTCATTATGCCCAATTTTGTAATAATATTGACTGAATTCAGCAATATAATTTTTCAGATATCTCATATCCCATAATTCTATGTTATTAATCTTTCTTTGCCATTCTCTTGCTTTTTCTTCGGAATCAAGTTTAGCTCCGATGAACTCGATTTCAATTTCTTTATATAGATTTTTGAACATTGTAGCTGGTGTCTCCATCATTCTTAATGTATTTTTACCTTCTTTAGTTAACAAATCGTACTAGTCAGTTACAGTGTCAGAAAAGCTATATTCGATGTAATTTAGAAAATTTTCCACAGTCCATGTATTGTTTAAGTTTAAGATACTATTTATTCCCCTTTTTCAGTGCTCAATTATTTCTTCTCTATTACAGGTTCCATCAATATTTAAGATATATCCTATTTGACTAATTAGGGTAAGGTCAATTTTTTCAAAAGTTGTAGTTTTCCTTGGGATGAATCCAAAGGAAAAATTAATTGTACGTCCCGTTGGAACATACCTAGTCTTATGAAATAAGCATTTCTCCTAGATGGTTCATCAAATTCTTCAGATTTAGAAATGACATTCTTAACTAGATTTGTTTCTGTTTCATATAGGTCGATTTCCTCTCTAATCTCATTGATTTCGTTTTCAATAGTCATTTTTTCATATTTCTTATCAAGTTTTCTCCTAATTTCTTCTAATGGTAATACATCGAGGCCTTCTAATGTAATCAGATTCATCTATTGTTTATGTTTCTTCTTCTAATTGGACATTATTGGTCTCTTCATTATCATCAGTCAAAACGTCATGTTTATCACTAATTGCACCCATGATTTTGTTTAATTCGTCCGAATTTTGTTCTTTACCGAACATTTTTTGTAGCTCTTCAAGAATATGTTGTTTATACTCCACCTTCTTTCTCTTTCTTTTCAGTAGATTTTTCACCAGATTGTTCTCCTACTTCTTTTTGGATTTTTATTTCTTGTAAAGGAAATGGAATCTTATTTTTTGGGTTTTGAAAAGGATATTTATGCTGAAAGGAGTACTAATACTAAAAGTAGCTTTTTTACTATGTCTAACTTCGTTAACAAGAGAAAGATGAATAATGGTTAACTGATTCTTAAACTCCTTCAGTTCAGTCTTAATTTTAGTTAATTCTGCCTTTAATTCTAAAACTATATCTATGATCTAATTTAATTGAGGTGCTAATGAGGTATTACCTTCTGGTGAGTGAACAACATGGGAATAATTAGGACTAGGGCAAGCAGGAGATGATTCAAGCATTAATCACAGCTAATCACAGTTAATTAGCTTAATTAATAATTAATCAGCTTAATAATCTTAATTATTTTTGCTCACGTAGCTCTCATACCAATTGAAAGAGGGCATCGAGTTTTACTAGTGAGCAAAAAACCACAAACACAATTTTAAATTTTTCGAAAGTAAGTTTTTAAGAATTTGAGCTAAAATACAAATATGAAAAGTTTAAGGGCTTAAACGAAAACATAAACAGTGAATGGTCCCCTTAAAAGAGTTTCTGCAGAGTATTGTCCCTTTAAATATGCTAGTTTTTTACCCGTGCATTACACGATAACTATCACTTCTCGGTTGATAAGTATCGGTATCTTGTTGTATATTTTGTTGGTGGTGCTATACTATATTGAGTTCTATATACTTGATTGTAGCACGTTTTTATGACTTGATTTCATATGAAGTCACCTTAATTATATGTATTTGAATTTTTGATGTGTAATGTATCTTTTTTAATCCTATTAGTCAAGAAGTTTTTAATTGTTTTTTGGGTTTTAAGATATTACGTGGTTTGACGCTGCGTGATTTTTTTAAGTTTAAAATAATTTTGTGAAACAACCATAATGACGGTAGGAGCAAAGGAGCAAAGAACGAAAAACCATAGTATTTTCAGTAATTTAATGTTGTATTTCTTAAACATGGACTTTATTTTAAAAAATGCATTATATGCATGGCAATGTGAAATGTGATGTGTGAAAAGTAATTCTAATATGAAATGTTCAATAACACATTAGATTTGTTGTCTTTGTTGTCTATCAGTCGCCAAGTTTCGTTCTCAAATTATGTAACCTGCAAAAGTAACATATATTATATTAAGTTAGGTTTTGATTTTTCATTTGTTCCTAACTACTTGTCGTCAACAATGTGTTGTTAAATGTATGTAATAATTTTTTACATGCTTATACATTGAGTAAAAAAACATAAGATGATTTGTACTTGCCTACAGAAAGGTGTTTCAATTATGAACTTCTTATATATTTCATCTGCTTGGGTTGCCTGTACAATATTGGAAGAATTTATTAATTGTTATTATTTTAATCTTTGATTATATTTAATTCTAAGATCATAATACGTCATGGTCATTGCATAATTAGAACTAATATTTTGTAGGAGTTTACTAGCACTAAAAGATGTATAGTGCCAATTTTTTTTTGGGGGGGTAAATTGTAGTAGTGAAGTTATTTTAGGTGCATACATACCATTGGTAAATTGTTGAATACTTCTTTGTAAATAGTATTTCTTGTGTATCCTTCATAGAGTTCATTGTGATATTTAATGATAAACTTCAAACCCTCTGGTGAAAACACCTGTGATGCTACAATTCAGTTGTTCATAAATTAATACCAATTTTGAAAGGTAAACTCCTATACAGTTTAGTGACGGTCCTTGACTTGTATTTATAGTCATTGCATAGCAAACATGAATAGAAAATTGCCTTCTTTTTAATATAAATGACCACATTGTCTCAGATGAGTGTAAAATAATTCTAGAAATTGTAGCCTTCATTCTGACATTGATGGAGAAAAGAATCAAATTCGTCTGTTTTAGCCAACCAGTATTTGTTATGACTCATTTTTGTATCCTTCCACAACTAAGAAATATATGGGAACACAAATTTTCTTTTTGATTAAATGACGACACAAACTTAGATGAGATACTGCAAAATTAAGTTCCTATTTATAGGAATTACAAATTAAGATAAACTCTAGAGTAAAATGAGTAGTTGTTGGGATAATGAGGTAATTAATTTCAAAAATAATATATAATATAATAATTGAAGGTGAGCATTAAAATAAAATAATGAGGTAATTTAGGAAAGGTTATATAATATTAAAGATGGACATTCAAATGAAATAATAAGGTAACTTACCAATAAGAGTAAATTAGCAAAAGATTAGTTGGTACATGTGAGACTAAATGTCAAATTCGTAGGGTCATGTGTGCCAACTAAAACTAATAATCATCACAAATGTGCGTTTTTTCCCCCTAGAGATTTCTATTGGCTTAATTATATTCATTATGCATGCACTTACTTCATATGTCCAATGCAGATTGTTTCAATAGTTTAACGACACCTTTAATATTATTTAATAGAGATGATGGTACTTTCTACTATTTGACTAATGATTTGAATAAAAATAAAATTTGATTAACTATTCTTATGATCAACAAAACATGAAAAAATTGTTTACAGTAGTGATAAAAAGAGAGATAAGTCTTGACCTTAGTCTTATCTTTTTGGTGTATAATTATTCATAAAAAAACTAACAAAGAAAAATTCAAAAGATTTTAAAAAGAAGAAAAGGAGATTATAACAGAGGAAGAAATTTTGGTATACTTTGAATTTAGAAAAACTTTTCATATTCTTTTTTTCTGGGGGGAAGGAATACTAGTAATTTATGAAGTCAATTATAGTCTATTATAGAAAGTAGACAAACTACTTTTATATATTAATTTGCTTATTAAATTTAGATTTAAATTTGCTAAAATAACTAATTATACTATTTGATTTTTGAGCGCAAAATATAATCTCAAGTGAAATATAAATTGAATAAATCATTGAAACACTTTTTTTAATATCATAAACGTAAGCTATAAATGTCAAAAGAAACTAAATATTGTACCAACTCAAAGTAATCGTAAGCGAAACCCACAATTACATTAAGCTCTTATTGTATTTCATAGTATCTGAATCCAATTATGTGACATGCTGAAGTAATTAAGCTTTGCAGCATGTGAAATAAGCAGCTCGATCAGCATTCAAGTGTCAACTCATGATATATACACTTAAAAATAAATATACAAAAATAAATTATATGTTTAGATTTAGATGTCCAATATATACTTACCTTAAGAATAATGTTTAACACACTTCAATTTTTTTCTTGGGTTACATCTAAATCATTTCTTTGGTCTATATTTAAGTTTCTAAAGACAAAATTTAATTACTAATTAGTCATAATATGTGAGAAAAGTTAACATTAAATTGAATTAAAATTGCATTGATAACCTACATTCATCTTAAGTACATGATAGAAGTCTTTTATATTGCTATCCTACATGGTATTCTTATCTCAAGTGGCATCCTAGGTGGCATCCTATGTGGCATCCCATGTGTTACTTATACATGAGTTCAATCCAACTTTTAATATATATATATATATATATATATATATATATATGATTATTCTAATAATATGGTCCCCTAGTTATAATTTCTACATAAAGTGGGGGTACTTGACAGTAATTTTTTCATCCATCAACACTTGCATTTGGGCCCTTATAACAGGCTCATTTAATTATGATGACAACCATTTGAATTTGATTGAATATTAGAACATTCAAATTTGAATCAGACTAACTGTTAGATCCAAAAATAAGATTTGATATATCGAAGGGAACCTCTGAATTCGATCTAAGTTGGATCAAATTGGAGTCGGTTTTAATCTGATTTGAATATATTTCCTTTCCATAGTGACAACTTTGCATTATTGTTTGCCATCCACCACTTGCTGTGATAACATTTGTTTTCATATCATATACTAATCGAATATTTGGACATTTAATGCTAAACTAGGGGAGAGCAAAAAGTGACAAGGAGGCGGATGATGTCGATGGGTAGCAAGACGGAGCTGGGGCAGCTAGTTAGCGGCGGAATGAAACTAAAGCTCCAAGAGAGCGAGAGAGAGAAAGAGAGAGAGAGAGGACTAAGCGACTAATGGAGGTACGTGTTAGGGACTTGGGGTGTAGTTTGAAGGGCAAGCTTTATATTTGTAAAATAAAAAATAAAAAATAAAAAATAAAAAATAAAAAACTGGAGGTTTAGAGCGGTAGCTGAACCTGGATGGTAGACTTAAGATTTGTAAAACTTTGGATCTAAATTATAATTATTCAACAAAGTATTGAATTGAATAATCAGATCAAATATTACCTTTCTTACAAGTTCGATCCAAATTTGAATCAAATTTGGATTATTTCTATCAGACTCAAACTCAAATATATTTTTTAATTCATATCTAATCATTAAATCTTGAATTTAATTATATGTATCTCGAATTCGAATATTATTGTCATCATAGATTCAACTATTTCTAAATAGGAGATAAATAGAATGTCATACATTTATCTGTTTTTTTATGAATTAGGTTTGGACTTGGCGAGGAAAGTTTAACTAGCGTGAGCCCCAACATCGTCAACTCTAATCTGAATAATTTTAATGCAATGTTTGACCCCTTCCTAATCTATAGCATATCCCTTCTTGCGCACCTTTAATTAGTGTGGGCTCCTATTAGAGATGGTAATGGATTGGATCTGGATCAGATCTATTTAGATCCAGATCCATTCTAGTTTTCTGGGTTAGGTTCAGATCCAACTAAACCCATTGGATCTTAAAAGTGAAGAGTCATTCCTAAACCTATTGGGTCTATAGATCTCAAAGGGTCCTAAACGAATCCACAATATTACAAAAGAATGTTATAAGTTTATGACTTGTAGTAACTATTCAATAAACATATTAACATAATTTTTAATAAAGACAATAGAAAAAAAATGAGAAATAAGACAATAATAACTTTAATATGCCTACTAGTGGGAAGTGATAATTATAATAGACTATCATACAACTAAGTCTCCTCAAAAACATATTCTACCAATCAAATACTAAAAATAATTTCTAAGATAGTTCATAAGATCCATAGAACTAACAATAGGCGAATAAGGCTTTGCATATTGTGAGATAGAAACATTGGAGGCCCCAATGCTAATCCAAAGCTCTAAGTCATAAGATGTCAAAATTGATAAAATTTTTTTTCATTTAGTTAAAATAAGCTGAAATATAAATTTGAAGTTGAATTTTGTTATTACATTCCAAATGACCTCAAAAAGTGATTTATTTTAATTTTTTAAATTATACAACTATATTATTGTCCTTTAATTAGTGCTACTAATAGTTGTATGAAATTTGAGTGGGTAAGGTTGGATGCTCATTCACTGGGTATATCTATTCGTCCCTAGAAATGAAGACTAACAATGTATGATATGTCAAGCACAAATAGAGAGGGGTAGGTTTAAGAAAATTTTTTGTTGAATTTTTCGGTTACGAGAATAATGGATCCAATGGGTCTAATGGGGCGGATCTGGATCTAAGCGATGCACCCATCTTTAGACCTTTTTAAGATCCAGATTTGCTTTAAGATCCATTGGATCCAAAAGTGATGGGTCTAGACCAATACAAATAGGACGGATCTGATGGATTTAGGTTGGATCCAAAAGCCATTGCCACCCCTAACTCCTACACCATCTAAGTGTCCAGGAGTCAACTTGGGTTGACCGGTGCGATCCCTGGGGTTATATCATTTAGCACTTGCAAAAATTTGAATTTGGAAAGAGTTGAAGTTGGATAAGTTAGATAATTTTAAAATTTGGTTAAGAATTTGATGTCTAATATTCAGTTTTTTTAGATCGGACAAATCAAATAAGTCTAAATTCAGATCAAAATCGATTCGAACAATAAAAATGTTAATATTGTGTCCGAATTCAAGATTCGGACAAAAAATTTGTGACCGTAACCGATCTTTTCTAGATTGGATAAATGCTTATATTTGAGTCAGACAATTTTTTATCACTTCGGCCTCATGCTCTCAACTGCTAAGAAATTTCCAGTTTGTCCTTATCTTTTCTTTTTTGAAATATCATCACATCTAAAATGTTGCACCTAGTGACATGTATAGATCAATTCCATTGTTCACACTATACAGATATTATTCACCATTTTGCGAGTTCCTACAGTATATTTCCAAAGCATGTACTTTCACAAACAATGCCATGGCATATATTGATTAAAGTTTTTTTACATAACAAATAAACATAAAAAAATTATCATATGAGTTTCAGAAACAATGCGCTTTCATAAGCATAATATTTGAATTCGGTGCCTCATTTTATTTTGCACTTATTAGTGGACTTAATTTTAATTAAAATCTACGAGTTTGATTTTTTGGGTCCTTGATGTTACTTCTTGATATATATAATGTTTGCCGACACGTTCATGATCAGACTTAAAATTACCAAGACTTGTACCATGACCACTTCAGCGCTTGAGATTTCTTAATTCGTCTTTGTCAACTGATTGTAATAAAAATAAACATCTACGTACGTATGTGATGATTAGGCATGCAACCAATGAAGAATACAAAACTGCAAAGGTAAAAATTAAATTAGAGTGCCCCTAAGTCCAACTCAAAATTATGTTAATTAGTGTTTTGGTGATTTTGTGAGAAAAAGAAAAAAGAGAAAAATACAAAAGGGATTTCTAATTATTACATTGGTTTCCAACCTCATGTTGAATTTGGCATTGACAAGTTTTGACATGTAATTACTCGAAGCGCAAGACTGCAGGAGATTGAAAACATGGAGAATTCAAGAATTTAGAAGTAGGGATCAAGATTCATTAACAAAAATATGGAAAGCGGATATTTAATACATAGAAGTTGTTGGATAAATTTGGAAAGTCTTAATAATATACGTAAGGGCTTTAGGCTATAGTTGAAAATCATTCCAGAAACTGAAGAGAGACCCTCTTGACACAATGTGGGGTCTTGAGTGTGGGTGGCATAATCTAGACCCAATACGAGGTCTTGGATAACAGTGTAAGGCTAGGTATTTGTGGGGTATATCCCGAGCACTCTAAACCCTGAATAGGGGAAGAGCGTTAATGGGGAAAACAGATTTATGAGAATGAGGGGTGACTCAAACGCTAGCTAGAAGAGATTGAGAGTGGGTAGTGTTGTGAGTTTATCCGATTGTAATCTATCTTTTCTTATTATAGTGGATGCTACCGGTTATTGCCAGTGATGGTTTTTCCCTCAATGAAGAGGAGTTTTTAACGTTAAATTGTGGTGTGTTTTGTTTGGTTTTTTTTTTTTTTTTATTATGCTGTCATTCCTAACAAGTGGTACTATAGCGAGTTTAATCCCAACAAGTGGTATCAGAGTCAGTTACATTCGATGGAAGGAGAAGCAGATTTGTGATAGGCACGCAGGAGAAGATAAAAGGTTGTTGAGTCGCGGATTGTGGCCGGTGTGAAGAGTTGAAGTTGTCTGCCAATGTTGATGCCATTCCTTGATAATCAATATTGAAGAATTGAAGTTGAATGTCATGTTTTATCAGTTGATGGATCAAGTTGAAGTTAATTGATATATTGATGTTGTGAGCCAATACAATTGCTATAAGGAGCATGTGGTGGACATAATTTTTGGTTAGAGGGGAAGATTTGTAGAATTTTAGTCCAATCCAAAATTATGCTAATTAGTGTATTGCTAATTTTGTGACAAAAGAAAAAAGAGAAAAAAGAGATATATAATTATTAGAATGGTTTTCAAGTTCATGTTGAATTTGGTATCGACAACTTTTATTTGGCATGAAGAGGATTGCGAACATGGAGAGTTCAAGAATTTGGAAGGAGGGATCAAGATTGTTTAACAAGAAAATGGAGATTGGACATTTAATGCATAGGAGATGTTGGCAAGATTTAGATTTGAAAAATCTTAACAATATAAATAAGGGCTTTATGCTATAGTTGAAAATTATCCACAAAGTAGAGAGAGATGCTCTTTACCCAATGTGGGATAGTATCCTCTAGACCCAATGCAGGATCATGACCGATGGTGTGAGGCCGGGTATTTATGGCGGTATATCTCGAGCACTCCAAGCCCTGAGTAGGCGGAGAGCGTGGAGAGGGGATGAATCGGAAGATAGATTCGTGAGAGTGACGGATGACTTAAACACTAAGTAGAACAGATTGAAAGTGTGTAGTATTGTGAGTGTGCCCGATTGTAATCTATCTTTTCTTATTATAGTGGATGTTATCGGTTGTTGTTAGTCGTGGTTTTTCCCCCTCAATGTAAAGGAGTTTTTCACATTAAATTATGGTGTTCCTTCTCTTGTGGTATGTTTGTGTTTGAGTCATTTTTTAATTATGCTTTCATTCCTAACAAGTGGTACCAGAGCGGGTTTAATCCCCACAGAAGATATTATCGAACAAAGAACTCTAGGGTTAATTGACTAAGAAGGTTATCCATGATCCAAGAGTTCTTTGTCATGGGTAACTATGCATCATCGACTATTTTATGGACCCAGCCTGAGCAAATCACATGAAATTAGAAAACGTGGGAGCAAGAACATTGTTTTGAAGGGCAGGTTTATAGTTCCCACCCCATGTAAAGATATGTAAAGTGCATGTAGGGCAATAGGCAAGGCCGCAAGGGCCTCCATATGATCAGTAGTGAATCAATTCAATGTACTGCTGATGGTTCAGTAGTAATTAGTAGTACCAAAATGGGTGATCGAGGAGTGGAGAGGATTAGGAATGAGATAGGTATGGTATATAATATTATGGATATGTATTCTTTTTCTTCCTACAATACAATTGTTAATCAACAAGCATGACAAAACTTCATTGAATCCAAAAATTAGACGTAAAACTATCTAAAATTTTAGAATTTAGACAAGAATTTTAAATCCAAACCCATTATCAACTGAACTTAACAAAGAAACGTTTTGGTTGGGCTTAGGTTAGAGTTTGAGTTTCATCAACCCCAAAAGATTCAAAGCTTGGTGGCAATCTCCTAACCTTTTGGTGATGATTATATGTATATCATGTATGTTTTTTCCCCAAAAATTTTGGATTGAGGTCTATAATGCCAACTCACAAAGTACTTGTGATGAATAAAATCAACTAAAAGATTGCTTTTGTAAGCTTGGTACATGTATTAGCATTAATTTTTTGTATAGAAATATCAGCATTAACTACATATAAGATGAAGATAAATATTTCACTTTCATTGAAAAAGAAAAAGAATAAACCTTTTACGATAGCTTTCTCATATTATAGCGATAAGAAACACAAGATAAGAAATTCACTAAAATTCGACTTCTGTTTTTAGTGATAACCGAGATGCAACTTCCATGGTGATTCGTGAACACAATTAAAGCGGTATGGACAATAATAATTCCTTTCCTTTTGGAGCAGGAGCTCTCATGTTAAAAATTCAAATCTAATTCAAAGACTTTGACAAAATTCTACAGAGCTTGGCAAAGTCAGTGCTAGATCAGAACTAGCAATCTGCCAAATGCTTTGATGGTAATTTCGAAACTGCTACTGAGGGCAGTTCAAGAGGCCGAATCAACTATTTATTTTCTCCATTAATACTTCACGAGATTCATTCGCTTTTAAGCTTCAATTCAAGGCATCCAAGCATTTTTAAGCCCTCCTCACTAAGGAAGCCCAAGCATGAGCACACATTTAATGGCGGAAGATGAATTCGCAGAGGGGTTGAACTAGCACTGAATAAAGGCTAGTCTTTTTATATTTCTTCTTTAATTTCCTGCATGTTTTGGCTTTAATGCTTGAAGATTAAGTGTACTAGTTTAATGCCTAGCCTTTTTATTTGATTAGGAGCTAGACCCCTTTTCCTACGAATAGCAAGGTTTGTATCCTCTAGAAATCATCAAAAGTTGAAGTGACTCAATTAAAAAAAAAAAAAAAACTTGATTGACTCTAAAATCTCTGTCTTTATCCAAGTATCCTTGGTAGTAAGTTGAGTGGGTCCTTCAGATAGGTTAAGGGTGGCTAGTCCTTTAATCAACTTATTTGTGGGTCCTTAGGCTTGGTGTTGGTTTTGTCTTTACCCAAGTTATATCCATGTTACATTGATATTTTCATACCCACGCAGCTCGAAATGTTGTCCAACTTGGCACTGTTCCAAATTTGAGTTCATTGACTTTGAAACGCTTTCTGAATGAGTTAGCTTTCAAACAACCCAGACTTTAATATATCCATTTGGTATCAAAGCAAATATAGGTTTTGTTGATTGGAAGCCTGAAAACACTTAGCTACAAAGAACCTTTGCCCTAAAACATTGTCCAGCCACAAAAAGCCCCAAAGCGCAGTGAATTATCCAGAGTCCTTTTTCCAATTTGAGAAATATTAGAATTAAACAGCAAATTCGTATTCTAAGAATTCAAATCTTGAGCAAATGTATGAGAAAAAGGAGAGATAGAGCCAATTTTAGAGCTTCAACAGCAAATGAATTGTGTAATTGAACAACTCTCCCTTCAACCTAAAGGTTGGTGTAATTTTCTTTGCCTTCAGAAGATTAAGGATCTGAACAAGGTCATCTATTTTGAGTTGTAAATTGTAAGAAACTATAAAAAGTTATAAAAGAAATTGTATTAAAAAGTAACATAACCATAAGTATACAAGAATATGTAGAAAGATATCAAATTTATATAAACTACAAAATTTAATTTGTTAAAGCGGCAGATAATGTAATTTTATTCTATGGTCAAAAATATAATATATTTTTTGAAGTGTACATAGAAAAATAACATGCTGAAATTAGATCTCATTACTTCTATTTTTCAAGTGAAATAAACTTTATAGTTCCTTAAATTTTCAGATGATCGACGAGGATGTTGTAATTCTTATATCAAATAATGGGTTATTGATGTGCATTGAAACTATGCGTTTAATACTAATATGATGTTGTATTAACAGCTATAGCTTCTTTCCTGAAACATAAAGAGAAATACACAAACATTTCATTGAAGTTTGATTTTAATGTCGCAGAATTTTCAATCAAATACGATTTTCTAGTGTAAATGACCTCAAATATACTTTTGATAATATTTGTCTCTATTTTTTTTTTTTTTCACTCCACAGATTAAAATTTTTAATCTTTGAAAAAAAATTTAAGCTTTGAATTCACATAAAAGTACCATATACAATTGAAAGTTTCCAGTTTTTCTTGTTGGTACTTTTGCATAGTTTAATATATAGAAAAGAGTTAAAAAAAAGTTAACAGTGTTGGAAAGAATTGAAAAAGAAAAATAAAATAAGCCATTTTGAGTTGTAAGGAACTATAGGAAGTTATAAGATAAATGCCCTGTTCGAAAAAATCAGCGGTTTAGGTAGCAGATAGCAGATAGCGTCTCTAATTTAGCTGTTAGCAGATAACTATTTAGATGAGCAGTTGAAAATTAATTTGTTTAGTAAACTTAGCTGTTAAGTTAGCTGATTAATGTAAGTTAACATAAAAGGATTTAGATAATTTTCAAACATAAAATTTTTAAAAGATATTTTTTGGCTAAAAAAATATGAAACGCTAATTTTAAATGTCAAACGTTAATCCTATTAGGTTTTCAAAAACGCTGCTTAAAACGCTAAATGCTACTTAAAATGCTAGTCAAAACACTAACTTATCGAATACTAAAAATTAACTAATTAATATATTGACTTGATCAAAACACTAAATACTATCCTAAATATTGTTGCCGAATACGATCAAAATCATAAGTAACAATCAGTCATAAGTGACTATAAAAAGAAATAAGTAGTTGCAAACGGTTTTAAGGACATTTGTAAGATGTTGAGATTAACTTAACTAAGGGGCAGCTGATTTTTCCACGGAATTTTTGTCCGCTTCTACGGAAATATCTATAATATGACAAAATTAGCTTCACATCAAGTGAAAACAAAAAAAAGAAAAAATCGCCCAATCTCAATGTACGGACGATTGTACCAAGTGCTAAGGCTTGAGGTTTTAATGAAATACTTTCAATTTATTTTCAATTTATGCTCAAATTTAAAAAAAAAACTTTCAATTTATGCTCAAATTAAAAAAGAAAAAAAAGGTCCATGTTTTAATCAAATACTTTTTATTTTCCCTCATGCTGCAAATTTTACTGTTACTATTATTCTCCCTTGAATGCTCTGGTATTGAGTTCCATAGAAATGGCATTGTCTCATATGCGTATTTTTGCTCCATTTATATATTTGATATGTCTGTGAATAATTTATACCCAATGTTTTTTCAAGTACTTCTCATGTTTATATTCCCTTTTTACTATTTTTATTAACTTTTTACTAAAATATAATTATAGGCTGATAAATCGTTAAACGGGATTATTTGTTTAGTCATTGTTTTTTAACTTTTTACTAGTAGTGGGCACACATAGCGCTCGTATTCTTTATTTATTTATTTAATATTTACATAATCTGAAGATTTAATGCTTGTATTTTAAATATGTTACATGAAATTTTTATCTAAGTATATATTTAACGCTTTAATGCTCGATCATATTTCAAGAAAATTTTGACCAATAAAATGTTTTCTCATAATATATTTATATGGTTCTCTTAGAATAATTACTCTCTCTACTTGTATGAGTGCTTGTATATATGGGTAAGACTGCCAATATTTGGATTTTTTCATACCCCACAAGCACTGAAAGACACACTAAAAGTTATGAGTATTGTTGTTATAAAGAAAAAATAACTTATTCAACAAGTTAGATTCAATTATATGTCAAAATGGTATGCTTATCAAAGGTAAACTCTTAATTTTTTTTTACTACGACTCACATTTTTTTAGTTAATGCTAAGTTTAATATTTTCATTAAATAACCTAGGCAAACCAAATTACTTAGACTTTTTTAATATCGAAAGTGATTCAGTAGTACAAACAAATCTTTAGATAATAAACATATAGCTATAGTCCATTTGTTGCATTCCTCTGAATAAAAGGTATCATTGTTTAGAAGGAAAATACAAAAATAAATAAAAAGAATGAAAACTGATTTTAAAAGGTTTAAAAATGAAACCATCATTTTTAAAGAAAAAACAAGACAAGAACAAGGAGGGGCCCCGGAGGCCAAGAGATTTTTTGTAATTTGTTGGAAGTAGAACAAAAGATGTCTAGGTCCATAAGGAAAGAAAGAGAAAAAAAATCAGCTGCCTAATTAAGGAGGTGTCAATAGTTATAAGAACGGTAAAGAATTAGAAAAATTCAATTCGCACGAGTTGGTTCAAATCGTTTGGAACTTATTCCTCTTGAAATTGGGCATGGGCTCGAGTTTAGTAAATGAAAAAAATACATGATAGAGGACTCTATTCCTTCATGAGTCCATTGCATAAATAGGCATCAACGGTCCAAACTTTCACCCTATTTACTCTCAAAATTTAGACCTTCAAAAAAATTAACAAATTGTGAGTTGGAATGGGGGCTCTAGGGCCTAATTTTTCTTTAGTAAATACTATGAGAATAGATAGGTCCAAAATTAAGTGCATTGAGGCTTATTTTTGAAAGTCGAACGAATTATTGTCATCCAACCCCTCTAAATTTTAGATTATTCTTGTCCAAAACCCTTTTTCAAAAGTCAACTTATTTAACGTCTTTTATCAAACACTAACTAATGAAAACAAACAAAATATTTTCAATGGCAGACCATAATTAATTACTTAATTAATTAATTAATTAATTAGGGCAGTAAGATTTTAACTTGTTGTCCAAACTAGCATTTGACAAAGATGCCGATACAACCCGTCTCCTCCTCCTATCTCGAACTTTAACTTTCTTAGTTTTTTTTTTTTTTTTAAATCTTTTCCCGACTGTTGGTGCTATTACTGACCTTTTTTTTGGTCGTCTTCAATCAACTAGGTATTTAGTGAGTGTTAAGAGTTTCTTAAAGAGTTTGAGGCAAAAACGATGTTGCAATTATAAAGTAGGCTGAAAGTATACGTTTGATTAGTTTTTAAGATAAATTCTTTTTTTTCAATTTTTGGTTTTGAATCTGCCATTGCACTTGAGTTTAGTTACTGTTGGCCAAACCACTTGAACCACAGATTTTCTATGTGCCAAACTATTTGAACCTACCTGTGTTGATTATCCTAAAGATTATTAATATGAATTCAATGCATATGACTTTTTATAAATAGACTTTCTTCTTCCATTTTTTTTTTTTTGAAAAAGATAATATATCTAAACGGCTACATAGTACCTGAATCTCCCCCTATATATAGTTCGGCAAGTTCATCGTCTTTACAAGGTTCATTAGTGCTTCTTCTGTTCGTTTCCTCACACAGCAGCTACTCTGCATCGTCAAACGTGAGAAGGTCCATCGCCAAGTTATCGGACAGAAGACAAAGCAGACCTCCGTCCCCGTCACCACCCCCGCAGTCGTCCTCCGTCACTTCTTCCATGACTGCTTTGTCGCCTGTGTACGTCCATTTCTTCTGCTCCTACTTAACTTGCATCCATCAGTTATTTATATTTTTGGCTTGCTTGAGTCAGGGCATATTTTGAGCGGCCACTATGCTTTCCCTTAGCTTGTATCTGTTTGTCTTGTCATTATTCTCCCTATCTTTTCCAAAGTTCTAATGCGATCAGTAAAAAATATTTGTTTTTTGGTCACGTTGTAAAGGAACTTTTGATTATCTTTGGGATACTTTTCTAGTTGGGTTAGAAGGGTGGCCTTGGATTTCAGTTTTCTTTTCGATTCATTTGCTTCCAATGTAAGAGTGTTTCGGAAATTAATTAAACCAAAAACAAAATATTAGGTTTGATGAGGGAAATTATTAAGAGGGCTTAAAAATTTATTAAATCTCGAGTTTGTAGTTTATTAGTACTTCTGTTACAGGTATCATAGCCCTGCACTACATGGATTTATACTGCATGTTTGTCCAAAGATTTATGTGATTTACAAATGTTTAACGTTTGTTATTATCATAATTTATCTTGGTGGAGCTTATCGAATTCAAACACTATTAAAATACAAATTTTATGGATTTTATTATTGGTCTAAAAGTGGAGTCAACAGCCAAAACAGTTTTTTTCCTGGAAAAAAAACCCAAAATTTTTTAAATTAGATAGCATAAACTTTATCTTTCATAGGTTGTCTCCATGTAACCAAAAGGTCACGGGTTCGAGCCGTGGAATCAGTCATTGACAAAGTCAAGTTAGGCTGCCTATAATTCACCCCTTGGGGTGCGGCCCTTCCCCGGACTTTACGTGAACGCGGAATGCTTGTGCACCGAGTTGCCCCCATGAACTTTATCTTTCACTGGAAAGACCCAAGAGTTAGCCATACAATGCATAAGTTAGTGTGAGTGCTTATATGGATGAAACAAATAGACTCTTGTGCTTGAACCTCAACAGGGTTGTCCCCCCCCCCCGCCCCCTGGGTCCTAGTTATATACAGCCCACAGAACTGTTGACTTTTATGTACCCCAAGATTTGATATATTAATTTTTATGATCTTGATATTTTGAGTTTATTTTAAGTATTTTCACTTATAAATTCCTTACAATTCAGTCCTGGAATTACAGAAATACTCTTACTATTATCCTTTTTGTTGTTTTTAAAGAAAAACTCAACCCTTCTGTTTTGGGTACCCACAACACTGCTGATAAACTATCCAATAACGAAAAGATAGTTTTTGAGTTTTTTGGCTTTAAAAGAAAAAAACAAAAATGACAATATTAAGGGTATTCTTGTAATTTGAGGACTAAATTATAAGAAATCGATAAGTGAATGTACTTAAAAATAAACTCAAAAATGTCAAGGTCATAAAAATTAATGCATTAAATCTCGAGGTATCTAAAAGTCAATGGCTATAGTGTATACGGTCCAGAACATTTACCATAGTAGGAAAAAAACCAAGAAAAAAAAAGAAAAAAGAGGAATCGACAAAGCGGTTGCAGCCTTCTATAGCGGTTCAAAACCAGCTAAACAGACATTTAGTTAACCAATTGTCAGTTTACCAGGAAGTCGGTTCGCAAAAATTGTGAATCGAAAACCGAACCGAAACTTTCATTTAACAGATTTTTTCGGTTTGGCAAAATTGTGAACCGTAACCGAACCGAAAAACTAAACCGATTTCCGGTTTGGTTCACCAGATTTTTGGTTCGGTCACCGGTTAACCGTTAATTTAAATTATTAATTTTCAATTTTCACTCATTTTTTAAATTAGTTTAACTATTTGAGACACAAAATATTAATTTATACATTATAGTATATTTAGTCTTATCTTTTAATAATGATAAAATCTACACTTGACTAACATAAAATTTAGTATTTTTTTTAAAAGTGAAGTTTTGGATTTGGTTAACAATCAGTTAACCATGCAATTAACCGAATCTTAAATAGCCGAACCGAAATCGAAACTGAAACTCCAGAATTTTTTCAGTTCGGTTAATCAAACCATATTTTTTAGAAAAATTGAACTGGTTAACCGGTTATTCGGATCGGTTTTTCGATTTCAGATTTTTTTGCTCACCCCTAACCTTTTGGGCTGGAAATTTAGAACAGTGGTCAGCCCAGCCCAGTAAAATGCATAACGGCGAATGTCAGTCCACGTGTCCCTCGGCTTTTCTTGTGCGCATTTGAAAAAAAGCCTTTAACAAGCGTCCTGGTCCATCTTATTCCAAATACAATTCTAGAATAATAATTTTCTCAATTCTAAAATATTTTATGCAAAATAAAGTCTTCATAAGAAAAAAGAAGATCTTTAGAGTATTCCAAGCATAATTTTGGGGCAAAATTCTAATGAAAATGTTACTCACATCATAAAGAAAAGTAAAGCATCACACAAACAGTGAACAAACAAATTTAAAAAAGGCATGTGTTTAAAAGTAATAAGATGAAAAGGTTGGTAACTTTAATTTATTAGGAACATAAAGAGGGGGGCAGCATTCATAATGAATAGAAACAGATTTATGATTGATAATATTAGGACATTTGACAAAAACATCTGAAATTATTGAAAAGTGTATATAAAATAGTGTCATAAACCCATGTATTTACATGTACTTGTGTCATATATTTGTCCAGAAAAATTATGTGAATTACAAATAGTTTACGTTTTTGACACTTCTAGCTCTGTCAAATTTAGAACTTAAGGCTCTGTTTGGCAAAATTAGATGTTTAGATAATGGATAGCAGTTCAGGTAGCAGATAATTATTTAGATAGCGGATGACGTTTCTACTTTAACTGTTAGTGGATAGCTATTTAAATGAGCGGTTGAAACTATTATATTCAGTAAATTTAACTGTTATGCTAGCTGTTTAATGTAAATTGACATAAAACGATATAGATAATTTTTAAAGATAAAATTTTTAAGCGATAATTTTTGGCTAAAAAATATGAAATGCTACTTGTAAATGTCAAACATTAATACTATTAACTTTTCAAAGACGCTGCTTAAAATGCTAAGCCCTACTTGAAATGCTAGTCAAAACACTAGTTTATCAAACACTAAAAATTAATTAATTAGTGTATTGACCTAGTTAAAATACTAAATGCTATCTAAAATACTATTGCTGAAAACGACTTAAGTATTACTCACATAAGAAAGAAAAAAAAAGAAAATTAAGGCCCTGTTCGGCAAAATTAGCGGTTCAAGTAGCGGATACCGGTTTAGGTAGCGGATAGCGTTTTCAATTTAGCTGTTAGCGGATAGCTGTTTAGAAGAGCAGTTGAATAAAATATGTTCGGTAAATTTAGCTATTGGATTAATTGATTAATGTAAATTAATATAAAAGAATATAAATAATTTCCAATAGAAAAAATTTTCAAAGGGTAATTTTTGGTAAAAAAATATGAACGCTACTTTTGAATATAAAACGTTAATACTATTAGCTTTTCAAAAGCGCTATTTAAAACGCTAAACGCTACTTAAGATGTTAGTCAAAATACTGCGTTAGCAAATATTAAAAATTACGTGATGAATGAATTGACTTAATCAAAATGTCAAATACTATCCAAAATACTGTTGCCGAACGTGCTCTAAGTAAGGGATAAGATTATCTTTTTATTGTCTCATCGTACTTTTGGCCAGTCATTGAGAAGTAACGTCATCGAAACTGCAAAGGATTTTTTTTTTTTTGGTTTATTTTTGTTGGGAAAAAAATAATTATCTTTTTATTATCTTTTCATTGCCTCATCTTCCCCCCCGTAGTCCTCAGTTACACCACAGAAGCAATAACCTTTGACGTTGGAAGTGCCACCGTGGATACTTATACCAATTTCATCACAAGTCTGCGTGATAAACTGAAGTCATCTACATCATACTTTGAGATACCAATGCTACCCCCGCCTTCTAGTCCTCCAAAATACATTTATGTTGTGCTCAAATCCTCTGAGCAAAAATCCATCACACTAGGAATCGCCATGAGCGATATTTATGTGTGCGGATATTCTGATCTCTATCAAGGCAAAGTTCAGGCACGTTTCTTTAATGATGCACCCACAGATGCAAAACAAACTCTCTTCCCAGAGGCAAAAGGATCCTTACGTGAAAATGTCGGCTACGACGGTGTATACTCTAAATCGAGCAGAAGGCCGGGAAAAACAGAGAGGGGGTCGAGTTGGGAATAACGATACTCAATAGTCGCATAAACAAACTGGTTGGGAAAAGCAAAACGGCTAAGGATTTTGTCAAAACTGAGGCTGAGTTCTTTCTCATTGCCATCCAAATGGTTTCTGAGGCAGCACGATTCAAATACGTCGAGAATGAGATAAAGGACGGCCCCTCTACCCCTGACCAAAAAGCGATTTGTTTAGAGGGCATGTGGGGTAAGATCTCAGAGGCCATTAAAGGGGCAGATCCTAAAACTGCACAAATTCCCACAGCGCTTAGTGATAAACTTGCATTGTGTCAGTCCGACGGCATATCGTGGAAGGTAACCAATGTGAATCAAATAAAATCTGATATGGGGCTGCTCAAGTACGTAGCTTGAAGTCACTCTCGTCAACATATATATATATATATATATATATATATATATATATATATATATATATATATATATATATATATATATATATATATATATATATATATATATATATATATATATATATATATATATATATATATATATATATATATATATATATATATATATATATATATATATATATATATATATATATATATATATATATATATATATATATATATATATATATATATATATATATATATATATATGCATGTATCGTCTTGCCTTTGTGTTGTGTATGTTCAAGAATGACAAGTGTTGTACCTCTTAAATAATTCGGGAATATGGGGCTTTATGAAGCTCCTTTTCTTTGTTTATTTGTAACTTTAGTGTTATTTCGTCAAAGTCAGAAAATCTGACTTTGGAATATGTGTCTGAACAATAGCATGATCTTGTCTGTTGAAAAATGTGCTTACTATGTTAGAAATATTATGGGAATATTATTTATATTCCTAGAATAATTATTATGCTTGCATGATCCGTTGAATTTGGAATTTGAAGATTTTGTCCGCATATCTTGTAACATATATGTGCTTAATTTATTCCTTGATTACTTGGATAAAATGCCGAGTATATACTAATTTATTAATTGATTAAGTCACTTAAATATATCTACTCATTTATGATAAGTATCTTCCAAGGATCTTGAAAAATATTATCTGATTGCTTTGGATGGACTTTTTGGTAAATTGGCAAAGATATTATTTTGATGATCTCGCTCATATTATTTATGGTAGTTGCAATAGATTGTGAATCCGGCCAAAGTCTTTGAGGCAGACTTCGGAATACTTGTTCTATGTAAGATAATCTCTTTTAATGTGGACAATCAAACCATGCGGAGCTCATTACTAAATAATTGTAAATCCTTGGGTCAATAGATACTCAAAGTCAGCAGTGATTTACTTTAATCATTACAAAGTACAAACAAGACAATCTAGTGTCATGGCATCAAAGCTAATTTGGGGGTACAAAACACATCTACACGATTGGAAATACGCGTTTGACAGCAGCACACTATTTACATGGAAAACTCACTTTCGGGAAATTCATCCAACTTGGGTTACAGAGGACTGTAGCATAATGCCTCTGTAAAATCTCCCCTGCTATGGAGCAATAAGCAATCTACGATTCTAGAGATGATCAAAAGTTACTTAATGGGGTTTTTATGCACTGAACCGATACAATATGATCCTCATAGCATCCTGACATAAGGTATTCTCGGGCTAAGACGCTAAGTCCTCTTAGCAATGTTGTTACATGAACTATAAACTTCAGGGACGGTTGCTTTCAATCACCAATCCTCACCATCACAACGTTAGCAAGTGCCAAAGCCAATCGACCACTTCATATGCTTTTATGAAGATTCACAATTTTTACAGAAGAACCATAGATTTCACAAAAGTAACCGTAATATCTTCCTTGTTTTCAGAGTCCACCAAAAATTTCTCAGAGCTCACTTGAAAATTTCTGAGTGCATCTAAAAATTTCATTGCTTATCCAGACAATTTTGAGCAGATCAGATGAAACGAATAGAACCATCATATAAGCAACAGGGACATTCTGACATGGTAGTTATACAAAATTAGGCAGTTAAGAAAAAATTCAGAAGGTTGTGTCGCTGGCTGAACAAACCTTGCTGAACAAAACTTGGTAGTCAAGAAAAAATTCTGACATGGTAGAGCCATCATATAAGCAACAGGCGCAAAGCAACCCATGAATGAAGTGAATATAAGTGCCTTGGAGAATACCTCTTCTTATGCAGTCTCTGAATTAGTTCATCCCCCTTCTTTCCGGACGATTTATTTCTTCTAGCACAGCCTTTGCGGAGGTTCTTGGGTTGACTGCGAACAGGAAAAAAAGCACTCATTTAAGAAAGCTTCAAGTGAAAACATGGACGATCATTATCATAGTCAGTAAATCAAAATTGACATATTGCAATTGTCCTCTTTACCTGCGACAATCATTAGACTAAGCTGAAACTGAGAGCACAATAATTGATCCTATCAAGCATGCCCTTGAGAGCTGAAATTCGGCAGAGACCTATGTCTGAATCCAACCTATTTCTGCTTTGCGCCTGCCCTTATGCCAAAAATAAAAAGAAATCAACCTATAAATGTTTATAAAGTATTAGAATACTATCTATTTTCGGAGAAACCTAGCTGAGTAAGAGATGGAAGCGTGGACTTACAGATGGATGATGCGTCTGCCTGCTAAAGGTGTTCATGTGTCCCTTTTCATTGACCTACACGAAAGGTCGGCCCAAGGATGACCCGAGGAAGGCCCTTCAATGTTGAAGTCAGTCTAAGAAGGAGAAAGTCAAAAAGAAGAATGAAGGCACAGATAATTTTACTAATTTTGGGAGAGTATCATAGGTGTTATGTCATTAATAATGCTTAATTCCTGCCATAGTTATGATAAGTATGGATATTTATAGCTTTGGGGTTGCTACCCAAGAGTAGGATTGCAATTCTATATTATGAAGGTTGATTGACCATTTTACCCGCGCCTTTTCCTTCATTCTCCTACCAAGTCAACCTTGGCTTTCTTGTCACATGTCAGCTTGTCATTGGTGAGGGTCACTTCAATAATTTAGTCTCTGACATTCTATCTTAACGTCTCCCGAGGTGTTCAGTGAGATGTAGATTTACTCAATCATTACTTCCGGCCAGCATAAGAACGACAGGTGAGGAGATGGAAATGTTCTTCTTCTATTTCCTGCCTTTTTCGTTTGAAAGTTACATCATATGGCTAAGCATGGTTTCCCCTTTTTTGAGAGCGAAGATGACGATAAGTTCATTTTGTCAAAGTTTGACTTTGGAAAGCTGAATAACGAGCCTCTGCATCTCTCTGCTAAGCTTCTCCCACCTTATTGGGCACTACTATGTTCTTGCTTTTCAAAGACCAAAGTAGAGAGCTATGCCTATGATGTTGGCATTCCTGAAATCATCCAATTTGTTTTCTATACATATCATCCAAGAGGCGATTCGTATTGGAATTGTTTTATCCCTAGTTGTTCAAGATTTAATGGAAGCTTTGAAGGAGTTACTTTAGGAGAGCTTCAAGATTTGACTGAATGCAAATCGTGATCAGCTACTTTAATGTCACAACAAGGAAGTTGGGATCCATGTTTCCAGTGACCATGATGATATTGAGAGCTCAGGCTCCTCAGCTTTTCCCTTTCCTTAAGGTAAAATTTTGACGGACTTTTTTTGATGGGTGTTTGAACAGCCAAAATATGTGACGAGAATTTTGATGGAAGGAACATTTTTTTGACGATAATATTTTGTACATATATCTCTCTCGAAAAATATTTTGATGAAATTTACTTCAATTTGACCGTGTCTGTCAAAAAGTGTGCCATGTTTTGACGGGTGGTAAATTGTTTTGACACGCCTGTCAAAAACTCTGCAAAAGCTGCCCTGTTTTTGACACAACCTATTAAAAAAGGCCGTCACAGTTGGCCATAAATTGATTCGTTGCCCATCTGCATCTCCTTGCTTCACCATTTCTTTATGCCGATGAGCGGACAACGATGTCTTGACCGGTGAACGAACGTCGACTGACTTGGCCGGTTCAATGTAAGTTCTTGGCCTTTGATTTGAAAAAATCGAATTTAAAAATGTGTTTCTTGAGTAGTTTGTGAATTGAATGTCTAAGGATGTGATGAGGATGAATTTCCAACTAAGTAATTGCTATTGTATGAATGAATTTTGCTAAATGTTGGTAACAATGGGTTGTGTTCTGTGGACATTTTTGTTGAAGGTTGTGAGGTTATAACAATGTATGAGTTTCATATCTGAGGAGGGGGCGGGCAGAATGTGAATTCATGAACTAAATCTTTGATTGGAGTTTATTAATTTGCTCATGTTTAGGGTTATTGTTGAGGGAAATTACATAAGTTGACTTGTTTTGTGAGTTAATTAATCTTAGTAATCCGGAAAAAGCGATGGCAAACAGACCCGTAGGAGGAAGTCAGATTTTGCGACGGAAAGACCGTCGGAGTCCGACGGAAATTTAAATTTCCGAGGGAATATCTTTCCGTCGGAAATTCCGTCAGAATTTCCTGGCACGTGATTTCAGAAAATTTTAGATCGGGTTTTTAAAGCTTTGGAGGGATTTCTGAGGTATTTTCCAACCATTTCAACCATCAAGAGAGAGAGAGGGAGCAAAGAAGAGAGAGAAGGAGGAGGATTTTTGTGGTTTCCGGTAGCCGATGACGGGTGACCGAAAAAATTTAGTGCTGTCACTTGTAAATTAACGGTAAGTAATTTATTTTAAATTAATTTACTCTTTGAAATTGAAATATTTAAGTTAATTGGGTTTTTTATGGTGATTAATTTGTTATGAATTGGTTTAAGAGTGCCGTCGTCGCCCCACCGCCGATGCCGCCGCCGCCGTGCCGCCCCGTTGCTGCCGCCCCGTCGCCCCTCCGCGCCGTCGCCCGTGTTGCCGCCACGGTTTCTGTTCCCGATTTAAGAAAATTGTGTGGATGTCATGATGAATTTTTAATTTAGCACATTTAATTTTCAGAAATAAAAATTTATATTTGGTAATTATTACATATGTTGTATGTGATAATCGTGTAAGCTTTTTATTTAATTTTGAGGAATAAAAATTTTTGAAAAGCGAAAATTTTTTTCAGAGGGGGAGAGGATTCCGACGGAATTTTTCGGAAATTCCGTCAGAATCCCTCCCTATCTGAAAATGTCTGCACCTTAATCCCTGTCCGACGGATTCCTTTGAATAATTTTCTGCGACGAGGTGATTCCCGACGGGGTATTTGGCGTTGTATTTTCCGTCGAAAAGTTAATTTTCCGTCGGAAAAATTAACTTTTTCCATCGTTATTTCCATTGCAGATCAGATGTATTTTTATAGTATATTTGATAACTTATTTTGGTACTGGATTTGATAATGAAATGCAATATGTGGTCTGAGTTGTTTATTTAAAAAAGACAGTAATTTGAGCTAACAGGAAAGTTAGATGAATGATTGACAGAAATGTGAGAATTAGCTTATGATCTTAAAGTCACTAATTTGCAAAATACTTATTAATTATATATAAAAGCTAATTCAAAGCATGGCTAGCTGAGATCCAATTTAGATATCTGAGGTTTTGGGGCGTATCTATTACTTGCTACTGGCCACCCTTGCATTCTCAAACTAAAAACTCATATGGGCAAATCCCACAACATACGACTTCCAATTCAATGCTTTTCATAAAAGCAAGTCAACTAGAACTCACCCACCAGACTCCTTCTTCCTTAAATTCTCCTTGCCTTTGCATTAGATTAGATTACATGATTGAAAAGTTGTCATCTTGGATAGTGTAAACACTTAATGTATATATCATTTGACTATTGACGGTAAGATTTGAACTATCACTTAATTATATTTTATATAGTTTGAGAAAGTAGAAGCTTGGCATTAATTATTGGTATTAAACAAAAACTAGTTGAAGTAATAACAAATTCAAGAACCATATGATAAGAAGTGTAAAGGTAAAGCCAAGCTTTTTGCAACCAAATCTTTAGCAGAAAAGTTAAAGGCAGAAGGGGGGCTCAAAGCATGTGGGGGTCTTGTCTTGGGTAAAAGGACATTGTTACTTATTTGTATTATGCCTGTATTTTATAGAATTAATGTACGCTTGATATGAATGTGCAATTTATATATTTACTTCTTTGCACAAACTACATAGGCGGCACTACCTAAGCTAAACGTTGAACACTACAAAACCCAACTCTAAACACTAGGCATCATGTACACCCTGCAAACCCTAAACCCTTAAATGTTAAAAAAAAAAGAACCCCGAACCCTAAACCCTACAAACTCGAACCCTAAAACGCTATATCATAAACCCTAAAACGTAAACTCCAAACTCTAATCGAAAACCCTAAACACTAATATCCCTAGCCCTAAACCCTAAAAAATAAGAATCCTCTACCCGAAACCCCTAGCCCTAAACCCTACACCCTAAACCCTAGAGTATGGATGTTATAACTCTTCAATTTCTCAGGGAGATGAATTATTGTCTAGACTCACTCTCACATTTGCGAACTTATCTGTTGTAAACCCTAACCCTAACCCTAACCCTAAACCCTAAACCCTAAACCCTAAACCCTTGAAACCCTAACCCTAGAAACCTAAACCCTAAACCCTTGAAACCCAAACCCCTAAACCCTAAACCCTAAACCCTTGAAACTTGAACCCTAGAAACCTAAAACCCTAAATCCTAGAAACCCTAACCTTAGAAACCCTAAACCCTAAACCCTAAACCCTAACCCTAAACCCTAAACCCTCAAGGCTAAAGCTGAACCCTTGACACCCTAAACCCTAAACCCTAACCCTCGAAACCTTAAACCCTATACCCTAGACCCTAAACCCTAACCCTAAACCCGACGGGAATAATCCAAATTTCCGATAGAAAATGCGATCTCCGACGGAAAGTACGATAGAAGATTGTCCGTCGGGAAATCGCTCGTCGCAGATTGCGTTTCGACGGCATTCGACGAACATTGCAACGAGACATACTCGTCGGAAATACTGTCGGGTACTTTTCAGGGCTAGCTCAATTTTGCAGGGAAATGCCATTTCCGTCACAAAAAAATTAAATAAAAAAATTTCCCAACTACTTAAATATTTAAAAAAAACACCACAAATATGAATTTTTATGTCTGAAAATTAAATGCGCTAAATAAAAATTATTCATGACATCCACGACTATTTTCAATCTATAAGTAAATCAAATAAATTAATCAGAATCAGATAGATTAGTAGGATCATAATTGTCATTTTGAGAGTCCTGCTCATCATCGATGTCCAAGTTGACTTGGCTAGAAGAACATGCACTTTGTCTCCTAGGAAATCTCAAAACTTTTTTCATAATTCACTCTGCCTTCCGCTGTTTCTTGACAATTTTGCTTATGGCCTCTACTTGCTTGGTAATACTCTAATTAAGGAGTTGTGCTTGCTTTCTTGGATCAAAGTGCTCAACTGATGAGTGGCGTGCAACTGCAGTTGTAGCTGATTTCTTCAACTTGACCCCTCTGTGCCAAAACCGTATACACAGCTTTTTTTGTCTAGATTTTCTTTAAGCGAAACTCTTTTGGGGTCATAGGGGTAGTTGGGACCCCTCTGAGTTATAGCTTGAGTGTACTCCTCCCATTTCTTATGGCATTCCTCCTGAAATTTGTAAAAAATAGAAAAATATTACATACTAAGGCAACAATTATAACATATGAATAATGTCTGAATAAATGTGTCAAATTTACATATTTTTTAGCAGATTTCTTATCAACAGATATATTGTCTTTGGCCTTGCAGTGAGTGTCCTTAAACAGTTCTTCATATGTGGATTCCCTACCTAGTACTTTGGCCTACAAAAAATTAAATGTAACGAAGGACCAAATGTAACGAAGGACCAAAATCCCATTCCTTACCATACATTGAATATCGAAAATACACTTATTAATAAGCTCATTACTTACCAGGTGCCTCTTCCTTTCACTAATAGGAATTGAGCCACATATATGTAATGAAGGACTAAAACCTTCTACATCATTCAATCCATTCTTTTTATTTTGTTCACTCAACTTCTTAAACTTGTCATCCTCACTCCAATGCTTGAGCATCTCATTCCAAACACTAGGTGACAACCACTTTGGCTTTTTGTTGAACTTCCTAGCATATCTAAGAATGTCTCTAAGCCGAGTTGTACCTCTGTACTCAAAGCTACGCCGTATTTGGATTTCATTGTCTGGATCCAGTAGTAGTGTTTCTGTAATAAAGTTGAAGTATATTAATAAACATATCAAACAATTGAATGACGACATTCAAATTCATTGTACAGAAAACCAACCTTAAACTCATTAAACCATATATCTCGCTGAGATTGTGAAATTTCTTTCCACGTGGTCCAAGGATGTGGGTATGTACCTACAAAGCTTTCAGCAATTTTTTTAACTATGCCCTGGTATGGAACAAAACTAAGTACCAAAAAAAAAATTGTTAAAATTAATTACTGTAGCCATTAAAAAAATATGAATACTGAAGAAGAAAATTTATAATGAACTTACGTATCACCATGAGGTTGCAAATAAATCTTATTATTTGTGCTTGCAGTTTCACTATTAGGTGTAGGACTTTGTCTATCTCTTCCTGCCCCTTCATTTTAGACCCCTTCATTATGGACTGAGTGGCTTCGCATTCTAGACTGGACAACAATCTGATTACTATTGTAATGTGGGCTAATAGTGCCAAACTATTGATAAACTAGTGGGGCAGCTGAAGTGTCACCGATGTAAGGATTATTGGGTTTGATAGGTGACTGTACACCCATACCAAAAAAAAGGTGGCTGCATATAGGGTTGCTCATTCATGCTACCAAAACAATTTTCGAATGGCTGAGTTGGGTCAAGGAAACCTCCAAACATCCCACTGAAGGTGTTTGTTTAATAGTTTTTGGCAGAATCATTCTGTGGGGTCGGTTGTGGTACTCCTCTACCGGCACCCCTCCTAACGATTCGACCTCGACTACGTCCACCATTTGCTCCAGACATCTAACAAATACGAATAAAATAGATACAAAATACAGCAGTACAAATATTGATAGTATTGTTGTTGAAAAATTACAGTAAACCAAAAACTTTCAACAACTGAATTGGATTAAATGTGTGAAACACATACAATTATTTTTTCTAGCTTCCAATTAAAAGTAAAGTACGCAAACATGCATAAGGATCCATAAAACTAAAAGATTAAATCAACCATTGTGGGACGCACTGTCATCGTCATCATCATCATCATCACTTTGCAATATCATATCTTCATCATCATCATCATCAGTGTCTTCAGCTTCATCCTCTCATTCACGTTCTTCGCCCTCTTCATAGTCATCATCATCATGTTCACCATTCCCATCATGATCATCACGCCAATCATGTCCATTAACATCATCAATTTATGCAGTTTCATCGACTAATATTGTGGCTATTACGTTATCCACATTCATGGTTGTTATTCCTAACTGTTGATAGGCAATATCTAAATTATCCTTCTCTTTAGGGGCACCGCAAGTTTTGTTCAGTATAGCTACCCACCAATTCGCTTTTCTTGGTATCCTCTCAGGGTGCTTAAGGTATACCACTTGGGTTGCAGTATCAGAAAATATGAATGGGTCAAATTTTCTTTAACGTTGATTATGATTAACCTTGGGATAGGCGGTAAATTTAGGATAATGTAGTCTCCGAGAAACATCCGGATCAAACCACTCGCAATTAAAAAGAACACATTTTTTAATTGGTTCACTCGTGAATTCAACACGAATAACTTCATGAAGTGTGCCATAATAATCCCCTGATACTTCATCACCTTCGCCTACTCTTTTGACACACACGCTATAACTATATGTCGCTTTACCTTCATTCCTAACCTTGGAATGAAACCGATAATCATTAACTTTATATCCAGAAAAACATTCCACTACCATAATAGGTCCATGAGATAAGTTGACAAAAATATTTTGCATCTCATCATCAAACGCTTGGTAAGAATTGACCTATAACAAAAAAATATATAATTCTTTTTAGAGTAAAAAACATTTTGTAGGAATTAAAGATTAGTTATGAAAAATTACTTAAATTGTACTCAAATCATTGTGCAAAATTGCCTCGATAAACAAGTCAACTTTTACATCACTCGCGTTTGGATTATGGCCATGAAATTGATGCCTGAACCAACTGTATTTAACGATTCAAATTATTTAATTACTCAACTATTTAAGTGTTCAAATGAAACTTTCAATAACTGATAAACTTACTCCAAAAATGGTTGCACTTCATCGCAATTCAGCAAGATGTGAAGGCGAGCGATACGATACTTTGGCTTAGAAAGATATCTTTTTCCTCGATTTTCAAATGAAGTACACTTACGATTAAACGCCGAAAGAGTTGGCATTTGTAGTTTGGATTGTCGCATACCCTCATTACGCCCAATTCTCGGACAATGCAAGCTTGACTGAAAATAATAATTGGCAAAATGTTCAATCTCAAATACTAAGTATGCCTGAACCATGGATGCCTCTGCACGAGTTTTGTTTTTTATCATAGGCTTCAACCAACCAAAATACGTCTCAAAAAAATACATCCATCGATATTGAACAGGACCACCCAATAAAACTTCTTCTGCTAAATAAATGGGCAAATGTTCCATAACATTCCAAAAACTAGGAGGGAATACTGTCTCCAATTTACAAATAATTATAGCAATGTTCTTATTCATCTCTTCAAGCATGCTAACATGTAACTCACTAGAGCATAGGTTTTTGAAGAATTCACTCAACTCGACCAAGGGTCACAAAACATCTTCCGGAAGAGCAGCAAAAGCTACTGGAAGAAGATTCTCCAAAAAGACGTGATGATCATGATTTTTCATATTTTGAAATTTGGTATTAGATGGATCAATCCAATTTCTCATATTAGAACAATAACCATCGGGCACATGAACCTGTCGCAACCATTGGCAAACAGCCTTTTTTTGAGTTAACGACAGTGCAAACTTGGCTTTCGGCTTACACAATCTATCAGTGGACCCTCTTGTAGCTAAGTTCAACTCTTGCCTACTGCACAGAATAGACATATCCATTCTTGCTTTTATATCATCCTTCGTTTTTTCCGAAACATCTATCACTGTGTTTATAATATTTTCACTGAAATTTTTCTCAATATGTATACCATCAAGGTTATGCCTCAGAAGTTAATGCATCCAACAAGGCAACTCCCAAAAGATACTTTGCTTTGTCCAATTATGTTCATTTTTCTGAAATTCGAGAATTTGAAATGGTACCTCTGTAGTCACTTTAAGCAAATTAGATGCTACATCAGACAATATTATACCAGAAATCCTTCGGGGAGGGCCAATGTGCATGTTAGTCCCTTTATCAAAAGCAACTTTAGTAGCTCTAAAACAATGATTCTGAGGCAAAAATCGATAATGGTAATCAAACTAAGATGACTTTCATCTATGCTGTAACTGAAATGTATAATTTTGGTGCATACAAATCGGACATTCTAACAACTCATGAGTACTCCAACCAGACAACATACCATAGGCAGAAAAATTATTGATTGTCCACATTAATGCAGCATGCAATGTAAAAGTTTTCCCGCATGAAATATCAAATGTATCCACCCCAACATCCCATAGCATGTTCAACTCATCAATTAAGGGCTGTAAGTACACATCAATTCTGTTCTTTGGATTTGTTGGACCTAGAATAATACAACTTAAAAACATGTATGGAGTGGTCATACACATATCTGAAGGCAAGTTATAAGGTGTAACAACAATTGGTCACATAGAATACAATCTTCTAGAGAGAAAAAATGGTGTGAAACCATCAGCACATAGACCTAACCTTATAATCTGAGGCTCTGCTTCAAAATTTGGATACTTTTGGTCAAAATGCTTCCATGCTAGTGCATCCGACGGATGTCGAAGAACACCCGATTCTTGGCGGTGCTCATAGTGCCACCTCATGTGGATGACAGTACTTTTTGAGGCGTACCATCTTTGCAATCTTGGGATTAAAGATAGGTAGTGTATTCTAGCACATGAAACCTCCTTATGACCTCGTTGGTTGGAGTTTTTTAGTAATTGTCTTACATGCCTACAAAATTTGCATGCAGACAAACCCTCATAATGTTATAATAGATCATGCAACCATTCGGACAACAATTAATTTCCTGAACATCCATGCCTAAATCCTTCACTTTTCTCAGCTGTTGATGATAATTTTTTAAAATATGACTTTCAGGAGGGCATATGTCTTTCATCAGACCAACAACTTTGTTGAAACAACGTTGAGACATGTTGTGGCCTGATTTAATACTAATTAGCCTCACAGACATTTCTATTTCAGTTATGTTATACCCTTCATACAAGGGTCTTTGGACAGATTCAAGTGTAGTGTAAAATGCCTCAAGATTTATATCATAAGAGCTACTCATTCATTTCATTAACTTGGAAGGCAGCATAAAGCACATTCTCCATATGATTATGATCACTGTGATCGTAATCAAAATTCATAAATTGTGAACTACTTGCACCCCCTACTTTCAAGTTATTTTCTTCCCCATGACTTGTCCACTATCAATAATTCTTCACAAACTCATTTCTATGCAAATGAGCCTTTACAACGTTTGGTGTAAAATGCTGCATATTCTTGCACTTCACACACGGACATCTTTAAACTCCATTAGTTCTGTACTCCTCCTGATTTTGTGCAAATTCATCAAACATATTTACTCCCATCAACCACTCATTTCTAAGCCCATGTCCATCAGAATTTTTCCTCTTATACATCCATAGATGATATAATGGCCCATCCATTTGCTGCTAATCTGGTCGCCTTAATAATTATATATACTACAATTAATGTCAATAAATATCTTTTAGAAATTAATTTAACCAATGACCAATAAATTATTGTAATACATCATACAATTCAATATTTAAAAGATAATAATGAATTTATGTACGAATATTAACACAATGTTTAAGCACATAAATAATTATAGGTAAAAATAATAAAAGACATGTTTCAATCGACAAAAAACAACGCTAAACTTGTGATAGGAACATGAACAATTGTGATTTTTTTTTTTATCGTTGAACAATTTTTCTTTTTTTGCCCATCTAAAATACACAACAAATAAGCCATAACTAACACAATTTACCAAAACAAACATTTCCCTTTCAATATACGGCCATTTAAATCAAAAATTATTTTGTGCAGACAAAATTTTAATAACATTTTTGTTCCATTATCGATAACTACTTACAAACTATTCATTTATCCAAATCAACATACATTGCAGATTAAATTAAAGAATAAATTATTTACTACAATTTTTACATTCACTAATGACACCAATAAAATAAATTAATTTCATATTTAGTTCACATTTTATATTCTCATATTCCGAAAATAGATTTACACAAAAACCTAAAATACAACAATGTAATAAAACATATATACTACAGAAAATTAAATTTAACATAACTATTTTGTTTATCATAATAAACCTAATTAAGCATCAAACACAAATTTAAATATTCATTTCACACTTCATCCAAATAAACAAAACCCAAAAAAAAAAACAAAATGCTATGTACCAAAAAGTAAAATAAAAATACTTAAAAAATAAAGCAAATCATACAAAAAATTAAACATGCCTCAAAAAAGAATATACTTCGCATACTTAGCAAAAATTAATATCCAAAAAAAAAAACATACTTAACAAACTTAAATCGTTTACCAAAACAAAACATATTCTAAATGCTTAACTACTTATAACTATTTCATTTATCCAAATCAACATACATTACAAATTAAATTAAACATTAAGTAATTTACTACAAATTTTATATTCACTAGTGACGCTAATTAAACAAATTAAATTCATTTTTAGTTCACATTTTACATTCCCATATTTTTGAAAATATATTTTCACAAAAATCTAAAATACAGCAATGTAATTAAATATACATGCTACCAAAAAAAATTTAACTTATCTGCTTTATTTATCAAAATAAACCAAATTAACAATCAAACACAAATTACACTATTTATTTCACACTTCACCCAAATAAACAAATCCAAAAAAACACAAAATTCCATTAAACAAAAAATAAAATAAAAATACTTAACAAATCAAACAAATCATACAAAAAATAGAACATACTTCAAAAAAAATATACTTCACATACTTACACAAAATTAATATACACAACAAATCGAAGAAAAAATAAACTTACTTAACAAACTTAAATCATTTACAAAACAAAACACATTATACATGCTTAACATACTTCAACATTTTATAATAATTATACAATTTTTATAATACATACTTTATATATTTTATTCCGCTTGTCCAAATAAATATACTTCACAAATCAAACAAAAAATTAACATAATCAACAACAATTCCACATAATTAACAACATAATTAACCAGATCTACTTTTTTCTTGGGAAATGCGTTTTCTATCGGACGGAATTTACATTGAATTCCGACGGAAAATGCAATTTCCGACAAAATTCCATCGGAAATTCCGGCGGAACTTATATCCGTCGGAAATTTAAATTTCCGTTGAAATCCAACGTAATTTCCGTCGGAACCAAAAACTATCTCCATCGGGTGCTTTCTGTGTCACTTTTTCCGTCGGTATTTTACCCGGTTTTTGTAGTGAAAGTAACGGACCGTAGAACCTAAACCCTAACCCTCGAAACCCTAAACCTAGCCCTAAACCCTAAACTCTAGAAACCCTAACCCTAGAAACCCTAAACCCTAAACCCTAGACACGTTAACCCTAGAAACACTAAACCCTACACCCTAAACCCTAAGCCCTAAACCCTAAGCCCTAACTCTAAACCCTTAACCTTAACCCTGTTCAAGCCACAAACTTTGATGTTGAGTTGTTAAATCCTGTTTGCTTCTGGTAATTGAACGATATAACATGAGAAGTTTTTCAAGCGACAAACTCTTGCTACAATAACAATAATTGGGATTGTCTTTTGCCATATTGTTGTTTGTAGTATTTTATCATCTTTAACTTGGAGTTCCCTTGGCCTAATTTTTTGCTGTAAATTTCGTTTATCTTTGGAACGAATTTTCGCCCTTTTTATCATCTGTTGGACTTAGGGCATGATGCACCCATTAGGGTGGATGCCCAATAACTTGACGGCTTAAACCACCTTAGAAACTGTAGTTCATCGACTGTTTATCTAATATAAAAAGGGGACCAGTCTAATAAGAAACATACATCAGAGAAATATTGAGGATTCTCTTAAGTGAGTTCTCTACACAAAACCCTAGGAGTCTTAGGTTGTGGGATTGTGAAGGTTCACCGTATAATGAGTTTCTTCTCCGATCAGTGATTCAAAGTTGAGGTTGGATCGTCTTTCGCTGCAGGATGAAGAAAAATTTATTTACGTTTAATTCGATATATTAATTCCTGCATTGGTAACAGAGCCAATTGGCTTGTTTCTTGGTTGGATCTATATCGTATTGCATGGCCTAAACATGTTAATGGTTGTATGCTTACTTTCGTTGTTTGCATCATTGCTTAACAAGCCCGAAACTTCATGCGGTTATTTCATGTGCAAATCTATGATAATTTTTAATGAAATTCTGCATGTTAGTAGAGCATGAAAAGAGCTTTAATTTGATGTATTATACGCATATTTTGGCTAAGTATTTTGCACATAATTGCGAATTGAAGTTCTAGGGTTGTTTGCCTAGGAAACCCTAAAATTGATTTTTGAATTGTGGATTTTATTCAATTTTCGTTAAAATTGATGCATCGACTAGCTTACTCATTTGATTTCAACCAAAACCCCTCACCTTATTGTTCAATTTAATCGAAAATTAGCCCAAATTTTGGCAAAGAAGTCACTGCCAAATTTAGGGTTTATGTCGGTTGATGAACACGAATTTTCAATCTATTTTGGCAATTTTTTCCTTCAATTAATTTATGCCTTTTATTGTCCAATTTGTCTTGAGCTAAAGCCCTCTAATATCGGCTATAATTCATCAATATTTTGCCAATATTTGGTAAATTACCACCGAGGGTTAGGGTTTGTACTTTTTAAACCCTTTTTGAATGGTTTTGATCAATTTTTGCGATTAATTCAAGCAATTGATTTGTAAAAAAGGGTTTAAAACATCATTTTGAGCAAAAGCCCTCATACAATTTCGCAACAAATGTTGAAATTTTGCCAAAATTTGGCGAAACGTTGCTGAAAATTTGGGGTTAGTGTTCGTATGTTTGACCTCAATTTTGAACCTTTTTTTTGTCATTATTTCTTACAATTGATTTATGCTTATTGTTGCCCATAAAGTTATGAGCAAAGCCCCCCTAAAATTTATCTCCAATTCGCCAAAGTTTGGTCTAAAAAAGCCAAAAACCAGGTGCCATTAGCAATTATCATAATTAGGTTTTGGAACTTGATTTTTGGCACTTTAATCCAGAATTTTTCGCAATTGATTATGAAAATCAATCCTAGAGCATGTTTAGGATGAATTTCAGTAATTATTTTGCATCAATGGTGCAAAACAATTGTGGATTGGATGGGTTTTAGCCGTGGGTTTGCAAGGACGCATTTTTCCTTGCTCCAAATCAATGGCTTGGCCGAGGATGAGCCTATGTATAGGTCACGTGACCTAGGGGCTGTGCAAGTGATGTGTGGCTTTTTTATTTAAAAAAAATTACTAATAACTAAATAAAAAGTCAAGGGGCTTGATTAGACTACTAAGAGCTTGACTGTTGACCTAGATTGACCAAAAGGGTTGATTTGTTGGCCAAAGGGTTAACTTGTTGGCCGAATGATTGATTAAATTTACCATAAGGGTTAACTTATGTTTTATTTTTGAGGCATTATTTTTGAAATATTTTATATTATGAAAGCCTTTTATTATCAATTGATGAAGCATAATGCAAAACCTCTCAATGCTCTTTTTATGAGTATATATATTTATAATGTTTGATATTGTTTTTAGAATGAAATATTATGTAATTCTTAGAGAATTCCTTATTTTGAGCGCATTTCATTATATTGAATTTCATAAGAGAGATGAGCATGTTTGTTTAATATCATTGAGATTATTTTGAATGAAAATATTATGTTAAATCTCTATGATATTTAACTCACTTGTTTTTAATTGAATTTCATGTGAGATAATAAGTATATATTGAATTTGTATATAATTCATAATATACTTTCTCTGCATCTAGTGTCCTTTCTTCAATACCTAGCTGAAAGGGTCTCATATTTTTCCTGTCACAAATAGTTTATATATATTCAAAGACTTAATAAGAGAAAAATACCAAATAATGTAAAATAGACATCAAACTTTAAATTCACATAGAACTAAATAAAAAATTATGAAATTGTGTTCCTACCCATAAACCATCCTCTTTGGTATGACTCTGCGTAAACAATGCAGAAGGGGTAGGAGTGTTCCCTTCCTTTGCAGCTTTATTGGCTAAGTTCATTGGATTTTACCAATTGTCCTAGACCATCCTTCCTAAACTTATGTAGTAAGCTCTGGGGCCCAAGTATGTTAGCCCTGTTTGAAAAACAACAAGCATATCAAAACAAGTGTATTAATAAAAACATTCGCAGTGCACCATTATCAAACTAGATCAAAACCTAACTTAAGATTGAAGGATGTTGCACAGAACCCCCCAAATGTCAATTCCAATATGAGAACCTTTCCTTTTGATGGTTTCAAACCCCAACAAAAAAAAATACAAAAAACCAAAATTTAAAAACATGAGTCAACTAATTGAGAATTACTTTAAGTTTTTTTTTGAGTTTGGAAGACATCTATGAATGATCATAAATTTACAATGGATAGCGTGAAATAAAGGATAATGTTAAAGTTAATACTGAAGCCACTAACAATGGATTTACAAAACAAGACAAAATAATAACAAAGCAACTCATCCAATATTCATCCAAAACAAAATAACAACAACAAAGAAGCCATAAAAGCTTGAGTAAATAAGAGGACTAACAAAACAATACAAACAATAGCAAAACAATTCATTCAAGGCTCATTATTGGAGACAAAGAGGGGAAAGTGAAAACTCCCTAATTTAAAAACATGCGCAAACTAATTGAGAATTAGTTTAAGTTTTTTTTAAAAGTTTGGAAGATATATATGAATGATTGTAAATTTGCAATGGATCACATGAAATAAAGGATAATGTTAAAGTTAATACTTAAGGCATGCACTAACAATGGATTTACAAAACAAGACAATAAAACAACAAAGAAACTCATCCAAGATTCAACCAAAACAAAATAACAACAATAAAGCAAGCCATAAAAGGTTGAGTAAATAAGAAAACTTGTAAAACAACACAACAACAATAAAACAACTCATTCAAGACTCATTATTGGAGACAAAAAGGGGAAAGCGAAAACTCTCCAATTTAAAAACATGAGTCGACTAATTGAGAATTATAATGGATAGCATGAAATAAAGGATAATCTTAAAGTTAATATTCAAGCCACTAACAATGGATTTACAAAACAAGACAACCCAACAACAAAGCAACTCGTCCAATATTCATCCAAAACAAAATAACAACAACAAAGAAAGCCATAAAGGGCTAAGTAAATAAGGGAACTTGCAAAATAACACAACAACAAAGAAACAACTTATTCAAGACTCATTATTGGAGACAAAGAAGGCAAAGTAAAAACTCCCCAATTGAACTCATCCAAGATTGATCCGTATAAAACCCTAATTTCCAAATTAAAAGCAAATACTCCAAAAAATATCATGAATGTTGATGTTAGTAGTTGAAATTTGGGTTAATTCAACTTGAAATAGAGAGAGATGAGAGAAATTACCGGTGATGGGTGTGGACCAAGGCGGCAAACTGGAGACACTATCGGCGCTATGAAACACACACAGAGAGAGAGAGAGAGAGAGAGAGAGAGAGAGAGGTGACAGAGATTACTAGTGAGAGAGAGAGAGAGAGAGCGAGAGAGAGAGATTAGCGGCGGGCGGTGAGTAGTACCGGTCAGGGGGGCGAGCACTGTAGGGGAGGAGGAAGAACAGAAGAAATGTTGTTGAGGGGCTAGGTTTGTTCGCAAATGACTGGGTGGGGTTTTTTTTCTTTGTTTAGTGTTGGATTATTTATCTGGCTCTATAGTGCCAGATTGTTTTAATTTATTTGACACTAAATCTGACTTTATTAGCGTCAAATTTGATGCTAATATCGGACAATATTAGAGACGAGTTAGTATATATGACAGTTATAGAGTTTCCCATAAAATCCAATGCCAAAGTGTTCTCAATTAGCATCTGATTAGTTGTTGACTCTAAATTTTCAACGCTAACAGCAAAATTTTCTTGTAGTGTCTGCACCCTTTGTTGTGAATACTATATGGCTAGCTACCTCAACTATTGCCATGCACTAGCTAGTTCACTGGTGGAGGCCTAGATCGACATGTGTCTAATAAGAATGCATGACTTTGCCATGCATCTCATTTACACTCTTCCTTAGGCTGTGTTGTATGGGTGTCTAATCATACCCTCAGTTGTATAAATAAACATGTGTAATTCTTCATCATGGGGTCAAATCTATATAACTATTCTTCACATTGAGTGATTATATATTGGTTTGACACTTAGCAATCACTTATTGGTTATATTTTCTTTCTTTTAATTATATTATAGAATTGAAAAGCTCATCAATGCTCATGACATTAAGTAATTATATGTTTTTTAAGATTTTTATTAAATGGTTATATCAACATGCAAATATCTGGATATTAGAAGAAGAAAAGTTAGTCTATTAATGGTTTCTTAACTATTAATGGTTTCTCAACTATTTTTTCTTTCCCTTTATAACTATTATAAGTGGATTTTAATGAAGTTACGTTCCTAATTTCGTGCTATATAATTGTTGGGTCTAATCAAATCCCAAGAGTTATTATCATTGCTGCTACTGATGCTTGAATTGTTTTAATAAGGGTCTATGGCATATCTCTATATACGTTGATTCGACAAATCCATTAGCATTATGTTTTGATTTATTTATTCTCTCATCATAACATTCTTTTACTTTGCCATCCAAAATTGCAAAATTCCTTCAATTTCGCTACATTGTCGTGACTAAATTAAATGTAAAGAAACTATAAAGGATATAAAAAATTATCATTACTAAATACAATATAACATGTCTTTAACCAAAAAAATATATATATATATTAACAATCTGTGCGAAGCATAGGTAAAGCACTAATATAAAACTATAACTCAGTGTTTCCTCTTTATTATTCTTTTTATTTGCCTTTCATTTTGCATAAAAACATCCCACAACTTTGCCTTAATTACCCCTCTATCTTCAGTACAAACGCATGCCAATAACAACGCAAGCTCATTCCGTAGGTACCTCTTGCGCGCAAACAAATCTTCTTTTCTTTTTCTTTCTTTTTTTTCCAGGTTCTATTATCCGCTTTTCTGGTTGCAAAACATGACATGGTGTGTTTGGTAGGGATGAAAATAATTTTTCTGAAAAACAATTTTCTCATTTTACGGTGGTTGGTAAAATAAGGAGGATAAATTTGTTTTCATGGGAGAATCATTTTCTCCAGAATGAAGAAAAATATTTTCGCTTTGAATGGAGCGTGAGTTGATTTTACGTTTCTTTAACGTTCACACGGTTTTATATTCTTTCTCTTTTTCATGTTTACTTCCTTGACATATGGTTTGAAAATTAAGGTAATGACATATAGTTTGAAGATCAAATTGTTGGTATTAGGTAAGATTAAAAAAATTGACAAATATACATATTGTTACAACTTTGATTTGGATGACACTACTATTGTAATATAATTGCCCAAAGAACAAAATATCAATTCTCATTTTTCTAAATGTTTTATTTTTGTTTTTCACTAATGTACCTCTTTTTAGCTTTTTTGTTCATTTTTTGCTAATCAAACTCATTTTTCAGAAACTTCATTTCCCTTTTACCAACAACTGAAAATATGAGCTAAAAGTCATTCACATGAAAAATCATTTTATATGAAAAATAGTTTTCTAGAAAAATGGTTTTTAACCCTACCAAACACCCTAAGAGAAGACTGAGAGGATTGATGAAAGAAAGAAAAGAAAATAATTCCAAAGGAATGAAATTAGGCCAAAACTTGTACAAATTACACCGAACAATCTTGGGATGAAGCAATTTCTTTTTAAAAAAAATTTTTTTTTGGTACTTCTCTTAATTCTTTTTCTGGATGAAATAACTTTTATATTTATGATCACATTTTTCAAATGTCATCATGTGTCTTGGCTCAGTTTCCAGACAATTTTTGGAAGATTCTTGGGGGCTAGGTTAGCCACTTTTAATCTCATCATTAATAAAAAAGGATACTTTAGGATAGATTAGAATTGTTTAATGTTCAGCTGATAGGTTCTGGAGCATTTCAGGTTATAAAAGCCCAAGGTTTCTCTTTCCGTATATTTTTATTATCATGTCCTTATTGCGTGTTAGTTTAGCGTTAATGCTTGTGTACGTGTTGATTAATTTTTTGCAAAAAATTATATTGGTTGTCATTATGTTACAAACACCACAATTTGAAAGATCCTAGCTGTACATGCATTTCTAAAAATTCCAACATTTATTTTTTGTACCATTAACAAAATTAAGATTTAGTCTTTAAAAATCAATGAACTATATAAAATTAAATAAACATGATTAACATTATTCTTTCAGAAAAGGAAAAGCCCACAAACTTTGCCCTTGCTCACATTATCCTTTGCGTTCCAGTACCCCCTTCCCCCCAATTGTTGCTGCTTCACGTCCATGGCTTCCGGCGTGTAGCACCTAGAATCTGTAATTTTCAGCCAAATTTCCCCCTTCCCTCCATTTTCTCCGGCGAGAAACGCCCCTCTGGTCCCTCCACTTTTCTGGCCAAAGTCCCCTTCCCTTCCATTTTCCCCGGCGATAAACTTGCCCGCCATTTTTTTCGGCCAAGTGGCCAGCGGCCCAACCCTCCATGATCTCTCTTTCCTCATATATATCATAAAGCAAGCTTCCATCTTGGGTAAGCTTCCTTTACTCTCATCAGTGACTAGCGGGTTTCTTCGTTCCTCTGTTTCCTCATGTTTGCTTCTGCATCAAATGGATTGACGGGGCTGCTCATCCCAAATCTGAAGTCAATTTTTGATCAACGCCGGAACACTATTGTCGGACGGCAGGGTTAGACTGTTAAGGGTAAAATATTGTGATAAATATTGTGTAAAGATTTTATCATTTACTTGAGCATTAAGCTAGGGTTAGGAATCTCGAGATTGTGTCTGGCTAGGAATCTTTGTAATCGTGTACGTATGCTCAGCGTATGAATGAACAAGGGTAGGCCGTCTATTCTTCTCTTCTCCTTGCTTTTGACATTGCATCATAGCAGCCATAAAAGAACCTAAACCAGTGATTGTGCCGCAACCATGACAAACGATGACAAGCCTAAGGAAGAGCCACCAAAGGAATTCATAATCACAACACAATCTCCTTAATATCTCCATCCTTCCAATGGACCCACAGCGATTATAACCTCCGTGAAATTTGACGAAAAAACAAGGACTCATGGGAAAAAGTTGTCAAGAATGCTCTTAAATCCAAAAATAAGCTTGGATTTATAGATGCGAGCATAACAAAACCCGAAGCAACGAAATCAGCCGAATTGAATGCATGGAAGATGGTGAATTCCATAATTACTTCATAGATATTGGACGTTATTGATTTGAAAGTGTAGCATACATTGATTAAGCCCAAAAGATGTGAGAAAATATATATTTAGAAGTGGCACTTGGTACTGAATGCCCCACGCATACACCAACTCAAGTCAGAAATGGCATCATCCAAACAAGGGAGTTTGGAGGTAGTCGAGTTTTTCTCCAAGTTTAAGGGGCTTCGGAATGAACTAGAAAATTGTGTGAAGATCCCTACCTACACTTGTGGCACAACCGAAAAGATCATAAAATGATGGAGAACGATAAATCCCATCAATCCTTCATGGGGCTTGATGGTAAGAAATGTGCGAGTGTTCGGAGCCAAATCTTAGAATTGGACTGTCTACCTTCTTTGGACAGAATGTTCAATATGATACAGCAGGAAGAGAGTCACAAAAGGATGATGATGCACTGCGACATTAAGCCAGAGCACGCTGCTGCCTTTGCTGTTTCTGTTCAGCTCAGAAACTCCTCGATCGCAACCGAATGAGAGACCTATCAGCAAACACTGCGGTAAATGAGGTCATGACTAGTTGAGCTGTTTTGAAATTATTGGCTATCTAGCAAGCTACGGAGGTGGTGGTGACAGCAGAGGACGCGGTAGAAGCTGAGGAGGTAGAGGTGGACGTCGTGGACCTGGTAGAGGCCGAGGACGTGAGATAGTGTATGCTGCGCAGCTTCAGAATGAGGCTCAAACATGCATAGAAACTGACGCTTCTTGATCGAGCATACCTGAGCTCATGATCAAAAAGGTGCAATGACTTATGAGTCTCCTTGAAACTCGTAAGTCAGGTTACGAAAAGCACTCAGATTAGTAGAATTGGATCTTGGACAGCGGGGCGTCGTATCATATGACCGAATGTTTAGAACACTTGAGCAACGTAACTAATATGAATCCTACTTTTATCAAGCTATCGAATGGAGGCTATAGCATAGCCACCAAGCATGGCTCGGTCAAGTTAAACTCACAATTATCTTTAAAAGTTGTTCTTTTTGTCCCGAGATTAGATTGCAGCTTGATATCGATTGCTCAATTAATAGAGGAATTATTTTGCATAGTAACATTTACGCATAAACTTTCTGTGATATAGGACCGTACTAGAGCCAGATTGGAGTGGGTAAGCAAGAAAGAGGGGTGTATTTATTCAAAGACATCTCTGTTGCAGATGTTCAAGCCAATCGGATTATGCATATGGACTTATGGCATTGTAGATTGGGGTAACCTTCTAATCAAGTCGTGAGTAAGCTATCTCTAATTTTCATAGAAATATTAGTAGCAATAAAGGTGATTTGTTTTGCAATGTATGTTTTTGAGCTAAATAAACACATAAGCCTTTTCATAACAGTGAGAATAAAGCATTGAACTGTTTTGAATTGATTCAGTATGATATCTGGGGTCCTCATCTTGTTGAATCCCTATGTGGTGCTCACAATTTGGGTGTATTGGATGAAACATAAAGATGAGTTTTCCTAGTTAGTCAAAAAAAAAAAAATTGCAAGATGACCAAAACACAATTTAACGCCAATGTACAAGTCATTAGGTTACGGGAGGGCCAAGATGCCCAGAGAGTGGAGGGCCAGCACAGTCATCCCCTTGTACAAAAACAAAAGGGATATTCAAATTTGCAATAACTTTAGGGGCATCAAGCTGCTCAGTCACACTATGAAGTTATGGGAGAGGGTGATTGAGAGAAGGTTACGGGAGGTTATAGAGATTTCAGAGAACCAATTTGGTTTTATGCCAGGCAGGCCGACCACTGAGGCGATCCATCTTCTCAGAGGGCTCATAGGCTTGTTCAGGGATAGAAAGGTGGATCTCCATATGGTGTCCATTGACCTAGAGAAAGCGTATAATCGAGTCCCGAGGGAGGTATTGTGGAGGTGTTTGGAAGAGAAAAGGGTGTCGCCCGCGTACATCCGTGTAATCAAGGATATGTACGAGGAAGGGAGGACGCGTGTTAGGACACCGAGAGGGGTCTCTAACGACTTCGCTATTAGTATGGGCCTACATCAGGGCTCCGCCCTAAGCCCGTTTCTTTTCGCTGTTAGTATGGACGCCTCTAATTTAGCTGTTAGCGGATAACTGTTTAGATGAGCAGTTGAAAATTAATTTGTTTAGTAAATTTAGCTGTTAAGCTAGCTGATTAATGTAAATTGACATAAAAGGATTTAGATAATTTTCAAACATAAAATTTTTAAAGGATATTTTTTGACTAAAAAAATATAAAACGCTAATTTTAAATGTCAAACGTTAATCCTATTAGGTTTTCAAAAACGCTGCTTAAAACGCTAAACGCTACTTAAAATGCTAGTCAAAACACTAACTTATCGAATACTAAAAATTAACTAATTAATATATTGACTAGATCAAAACACTAAATACTATCCTAAATATTGTTGCCGAATACGATCAAAATCATAAGTAACAATCAGTCATAAGTGGCTATAAAAAGAAATAAGTAGTTGCAAACGGTTTTAAGGACATTTGTAAGATGTTGAGATTAACTTAACTAAGGGGCAGCTGATTTTTCCACGGAATTTTTGTCCGCTTCTACGGAAATATCCATAATATGACAAAATTAGCTTCACATCAAGTGAAAACAAAAAAAAGAAAAAATCGCCGAATCTCAATGTACGGACGATTGTACCAAGTGCTAAGGCTTGAGGTTTTAATGAAATACTTTCAATTTATTTTCAATTTATGCTCAAATTAAAAAAAAAACTTTCAATTTATGCTCAAATTAAAAAAGAAAAAAAAAGGTCCATGTTTTAATGAAATACTTCTTATTTTCCCTCATGCTGCAAATTTTACTGTTACTATTATTCTCCCTTGAATGCTCTGGTATTGAGTTCCATAGAAATGGCATTGTCTCATATGCGTATTTTTGCTCCATTTATATATTTGATATTTCTGTGAATAATTTATACCCAATGTTTTTTCAAGTACTTCTCATGTTTATATTCCCTTTTTACTATTTTTATTAACTTTTTACTAAAATATAATTATAGGCTGATAAATCGTTAAACGGGATTATTTGTTTAGTCATTTTTTTTAACTTTTTACTAGTAGTGGGCACACATAGCGCTCGTATTGTTTATTTATTTATTTAATATTTACATAATCTGAAGATTTAATGCTTGTATTTTAAATATGTTACATGAAATTTTTATCTAAGTATATATTTAATGCTTTAATGCTCGATCATATTTCAAGAAAATTTTGACCAATAAAATGTTTTCTCATAATATATTTATATGGTTCTCTTAGAATAATTACTCTCTCTACTTGTATGAGTGCTTGTATATATGGGTAAGACTGCCAATATTTGAATTTTTTCATACCCCACAAACACTGAAAGACACACTAAAAGTTGTGAGTATTGTTGTTATAAAGAAAAAATAACTTATTCAACAAGTTAGATTCAATTATATGTCAAAATGGTATGCTTATCAAAGGTAAACTCTTAATTTTTTTTTTTACTACGACTCACATTTTTTTAGTTAATGCTAAGTTTAATATTTTCACTAAATAACCTAGGCAAACCAAATTACTTAGACTTTTTTAATATCGAAAGTGATTCAGTAGTACAAACAAATCTTTAGATAATAAACATATAGCTATAGTCCATTTGTTGCATTCCTCTGAATAAAAGGTATCATTGTTTAGAAGGAAAATACAAAAATAAATAAAAAGAATGAAAACTAATTTTAAAAGGTTTAAAAATGAAACCATCATTTTTAAAGAAAAAACAAGACAAGAACAAGGAGGGGCCCCGGAGGCCAAGAGATTTTTTGTAATTTGTTGGAAGTAGAACAAAAGATGTCTAGGTCCATAAGGAAAGAAAGAGAAAAAAAAATCAGCTGCCTAATTAAGGAGGTGTCAATAGTTATAAGAACGGTAAAGAATTAGAAAAATTCAATTCGCACGAGTTAGTTCAAATCGTTTGGAACTTATTCCTCTTGAAATTGGGCATGGGCTCGAGTTTAGTAAATGAAAAAAATACATGATAGAGGACTCTATTCCTTCATGAGTCCATTGCATAAATAGGCATCAACGGTCCAAACTTTCACCCTATTTACTCTCAAAATTTAGACCTTCAAAAAAATTAACAAATTGTGAGTTGGAATGGGGGCTCTAGGGCCTAATTTTTCTTTAGTAAATACTATGAGAATAGATAGGTCCAAAATTAAGTACATTGAGGCTTATTTTTGAAAGTCGAACGAATTATTGTCATCCAACCCCTCTAAATTTTAGATTATTCTTGTCCAAAACCCTTTTTCAAAAGTCAACTTATTTAACGTCTTTTATCAAATACTAACTAATGAAAACAAACAAAATATTTTCAATGGCAGACCATAATTAATTACTTAATTAATTAATTAATTAATTAGGGGAGTAAGATTTTAACTTGTTGTCCAAACTAGCATTTGACAAAGATGCCGATACAACCCGTCTCCTCCTCCTATCTCGAACTTTAACTTTCTTAGTTTTTTTTTTTTTTTTAAATCTTTTCCCGACTGTTGGTGCTGACCTTTTTTTTGGTCGTCTTCAATCAACTAGGTATTTAGTGAGTGTTAAGAGTTTCTTAAAGAGTTTGAGGCAAAAACGATGTTGCAATTATAAAGTAGGCTGAAAGTATACGTTTGATTAGTTTTTAAGATAAATTCTTTTTTTTCAATTTTTGGTTTTGAATCTGCCATTGCACTTGAGTTTAGTTACTGTTGGCCAAACCACTTGAACCACAGATTTTCTATGTGCCAAACTATTTGAACCTACCTGTGTTGATTATCCTAAAGATTATTAATATGAATTCAATGCATATGACTTTTTATAAATAGACTTTCTTCTTCCATTTTTTTTTTTTTGAAAAAGATAATATATCTAAACGGCTACATAGTACCTGAATCTCCCCCTATATATAGTTCGGCAAGTTCATCGTCTTTACAAGGTTCATTAGTGCTTCTTCTGTTCGTTTCCTCACACAGCAGCTACTCTGCATCGTCAAACGTGAGAAGGTCCATCGCCAAGTTATCGGACAGAAGACAAAGCAGACCTCCGTCCCCGTCACCACCCCCGCAGTCGTCCTCCGTCACTTCTTCCATGACTGCTTTGTCGCCTGTGTACGTCCATTTCTTCTGCTCCTACTTAACTTGCATCCATCAGTTATTTATATTTTTGGCTTGCTTGAGTCAGGGCATATTTTGTGCGGCCACTATGCTTTCCCTTAGCTTGTATCTGTTTGTCTTGTCATTATTCTCCCTATCTTTTCCAAAGTTCTAATGCGATCAGTAAAAAATATTTGTTTTTTGGTTACGTTGTAAAGGAACTTTTGATTATCTTTGGGATACTTTTCTAGTTGGGTTAGAAGGGTGGCCTTGGATTTCAGTTTTCTTTTCGATTCATTTGCTTCCAATGTAAGAGTGTTTCGGAGATTAATTAAACCAAAAACAAAATATTAGGTTTGATGAGGGAAATTATTAAGAGGGCTTAAAAATTTATTAAATCTCGAGTTTGTAGTTTATTAGTACTTCTGTTACAGGTATCATAGCCCTGCACTACATGGATTTATACTGCATGTTTGTCCAAAGATTTATGTGATTTACAAATGTTTAACGTTTGTTATTATCATAATTTATCTTGGTGGAGCTTATCGAATTCAAACACTATTAAAATACAAATTTTATGGATTTTATTATTGGTCTAAAAGTGGAGTCAACAACCAAAACGGTTTTTTTCCTGGAAAAAAAACCCAAAATTTTTGAAATTAGATAGCATAAACTTTATCTTTCATAGGTTGTCTCCATGTAACCAAAAGGTCACGGGTTCGAGCCGTGGAATCAGTCATTGACAAAGTCAAGTTAGGCTGCCTATAATTCACCCCTTGGGGTACGGCCCTTCTCCGGACTTTACGTGAACGCGGAATGCTTGTACACCGAGTTGCCCCCATGAACCTTATCTTTCACTGGAAAGACCCAAGAGTTAGCCATACAATGCATAAGTTAGTGTGAGTGCTTATATGGATGAAACAAATAGACTCTTGTGCTTGAACCTCAACAGGGTTGTCCCCCCCCCCCGCCCCCCTGGGTCCTAGTTATATACAGCCCACAGAACTGTTGACTTTTATGTATCCCAAGATTTGATATATTAATTTTCATGATCTTGATATTTTGAGTTTATTTTAAGTATTTTCACTTATAAATTCCTTACAATTCAGTCCTGGAATTACAGAAATACTCTTATTATTATCCTTTTTGTTTTTTTAAAGAAAAACTCAACAAATCTGTTTTGGTACCCACAACACTGCTGATAAACTATCCAATAACGGAAAGATAGTTTTTGAGTTTTTTGGCTTTAAAAGAAAAAAACAAAAATGACAATATTAAGGGTATTCTTGTAATTTGAGGACTAAATTATAAGAAATCGATAAGTGAATGTACTTAAAAATAAACTCAAAAATGTCAAGGTCATAAAAATTAATGCATTAAATCTTGAGGTATCTAAAAGTCAATGGCTATAGTGTATAAGGAAAAAAACCAAGAAAAAAAAAGAAAAAAGAGGAATCGACAAAGCGGTTGCAGCCTTCTATAGCGGTTCAAAACCAGCTAAACAGACATTTAGTTAACCAATTGTCAGTTTACCAGGAAGTCGGTTCGCAAAAATTGTGAATCGAAAGCCGAACCGAAACTTTCATTTAACAGATTTTTTCGGTTTGGCAAAATTGTGAACCGTAACCGAACCGAAAAACTAAACCGATTTCCGGTTTGGTTCACCAGATTTTTGGTTCGGTCACCGGTTAACCGTTAATTTAAATTATTAATTTTCAGTTTTCACTCATTTTTTAAATTAGTTTAACTATTTGAGACACAAAATATTAATTTATACATTATAGTATATTTAGTCTTATCTTTTAATAATGATAAAATCTACACTTGACTAACATAAAATTTAGTATTTTTTTTAAAAGTGAAGTTTTGGATTTGGTTAACAATCAGTTAACCATGCAATTAACCGAATCTTAAATAGCCGAACCAAAATCGAAACTGAAACTCCAGAATTTTTTCAGTTCGGTTAATCAAACCATATTTTTTAGAAAAATTGAACTGGTTAACCGGTTATTCGGATCGGCTTTTCGATTTCAGATTTTTTTGCTCACCCCTAACCTTTTGGGCTGGAAATTTAGAACAGTGGTCAGCCCAGCCCAGTAAAATGCATAACGGCGAATGTCAGTCCACGTGTCCCTCGACTTTTCTTGTGCGCATTTGAAAAAAAGCCTTTAACAAGCGTCCTGGTCCATCTTATTCCAAATACAATTCTAGAATAATAATTTTCTCAATTCTAAAATATTTTATGCAAAATAAAGTCTTCATAAGAAAAAAGAAGATCTTTAGAGTATTCCAAGCATAATTTTGGGGCAAAATTCTAATGAAAATGTTACTCACATCATAAAGAAAAGTAAAGCATCACACAAACAGTGAACAAACAAATTTAAAAAAGGCATGTGTTTAAAAGTAATAAGATGAAAAGGTTGGTAACTTTAATTTATTAGGAACATAAAGAGGGGGGCAGCATTCATAATGAATAGAAACAGATTTATGATTGATAATATTAGGACATTTGACAAAAACATCTGAAATTATTGAAAAGTATATATAAAATAGTGTCATAAACCCATGTATTTACATGTACTTGTGTCATATATTTGTCCAGAAAAATTATGTGAATTACAAATAGTTTACGTTTTTGACACTTCTAGCTCTGTCAAATTCAGAACTTAAGGCTCTGTTTGGCAAAATTAGATGTTTAGATAATGGATAGCAGTTCAGGTAGCAGATAATTATTTAGATAGCGGATGACGTTTCTACTTTAACTGTTAGTGGATAGCTATTTAAATGAGCGGTTGAAACTATTATATTCAGTAAATTTAACTGTTATGCTAGCTGTTTAATGTAAATTGACATAAAACGATATAGATAATTTTTAAAGATAAAATTTTTAAGCGATAATTTTTGGCTAAAAAATATGAAACGCTACTTGTAAATGTCAAACATTAATACTATTAACTTTTCAAAGACGCTGCTTAAAATGTTAAGCCCTACTTGAAATGCTAGTCAAAACATTAGTTTATCAAATACTAAAAATTAATTAATTAGTGTATTGACCTAGTTAAAATACTAAATGCTATCTAAAATACTATTGCTAAACACGACTTAAGTATTACTCACATAAGAAAGAAAAAAAAAAAGAAAATTAAGGCCCTGTTCGGCAAAATTAGCTGTTCAAGTAGCGGATACCGGTTTAGGTAGCGGATAGCTGCTCAGGTAGCGGATAGCGTTTTCAATTTAGCTGTTAGCGGATAGCTGTTTAGAAGAGCAATTGAATAAAATATGTTCGGTAAATTTAGCTATTGGATTAATTGATTAATGTAAATTGATATAAAAGAATATAAATAATTTCCAATAGAAAAATTTTCAAAGGGTAATTTTTGGTAAAAAAATATGAAACGCTACTTTTGAATATAAAATGTTAATACTATTAGCTTTTCAAAAGCGCTATTTAAAACGCTAAACGCTACTTGAAATGTTAGTCAAAACACTACGTTACCAAATATTAAAAATTACGTGATGAGTGAATTGACTTAATCAAAATGTCAAATACTACCCAAAATACTGTTGCCGAACGTGCTCTAAGTAAAGGATAAGATTATCTTTTTATTGCCTCATCGTACTTTTGGCCAGTCATTGAGAAGTAACGTCATCGAAACTGCAAGGGATTTTTTTTTTTGGTTTATTTTTGTTGGGAAAAAAATAATTATCTTTTTATTATCTTTTCATTGCCTCATCTTCCCCCCCTGTTTTGGATGGTGCAGCTACACGAGACCAAGCATGAAGGTGCTGTGTTTGGTGGTAGTGGGCCTGCTGGCGATGTTAACATGGGTGATGTTCATCTCTGCGCCTGCAAGTGGGATGCTGATTTCTTTAGCCCCACCTCGTCCCCAGTTATCCATAGAAACGATAATCCTTGACGTTGGAAGTGCCACCGTGGATACTTACACCAATTTCATCACAAGTCTGTCAGCCCCGCGTAGTCCTCAGTTATCCACAGAAACAATAACCTTTGACGTTGGAAGTGCCACCGTGGATACTTATACCAATTTCATCACAAGTCTGCGTGATAAACTGAAGTCATCTACATCATACTTTGAGATACCAATGCTACCCCCGCCTTCTAGTCCTCCAAAATACATTTATGTTGTGCTCAAATCCTCTGAGCAAAAATCCATCACACTAGGAATCGCCATGAGCGATATTTATGTGTGCGGATATTCTGATCTCTATCAAGGCAAAGTTCAGGCACGTTTCTTTAATGATGCACCCACAGATGCAAAACAAACTCTCTTCCCAGAGGCAAAAGGATCCTTACGTGAAAATGTTGGCTACGACGGTGTATACTCTAAAATCGAGCAGAAGGCCGGGAAAAACAGAGAGGGGGTCGAGTTGGGAATAACGATACTCAATAGTCGCATAAACAAACTGGTTGGGAAAAGCAAAACGGCTAAGGATTTTGTCAAAACTGAGGCTGAGTTCTTTCTCATTGCCATCCAAATGGTTTCTGAGGCAGCACGATTCAAATACGTCGAGAATGAGATAAAGGACGGCCCCTCTACCCCTGACCAAAAAGCGATTTGTTTAGAGGGCATGTGGGGTAAGATCTCAGAGGCCATTAAAGGGGCAGATCCTAAAACTGCACAAATTCCCACAGCGCTTAGTGATAAACTTGCATTGTGTCAGTCCGACGGCATATCGTGGAAGGTAACCAATGTGAATCAAATAAAATCTGATATGGGGCTGCTCAAGTACGTAGCTTGAAGTCACTCTCGTCAACATATATATATATATATATATATATATATATATATATATATATATATATATATATATATATATATATATATATATATATATATATATATATATATATTATAGCATGTATCGTCTTGCCTTTGTGTTGTGTATGTTCAAGAATGACAAGTGTTGTACCTCTTAAATAATTCGGGAATATGGGGCTTTATGAAGCTCCTTTTCTTTGTTTATTTGTAACTTTAATGTTATTTCGTCAAAGTCAGAAAATCTGACTTTGGAATATGTGTCTGAACAATAGCATGATCGTGTCTGTTGAAAAATGTGCTTACTATGTTAGAAATATTATGGGAATATTATTTATATTCCTAGAATAATTATTATGCTTGCATGATCCGTTGAATTTGGAATTTGAAGATTTTGTCCGCATATCTTGTAACATATATGTGCTTAATTTATTCCTTGATTACTTGGATAAAATGCCGAGTATATACTAATTTATTAATTGATTAAGTCACTTAAATATATCTACTCATTTATGGTAAGTATCTTCCAAGGATCTTGAAAAATATTATCTGATTGCTTTGGATGGACTTTTTGGTAAATTGGCAAAGATATTATTTTGATGATCTCGCTCATATTATTTATGGTAGTTGCAATAGATTGTGAATCCGGCCAAAGTCTTTGAGGCAGACTTTGGAATACTTGTTCTATGTAAGATAATCTCTTTTAATGTGGACAATCAAACCATGCGGAGCTCATTACTAAATAATTGTAAATCCTTGGGTCAATAGATACTCAAAGTCAGCAGTGATTTACTTTAATCATTACAAAGTACAAACAAGACAATCTAGTGTCATGGCATCAAAGCTAATTTGGGGGCCGAGTACAAAACACATCTGCACGATTGGAAATAGGCGTTTGACAGCAGCACACTATTTACATGGAAAACTCACTTTCGGGAAATTCATCCAACTTGGGTTACAGAGGACTGTAGCATAATGCCTCTGTAAAATGTCCCCTGCTATGGAGCAATAAGCAATCTACGGTTCTAGAGATGATCAAAAGTTACTTAATGGGTTTTTATGCACTGAACCGACACAATATGATCCTCATAGCATCCTGACATAAGGTATTCTCGGGCTAAGACGCTAAGTCCTCTTAGCAATGTTGTTACGTGAACTGCAGACTTCAGGGATGGTTGCTTTCAATCACCAATGCTCACCATCACAACGTTAGCAAGTGCCAAAGCCAATCGACCACTTCATATGCTTTTATGAAGATTCACAATTTTTACAGAAGAACCATAGATTTCACAAAAGTAACCGTAATATCTTCCTTGTTTTCAGAGTCCACCAAAAATTTCTCAGAGCTCACTTGAAAATTTCTGAGTGCATCTAAAAATTTCATTGCTTATCCAGACAATTTTGAGCAGATCAGATGAAACGAATAGAACCATCATATAAGCAACAGGGACATTCTGACATGGTAGTTATACAAAATTAGGCAGTTAAGAAAAAATTCAGAAGGTTGTGTCGCTGGCTGAACAAACCTTGCTGAACAAAACTTGGTAGTCAAGAAAAAATTCTGACATGGTAGAGCCATCATATAAGCAACAGGCGCAAAGCAACCCATGAATGAAGTGAATATAAGTGCCTTGGAGAATACCTCTTCTTATGCAGTCTCTGAATTAGTTCATCCCCCTTCTTTCCGGACGATTTATTTCTTCTAGCACAGCCTTTGCGGAGGTTCTTGGGTTGACTGCGAACAGGAAAAAAAGCACTCATTTAAGAAAGCTTCAAGTGAAAACATGGACGATCATTATCATAGTCAGTAAATCAAAATTGACATATTGCAATTGTCCTCTTTACCTGCGACAATCATTAGACTAAGCTGAAACTGAGAGCACAATAATTGATCCTGTCAAGCATGCCCTTGAGAGCTGAAATTCGGCAGAGACCTATGTCTGAATCCAGCCTATTTCTGCTTTGCGCCTGCCCTTATGCCAAAAATAAAAAGAAATCAACCTATAAATGTTTATAAAGTATTAGAATACTATCTATTTTCGGAGAAACCTAGCTGAGTAAGAGATGGAAGCGTGGACTTACAGATGGATGATGCGTCTGCCTGCTAAAGGTGTTCATGTGTCCCTTTTCATTGACCTACACGAAAGGTCGGCCCAAGGATGACCCGAGGAAGGCCCTTCAATGTTGAAGTCAGTCTAAGAAGGAGAAAGTCAAAAAGAAGAATGAAGGCACAGATAATTTTACTAATTTTGGGAGAGTATCATAGGTGTTATGTCATTAATAATGCTTAATTCCTGCCATAGTTATGATAAGTATGGATATTTATAGCTTTGGGGTTGCTACCCAAGAGTAGGATTGCAATTCTATATTATGAAGGTTGATTGACCATTTTACCCGCGCCTTTTCCTTCATTCTCCTACCAAGTCAACCTTGGCTTTCTTGTCACATGTCAGCTTGTCATTGGTGAGGGTCACTTCAATAATTTAGTCTCTGACATTCTATCTTAACGTCTCCCGAGGTGTTCAGTGAGATGTAGATTTACTCAATCATTACTTCCGGCCAGCATAAGAACGACAGGTGAGGAGATGGAAATGTTCTTCTTCTATTTCCTGCCTTTTTCGTTTGAAAGTTACATCATATGGCTAAGCATGGTTTCCCCTTTTTTGAGAGCGAAGATGACGATAAGTTCATTTTGTCAAAGTTTGACTTTGGAAAGCTGAATAACGAGCCTCTGCATCCCTCTGCTAAGCTTCTCCCACCTTATTGGGCACTACTATGTTCTTGCTTTTCAAAGACCAAAGTAGAGAGCTATGCCTATGATGTTGGCATTCCTGAAATCATCCAATTTGTTTTCTATACATATCATCCAAGAGGCGATTCGTATTGGAATTGTTTCATCCCTAGTTGTTCAAGATTTAATGGAAGCTTTGAAGGAGTTACTTTAGGAGAGCTTCAAGATTTGACTGAATGCAAATCGTGATCAGCTACTTTAATGTCACAACAAGGAAGTTGGGATCCATGTTTCCAGTGACCATGATGATATTGAGAGCTCAGGCTCCTCAGCTTTTCCCTTTCCTTAAGGTAAAATTTTGACGGACTTTTTTTGATGGGTGTTTGAACAGCCAAAATATGTGACGAGAATTTTGATGGAGGGAACATTTTTTTGACGATAATATTTTGTACATATATCTCTCTCGAAAAATATTTTGATGAAATTTACTTCAATTTGACCGTGTCTGTCAAAAAGTGTGCCATGTTTTGACGGGTGGTAAATTGTTTTGATACGCCTGTCAAAAACTCTGTAAAAGCTGCCCTGTTTTTGACACAACCTATTAAAAAAGGCCGTCACAGTTGGCCATAAATTGATTCGTTGCCCATCTGCATCTCCTTGCTTCACCATTTCTTTGTGCCGATGAGCGGACAGCGATGTCTTGACCGGTGAACGAACGTCGACTGACTTGGCCGGTTCAATGTAAGTTCTTGGCCTTTGATTTGAAAAAATCGAATTTAAAAATGTGTTTCTTGAGTAGTTTGTGAATTGAATGTCTAAGGATGTGATGAGGATGAATTTGCAACTAAGTAATTGCTATTGTATGAATGAATTTTGCTAAATGTTGGTAACAATGGGTTGTGTTCTGTGGACATTTTTGTTGAAGGTTGTGAGGTTATAACAATGTATGAGTTTCATATCTGAGGAGGGGGCGGGCAGAATGTGAGTTCATGAACTAAATCTTTGGTTGGAGTTTATTAATTTGCTCATGTTTAGGGTTATTGTTGAGGGAAATTACATAAGTTGACTTGTTTTGTGAGTTAATTAATCTTAGTAATCCGGATCCACTACAAAAACGATACGAATCTCCGACGGAAAAATCGATGGCAAACGGACCCGTAGGAGGAAGTCAGATTTTGCGACGGAAAGACCGTCGGAGTCCGACGGAAATTTAAATTTCTGAGGGAATATCTTTCCGTTGGAAATTCCATCAGAATTTCCTGGCACGTGATTTAAGAAAATTTTAGATCGGATTTTTAAAGTTTTGGAGGGATTTCTGAGGTATTTTCCAACCATTTCAACCATCAAGAGAGAGAGAGGGAGCAAAGAAGAGAGAAAAGGAGGAGGATTTTTGTGGTTTCCGGTGGCCGATGACGGGTGACCGGAAAAATTTAGTGCTGTCACTTGTAAATTAATGGTAAGTCATTTATTTTAAATTAATTTACTCTTTGAAATTAAAATATTTAAGTTAATTGGGTTTTTTTATGGTGATTAATTTGTTATGAATTGGTTTAAGAGTGCCGTCGTCGCCCCACCGTAGATGCCGCCGCCGGGCCGGCCCGTCGCCCCTCCGCATCGTCGCTCGTGTTGCCGCCACGGTTTCCGTTCCCGATTTAAGAAAATTGTGTGGATGTCATGATGAATTTTTAATTTAGCACATTTAGTTTTCAGAAATAAAAATTTATATTTGGTAATTATTACATATGTTGTATGTGATAATCGTGTAAGCTTTTTATTTAATTTTGAGGAGTAAAAATTCTTGAAAAGCGAAAATTTTTTTCAGAGGGGGAGAGGATTCCGACGGAATTTTTCGGAAATTCCGTCAGAATCCCTCCCTATCTGAAAATGTCTGCACCTTAATCCCTGTCCGACGGATTCCGTCGAATAATTTTCTGCGACGAGGTGATTCCTGACGGGGTATTTGGCGTTGTATTTTCCGTCGAAAAGTTAATTTTCCGTTGGAAAAATTAACTTTTTCCATCGTTATTTCCATTGCAGATCAGATGTATTTTTATAGTATATTTGATAACTTATTTTGGTACTGGATTTGATAATGAAATGCAATATGTGGTCTGAGTTGTTTATTTAAAAAAGACAGTAATTTGAACTAACAGGAAAGTTAGATGAATGATTGACAGAAATGTGAGAATTAGCTTATGATCTTAAAGTCACTAATTTGCAAAATACTTATTAATTATATATAAAAGCTAATTCAAAGCATGGCTGGCTGAGATCCAATTTAGATATCTGAGGTTTTGGGGCGTATCTATTACTTGCTACTGGCCACCCTTGCATTCTCAAACTAAAAACTCATACGGGCAAATCCCACAACATACGACTTCCAATTCAATGCTTTTCATAAAAGCAAGTCAACTAGAACTCACCCACCAGACTCCTTCTTCCTTAAATTCTCCTTGCCTTTGCATTAGATTAGATTACATGATTGAAAAGTTGTCATCTTGGATAGTGTAAACACTTAATGTATATATCATTTGACTATTGACGGTAAGATTTGAACTATCACTTAATTATATTTTATATAGTTTGAGAAAGTAGAAGCTTGGCATTAATTATTGGTATTAAAAAAAACTAGTTGAAGTAATAACAAATTCAAGAACCATATGATAAGAAGTGTAAAGGTAAAGCCAAGCTTTTTGTCAACCAAATCTTTAGCAGAAAAGTTAAAGGCAGAAGGGGGGCTCAAAGCATGTGGGGGTCTTGTCTTTGGTAAAAGGACATTATTACTTATTTGTATTATGCTTGTATTTTATAGAATTAATGTACGCTTGATATGAATGTGCAATTTATATATTTACTTCTTTGCCCAAACTACATAGGCGGCACTACCTAAGCTAAATGTTGAACACTACAAAACCCAACTCTAAACACTAGGCATCATGTACACCCTGCAAACCCTAAACCCTTAAATGTTAAAAAAAAAAGAACCCCGAACCCTAAACCCTACAAACTCGAACCCTAAAACGCTATATCATAAACCCTAAAACGTAAACTCCAAACTCTAATCGAAAACCCTAAACACTAATATCCCTAGCCCTAAACCCTAAAAAATAAGAATCCTCTACCCGAAACCCCTAGCCCTAACCCTACACCCTAAACCCTAGAGTATGGATGTTATAACTCTTCAATTTCTCAGGGAGATGAATTATTGTCTAGACTCACTCTCACATTTGCGAACTTATCTGTTGTAAACCCTAACCCTAAACCCAAGAAACCCTAAACCTTGTAAACCGTAACCCTAACCCTAAACCCTAAACCCTAAACCCTAAACCCTTGAAACCCTAACCCTACAAACCTAAACCTTAAACCCTTGAAACCCAAACCCCTAAACCCTTGAAACTTGAACCCTAGAAACCTGAAACCCTAAATCCTAGAAACCCTAACCTTAGAAACCCTAAACCCAAACCCTTACCCTAAACCCTAAACCCTAAACCCTCAAGGCTAAAGCTGAACCCTTGACACCCTAAACCCTAAACCCTAACCCTCGAAACCTTAAACCCTATACCCTAGACCCTAAACCCTAACCCTAAACCCGACGGGAATAATCCAAATTTCCGATAGAAAATGCGATCTCCGACGGAAAGTACGATGGAAGATTGTCCGTCAGGAAATCGCTCGTCGCAGATTGCGTTTCGACGGCATTCGACGAACATTGCAACGAAACATACTCGTCGGAAATACTGTCGGGTACTTTTCAAGGCTAGCTCAATTTTGCAGGGAAATGCCATTTCCGTCACAAAAAAATTAAATAAAAAAATTTCCCAACTACTTAAATATTTAAAAAAAACACCACAAATATGAATTTTTATGTCTGAAAATTAAATGCGCTAAATAAAAATTATTCATGACATCCACGAATATTTTCAATCTATAAGTAAATCAATTAAATTAATTAGAATCAGATAGATTAGTAGGATCATAATTGTCATTTTGGGAGTCCTGCTCATCATCGATGTCCAAGTTGACTTGGCTAGAAGAACATGCACTTTGTCTCCTAGGAAATCTCAAAACTTTTTTTATAATTCACTCTGCCTTCCGCTGTTTCTTGACAATTTTGCTTATGGCCTCTACTTGCTTGGTAATACTCTAATTAAGGAGTTGTGCTTGCTCTCTTGGATCAAAGTGCTCAACTGATGAGTGGCGTGCAACTGTAGTTGTAGCTGATTTCTTCAACTTGACCCCTCTGTGCCAAAACCATATACACAGCTTTTTTTGTCTAGATTTTCTTTAAGTGAAACTCTTTTGGGGTCATAGGGGCAGTTGGGACCCCTCTGAGTTATAGCTTGAGTGTACTCCTCCCATTTCTTATGGCATTCCTCCTGAAATTTGTAAAAAATAGAAAAATATTACATACTAAGGCAACAATTATAACATATGAATAATGTCTGAATAAATGTGTCAAATTTACATATTTTTCAGCAGATTTCTTATCAACAGATACATTGTCTTTGGCCTTGCAGTGAGTGTCCTTAAACAGTTCTTCACATGTGGATTCTCTACGTAGTACTTTGGCCTACAAAAAATTAAATGTAACGAAGGACCAAATGTGACGAAGGACCAAAATCCCATTCCTTACCATACATTGAATATCGAAAATACACTTATTAATAAGCTCATTACTTACTAGGTGCCTCTTCCTTTCACTAATTGGAATTGAGCGACATATATGTAATGAAGGACTAAAACCTTCTGCATCATTCAATCCATTCTTTTTATTTTGTTCACTCAACTTCTTAAACTTGTCATCCTCACTCCAATGCTTGAGCATCTCATTCCAAACACTAGGTGACAACCACTTTGGCTTTTTGTTGAACTTCCTAACATATCCAAGAATGTCTCTAAGCCGAGTTGTACCTCTGTACTCAAAGTTACGCCGTATTTGGATTTCATTGTCTGGATCCAGTAGTAGTGTTTCTGTAATAAAGTTGAAGTATATTAGTAAACATATCAAACAATTGAATGACGACATTCAAATTTATTGTACAGAAAACCAACCTTAAACTCATTAAACGATATGTCTCGCTGAGATTGTGGAACTTCTTTCCACATGGTCCAAGGATGTGGGTATGTACCTGCAAAGCTTTCAGCAATTTTTTTAACTATGCCCTGGTATGGAACAAAACTAAGTACCAAAAAAAAATTGTTAAAATTAATTACTGTAGCCATTAAAAAAATATGAATACTGAAGAAGAAAATTTATAATGAACTTACGTATCACCATGAGGTTGCAAATAAATCTTATTATTTGTGCTTGCAGTTTTACTATTAGGTGTAGGACTTTGTCTATCTCTTCCTGCCCCTTCATTTTAGACCCCTTCATTATGGACTGAGTGGCTTGGCATTCTAGACTGACCAACAATCTGATTACTATTGTAATGTGGGCTAATAGTGCCAAACTATTGATAAACTAGTGGGGCAGCTGAAGTGTCACCGATGTAAGGATTATTGGGTTTGATAGGTGACTGTATACCCATACCAAAAAAAAGGTGGCTGCATATAGGGTTGCTCATTTATGCTACCAAAATAATTTTCGAATGGCTGAGTTGGGTCAAGAAAACCTCCAAACATCCCACTGAAGGTGTTTGTTTAATAGTTTTTGGCAGAATCATTCTGTGGGGTCGGTTGTGGTACTCCTCTACCAGCACCCCTCCTAACGATTGAACCTCGACTACGTCCACCATTTGCTCCAGACATCTAACAAATATGAATAAAATAGATACAAAATACAGCAGTGCAAACATTGATAGTATTGTTATTGAAAAATTACAGTAAACGAAAAACTTTCAACAACTGAATTGGATTACATGTGTGAAACACATACAATTATTTTTTCTAGCTTCCAATTAAAAATAAAGTACGCAAACATGCATAAGGATCCATAAAACTAAAAGATTAAATCAACCATTGTGGGACACATTGTCATCGTCATCATCATCACTTTGCAATATCATATCTTCATCATCATCATCATCAGTATCTTCAGCTTCATCCTCTCATTCACGTTCTTCGCCCTCTTCATAGTCATCATCATCATGTTCACCATTCCCATCATGATCATCACGCCAATCATGTCCATTAACATCATCAATTTATGCAGTTTCATCGACTAATATTGTGGCTATTACGTTATCCACATTCATGGTTGTTATTCCTAACTGTTGATAGGTAATATCTAAATTATCCTTCTCTTTAGGGGCACCACAAGTTTTGTTCAGTATGGCTACCCACCAATTCGCTTTTCTTGGTATCCTCTCAGGGTGCTTAAGGTATACCACTTGGGTTGCAGTATCAGAAAATATGAATGGGTCAAATTTTCTGTAATGTTGATTATGATTAACCCTGGGATAGGAGGTAAATTTAGGATAATGTAGTCTCCGGGAAACATCCGAATCAAACCACTCGCAATTAAAAAGAACACATTTTTTAATTGGTTTACTCGTGAATTCAACACGAATAACTTCATGAAGTGTGCCATAATAATCCCCTGATACTTCATCACCTTCGCCTACTCTTTTGACACACACGCTACAACTATATGTCGCTTTACCTTCATTCCTAACCTTGGAATGAAGCCGATAATCATTAACTTTATATCCAGAAAAATATTCCACTACCATAATAGGTCCATGAGATAAGTTGACAAAAATATTTTGCATCTCATCATCAAACACTTGGTAAGAATTGACCTATAACAAAAAAATATATAATTCTTTTTAGAGTAAAAAATATTTTGTAGGAATTGAAGATTAGTTATGAAAAATTACTTAAATTGTACTCAAATCATTGTGCAAAATTGCCTCGATAAACAAGTCAACTTTTACATCACTCGCGTTTGGATTATGGCCATGAAATTGATGCCTGAACCAACTGTATTTAACGATTCAAATTATTTAATTACTCAACTATTTAAGTGTTCAAATGAAACTTTCAATAACTGATAAACTTACTCCAAATATGGTTGCATTTCATCGCAATTCAGCAAGATGTGAAGGCGAGCGACACGATACTTTGGCTTAGTAAGATATCTTTTTCCTCGATTTTCAAATGGAGTACACTTACGATTAAACGCCGAAAGAGTTGGCATTTGTAGTTTGGATTGTCGCATACCCTCATTACGCCCAATTCTCGGACAATGCAAGCTTGACTGAAAATAATAATTGGCAAAATGTTCAATCTCAAATACTAAGTATGCCTGAACCATGGATGCCTCTACACGAGTTTTGTTTTTTATCATAGGCTTCAACCAACCAAAATACGTCTCAAAAAAATACATCCATCGATATTGAACAGAACCATCCAATAAAACTTCTACTTCTAAATAAATGGGCAAATGTTCCATAACATTCCAAAAACTAGGAGGGAATACTGTCTCCAATTTACAAATAATTATAGCAATGTTCTTATTCATCTCTTCAAGCATGCTAACATGTAACTCACTAGAGCATAGGTTTCTGAAGAATTCACTCAACTCGACCAAGGGTCACAAAACATCTTCCGGAAGAGCAGCAAAAGCTACTGGAAGAAGATTCTCCAAAAAGACGTGATGATCATGATTTTTCATATTTTGAAACTTGGTATTAGATGGATCAATCCAATTTCTCACATTAGAACAATAACCATCGGGCACATGAACCTGTCGCAACCATTGGCAAACAGCTTTTTTTTGAGTTAACGACATTGTAAACTTGGCTTTCGGCTTACACAATCTATCAGTGGACCCTCTTGTAGCTAAGTTCAACTCTTGCCTACTGCACAGAATAGACATATCCATTCTTGCTTTTATGTCATCCTTCGTTTTTCCCGAAACATCTATCACTGTGTTTATAATATTTTCACTGAAATTTTTCTCAATATGTATACCATCAAGGTTATGCCTCAGAAGTTGATGCATCCAATAAGGCAACTCCCAAAAGATACTTTGCTTTGTCCAATTATGTTCATTTTTCTGAAATTCGAGAATTTGAAATTGTACCTATATAGTCACTTTAAGCAAATTAGATGCTACATCAGACAATATTATACCAGAAATCCATCGGGGAGGGCCAATGTGTATGTTATTCCCTTTACCAAAAGCAACTTTAGTAGCTCTAAAACAATGATTCTGAGGCAAAAATCGATAATGGTAATCAAATTAAGATGACTTTCATCTATGCTGTAACTGAAATGTATAATTTTGGTGCATACAAATCGGACATTCTAACAACTCATGAGTACTCCAACCAGACAACATACCATAGGCAGAAAAATTATTGATTGTCCACATTAATGCAGCATGCAATGTAAAAGTTTTCCCGCATGAAATATCAAATGTATCCACCCCAACATCCCATAGCATGTTCAACTCATCAATTAAGGACTGTAAGTACACATCAATTCTGTTCTTTGGATTTGTTGGACCTAGAATAATACAACTTAAAAACATGTATGGAGTGGTCATACACATATCTGAAGGCAAGTTATAAGGTGTAACAACAATTGGCCACATAGAATACAATCTTCTAGAGAGAAAAAATGGTGTGAAGCCATCAGCACATAGACCTAACCTTATAATCCGAGGCTCTGCTTCAAAATTTGGATACTTTTGGTCAAAATGCTTTCACGCTAGTGCATCCGACGGATGTCGAAGAACACCCGATTCTTGGCGGTGCTCATAGTGCCACCTCATGTGGACGACAGTACTTTTTGAGGCGTACCATCTTTGCAATCTTGGGATTAAAGATAGGTAGTGTATTTTAGCACATGAAACCTCCTTATGACCTCGTTGGTTGGAGTTTTTTAGTAATTGTCTTACATGCCTACAAAATTTGCATGCAGACAAACCCTCATAATGTTATAATAGATCCTGCAACCATTCGGACAACAATTAATTTCCTGAACATCCATGCCTAAATCCTTCACTTTTCTCAGCTGTTGATGATAATTTTTTAAAATACGACTTTCAGGAGGGCATATGTCTTTCATCAGACCAACAACTTTGTTGAAACAACGTTGAGACATGTTGTGGCCTGATTTAATACTAATTAGCCTCACAGACATTTCTATTTCAGCTATGTTGTACCCTTCATACAAGGGTCTTTGGACAGATTCAAGTATAGTGTAAAATGCCTCAAGATTTATATCATAAGAGCTACTCATTCATTTCATTAGCTTGGAAGGCAGCATAAAGCACGTTCTCCATATGATTATGATCACTGTGATCGTAATCAAAATTCATAAATTGTGAACTACTTGTACCCTCTACTTTCAAGTTATTTTCTTCCCCATGACTTGTCCACTATCAATAATTCTTCACAAACCCATTTCTATGCAAATGAGCCTTTACAACGTTTGGTGTAAAATGCTGCATATTCTTGCACTTCACACATGGACATCTTTAAACTCCATTAATTCTGTACTCCTCCTGATTTTGTGCAAATTCATCAAACATATTTACTCCCATCAACCACTCATTCCTAAGCCCATGTCCATCAGAATTTTTCCTCTTATACATCCATAGATGATACAATGGCCCATCCATTTGCTGCTAATCTGGTCGCCTTAATAATTATATATACTACAATTAATGTCAATAAATATCTTTTAGAAATTAATTTAACCAATGACCAATAAATTATTGTAATACATCATACAATTCAATATTTAAAAGATAATAATGAACTTATGTACGAATATTAACACAATGTTTAAGCACATAAATAATTATAGGTAAAAATAATAAAAAACATGTTTCAATCGACAAAAAACAACGCTAAACTTGTGATAGGAACATGAACAATTGTGATTTTTTTTTTTTATCGTTGAACAATTTTTCCTTTTTTGCCCATCTAAAATACACAACAAATAAGCCATAACTAACACAATTTACCAAAACAAACATTTCCCTTTCAATATACGGCCATTTAAATCAAAAATTATTTTGTGCACACAAAATTTTAATAACATTTTTGTTCCATTATCGATAACTGCTTACAAACTATTCATTTATCCAAATCAACATACATTGCAGATTGAATTAAAGAATAAATTATTTACTACAATTTTTACATTCACTAATGACACCAATAAAATAAATTAATTTCACATTTAGTTCACATATTATATTCTCATATTCCGAAAATAGATTTACACAAAAACCTAAAATACAACAATGTAATAAAACATATATACTACAGAAAATTAAATTTAACATAACCATTTTGTTTATCATAATAAACCTAATTAAGCATCAAACACAAATTTAAATATTCATTTCACACTTTATCCAAATAAACAAAACCCAAAAAAAAAAAACAAAATGCTATGTACCAAAAAGTAAAATAAAAATGCTTAAAAAATAAAGCAAATCATACAAAAAATTAAACATGCCTCAAAAAAGAATATACTTCGCATACTTAGCAAAAATTAATATATAAAACAAATAGAACCAAAAAAAAAAAAACATAGTTAACAAACTTAAATCGTTTACCAAAACAAAACATATTCTAAATGCTTAACTACTTATAACTATTTCATTTATCCAAATCAACATACATTACAAATTAAATTAAACGTTAAGTAATTTACTATAAATTTTATATTCACTAGTGACACTAATTAAACAAATTAAATTCATTTTTAGTTGACATTTTATATTCCCATATTTTTGAAAATATATTTTCACAAAAATCTAAAATACAACAATGTAGTTAAATATACATGCTCCCCAAAAAAATTTAACTTATCTGCTTTATTTATCAAAATAAACCTAATTAACAATCAAACACAAATTACACTATTTATTTCACACTTCATCCAAATAAACAAATCCAAAAAAACACAAAATTCCATTAAACAAAAAATAAAATAAAAATACTTAACAAATCAAACAAATCATACAAAAAATAGAACATACTTCAAAAAAAAAATACTTCACATACTTACACAAAATTAATATACACAACAAATCGGAGAAAAAATAAACTTACTTAACAAACTTAAATCATTTACAAAACAAAACACATTACACATGCTTAACATACTTCAACATTTTATAATAATTATACAATTTTTATAATACATACTTTATATATTTTATTCCGCTTATCCAAATAAATATACTTCACAAATCAAACAAAAAATTAACATAATCAACAACAATTCCACATAATTAACAACATAATTAACAAGAATTAACATAATTAACACAAAATTAACGTAATTCACATCTGTATTTTCCACATCCATATTTTACGAAATAAAATAAAGTAAACAAACTATACAAATATGCTTCAAAATTAAATTTCACAAAATTTAACAACATATACTAAATTAATATAATTTCAAAACATAACAATTCCACCAATCTTTAAATATTCGAAGAAATAATCGGACTAATAGGAAATGGGCGGCGGCGGCAACTCTTCACCCTATTCACAACAAATCAACCAGCACAAAAATAATCGACTTACCAATGAATTATGAACAATCACAATCTCCTTCACTGATCACTGGTCATCGAAAAAAATGGAGCACTCCCCTCTCTCTCCTCGTTGCTCTCTTTCTCTCTCCTGGTTCACTTTCTCTCTCTCCCCCCTCATTTCTCTCTCTCTGGGTTGCGAAGTCGGTTGCCAAATGAAGACGAAGGAAGCCACGCTTAAAAAACCAGATCTACTTTTTTCTTGGGAAATGCGTTTTCTATCGGACGGAATTTACATTGAATTCCGACGGAAAATGCAATTTCCGACAAAATTCCGTCGGAAATTCCGGCGGAACTTATATCCGTCGGAAATTTAAATTTCCGTCGAAATCCAACGTAATTTCCGTCGGAACCAAAAACTATCTCCATCGGGTGCTTTCTGTGTCACTTTTTCCGTCGGTATTTTACCCGGTTTTTGTAGTGAAAGTAACGGACCGTAGAACCTAAACCCTAACCCTCGAAACCCTAAACCTAGCCCTAAACCCTAAACTCTAGAAACCCTAACCCTAGAAACCCTAAACCCTAAACCCTAGACACGTTAAACCTAGAAACACTAAACCCTACACCCTAAACCCTAAACCCTAAACCCTAAGCCCTAACTCTAAACCCTAAACCTTAACCCTGTTCAAGCCACAAACTTTGATGTTGAGTTGTTAAATCCTGTTTGCTTCTGGTAATTGAACGATATAACATGAGAAGTTTTTCAAGCGGCAAAATCTTGCTACAATAACAATAATTGGGATTGTCTTTTGCCATATTGTTGTTTGTAGTATTTTATCATCTTTAACTTGGAGTTCCCTTGGCTTAATTTTTTGCTGTAAATTTCGTTTATCTTTGGAACGAATTTTCGCCCTTTTTATCATCTGTTGGACTTAGGGCATGATGCACCCATTAGGGTGGACGCCCAATAACTTGACGGCTTAAACCACCTTAGAAACTGTAGTTCATCGACTGTTTATCTAATATAAAAAGGGGACCAGTCTAATAAGAAACATACATCAGAGAAATATTGAGGATTCTCTTAAGTGAGTTCTCTACACAAAACCCTAGGAGTCTTAGGTTGTGGGATTGTGAAGGTTCACCGTATAATGAGTTTCTTCTCCGACCAGTGATTCAAAGCTGAGGTTGGATCGTCTTTCGCTGCAGGATGAAGAAAAATTTATTTACGTTTAATTCGACATATTAATTCCTGCATTGGTAACAGAGCCAATTGGCTTGTTTCTTGGTTGGATCTATATCGTATTGCATGGCCTAAACATGTTAATGGTTGTATGCTTACTTTCGTTGTTTGCATCATTGCTTAACAAGCCCGAAACTTCATGCGGTTATTTCATGTGCAAATCTATGATAATTTTTAGTGAAATTCTGCATGTTAGTAGAGCATGAAAAGAGCTTTAATTTGATGTATTATACGCATATTTTGGCTAAGTATTTTGCACATAATTGCGAATTGAAGTTCTAGGGTTGTTTGCCTAGGAAACCCTAAAATTGATTTTTGAATTGTGGATTTTATTCAATTTTCGTTAAAATTGATGCATCGACTAGCTTACTCATTTGATTTCAACCAAAACCCCTCACCTTATTGTTCAATTTAATCGAAAATTAGCCCAAATTTTGGCAAAGAAGTCACTGCCAAATTTAGGGTTTATGTCGGTTGATGAACACGAATTTTCAATCTATTTTGGCAATTTTTTCCTTCAATTAATTTATGCCTTTTATTGTCCAATTTGTCTTGAGCTAAAGCCCTCTAATATCGGCTATAATTCATCAATATTTTGCCAATATTTGGTAAATTACCACCGAGGGTTAGGGTTTGTACTTTTTAAACCCTTTTTGAATGGTTTTGATCAATTTTTGCGATTAATTCAAGCAATTGATTTGTAAAAAAGGGTTTAAAACATCATTTTGAGCAAAAGCCCTCATACAATTTCGCAACAAATGTTGAAATTTTGCCCAAATTTGGCGAAACGTCGCTGAAAATTTAGGGTTAGTATTCGTATGTTTGACCTCAATTTTGAACCTTTTTTTTGTCATTATTTCTTACAATTGATTTATGCTTATTGTTGCCCATAAAGTTATGAGCAAAGCCCCCCTAATATTTATCTCCAATTCGCCAAAGTTTGGTCTAAAAAAGCCAAAAACCAGCTGCCAATAGCAATTATCATAATCGGGTTTTGGAACTTGATTTTTGGCACTTTAATCTAGAATTTTTCGCAATTGATTATGAAAATCAATCCTAGAGCATGTTTAGGATGAATTTCAGTAATTATTTTGCATCAATGGTGCAAAACAATTGTGGATTGGATGGGTTTTAGCCGTAGGTTTGCAAGGATGCATTTTTCCTTGCTCCAAATCAATGGCTTGGCTGAGGATGAGCCTATGTATAGGTCATGTGACCTAGGGGCTGTGCAAGTGATGTGTGGCTTTTTTATTTTAAAAAAATTACTAATAACTAAATAAAAAGTGAAGGGGCTTGATTAGACTACTAAGAGCTTGACTGTTGACCTAGATTGACCAAAAGGGTTGATTTGTTGGCCAAAGGGTTGACTTGTTGGCCGAATGATTGATTAAATTTACCATAAGGGTTAACTTATGTTTTATTTTTGAGGCATTATTTTTGAAATATTTTATATTATGAAAGCCTTTTATTATCAATTGATGAAGCATAATGCAAAACCTCTCAATGCTCTTTTTATGAGTATATATATTTATAATGTTTGATATTGTTTTTAGAATGAAATATTATGTAATTCTTAGAGAATTCCTTATTTTGAGCGCATTTCATTATATTGAATTTCATAAGAGAGATGAGCATGTTTGTTTAATATCATTGAGATTATTTTGAATGAAAATATTATGTTAAATCTCTATGATATTTAACTCATTTGTTTTTAATTGAATTTCATGTGAGATAATAAGTATATATTGAATTTGTATATAATTCATAATATATTTTCTCTGCATCTAGTGTCCTTTCTTCAATACCTAGCTAAAAGGGTCTCATATTTTTCCTGTCACAAATAGTTTATATATATTCAAAGACTTCATAAGAGAAAAATACCAAATAATGTAAAATAGACATCAAACTTTAAATTCACATAGAACTAAATAAAAAATTATGAAATTGTGTTCCTACCCATAAACCATCCTCTTTGGTATGACTCTGCGTAAACAATGCAGAAGGGGTAGGAGTGTTCCCTTCCTTTGCAGCTTTATTGGCTAAGTTCATTAGATTTTACCAATTGTCCTAGACCATCCTTCCTAAACTTATGTAGTAAGCTCTGGAGCCCAAGTATATTAGCCCTGTTTGAAAAACAACAAGCATATCAAAACAAGTGTATTAATAAAAACATTCGCAGTGCACCATTATCAAACTAGATCAAAACCTAACTTAAGATTGAAGGATGTTGCACAGAACCCCCCAAATGTCAATTCCAATATGAGAACCTTTCCTTTTGATGGTTTCGAACCCCAACAAAAAAAATACAAAAAACCAAAATTTAAAAACATGAGTCAACTAATTGAGAATTACTTTAAGTTTTTTTTGAGTTTGGAAGACATCTATGAATGATTATAAATTTACAATGGATAGCGTGAAATAAAGGATAATGTTAAAGTTAATACTGAAGCCACTAACAATGGATTTACAAAACAAGACAACATAATAACAAAGCAACTCATCCAATATTCATCCAAAACAAAATAACAACAACAAAGAAGCCATAAAAGCTTGAGTAAATAAGAGGACTAACAAAACAATACAAACAATAGCAAAACAATTCATTCAAGGCTCATTATTGGAGACAAAGAGGGGAAAGTGAAAACTCCCTAATTTAAAAACATGCGCAAACTAATTGAGAATTAGTTTAAGTTTTTTTTAAAAGTTTGGAAGATATATATGAATGATTGTAAATTTGCAATGGATCACATGAAATAAAGGATAATGTTAAAGTTAATACTTAAGGCATGCACTAACAATGGATTTACAAAACAAGACAATAAAACAACAAAGAAACTCATCCAAGATTCAACCAAAACAAAATAACAACAATAAAGCAAGCCATAAAAGGTTGAGTAAATCAGAAAACTTGTAAAACAACACAACAACAATAAAACAACTCATTCAAGACTCATTATTGGAGACAAAAAGGGGAAAGCGAAAACTCCCCAATTTAAAAACATGAGTCGACTAATTGAGAATTATAATGGATAGCATGAAATAAAGGATAATCTTAAAGTTAATATTCAAGCCACTGACAATGGATTTACAAAACAAGACAACCCAACAACAAAGCAACTCGTCCACTATTCATCCAAAACAAAATAACAACAACAAAGAAAGCCATAAAGGGCTAAGTAAATAAGAGAACTTGCAAAATAACACAACAACAAAGAAACAACTTATTCAAGACTCATTATTGGAGACAAAGAAGGCAAAGTAAAAACTCCCTAATTGAACTCATCCAAGATTGATCCGTATAAAACCCTAATTTTCAAATTAAAAGCAAATACTCCAAATAATATCATGAATGTTGATGTTAGTAGTTGAAATTTGGGTTAATTCAACTTGAAATAGAGAGAGATGAGAGAAATTACCGATGATGGGTGTGGACCAAGGCGGCAAACTGGAGACACTATCGGCGCTGTGAAACACACAGAGAGAGAGAGAGAGAGAGAGAGAGGTGACAGAGATTACTAGTGAGAGAGAGAGAGAGAGAGATTAGCGGCGGGCGGCGAGTAGTACCGGTCAGGGGGGCGAGCACTATAGGGGAGGAGGAAGAACAGAAGAAATGTTGTTGAGGGGCTAGGTTTGTTCGCAAATGACTGGGTGGGGTTTTTTTTCTTTGTTTAGTGTTGGATTATTTATCTGGCTCTATAGTGCCAGATTGTTTTAATTTATTTGACACTAAATCTGACTTTATTAGCGTCAAATTTGATGCTAATATCGAACAATATTAGAGACGAGTTAGTATATATGACAGTTATAGAGTTTCCCATAAAATCCAATGCCAAAGTGTTCTCAATTAGCATCTGATTAGTTGTTGACTCTAAATTTTCAACGCTAACAGCAAAATTTTCTTGTAGTGTCTGCACCCTTTGTTGTGAATACTATATGGCTAGCTACCTCAACTGTTGCCATGCACTAGCTAGTTCACTGGTGGAGGCCTAGATCGACATGTGTCTAATAAGAATGCATGACTTTGCCATGCCTCTCATTTACACTCTTCCTTAGGCTGTGTTGTATGGGTGTCTAATCATACCCTCAGTTGTATAAATAAACATGTGTAATTCTTCATCATGGGGTCAAATCTGTATAACTATTCTTCACATTGAGTGATTATATATTGGTTTGACACTTAGCAATCACTTATTGGTTATATTTTCTTTCTTTTAATTATATTATAGAATTGAAAAGCTCATCAATGCTCATGACATTAAGTAATTATATGTTTTTTAAGATTTTTATTAAATGGTTATATCAACATGCAAATATCTGGATATTAGAAGAAGAAAAGTTAGTCTATTAATGGTTTCTTAACTATTAATGGTTTCTCAACTATTTTTTCTTTCCCTTTATAACTATTATAAGTGGATTTTAATGAAGTTACGTTCCTAATTTCGTGCTATATAATTGTTGGGTCTAATCAAATCCCAAGAGTTATTATCATTGCTGCTACTGATGCTTGAATTGTTTTAATAAGGGTCTATGGCATATCTCTATATACGTTGATTCGACAAATCCATTAGCATTATGTTTTGATTTATTTATTCTCTTATCATAGCATTCTTTTACTTTGCCATCCAAAATTGCAAAATTCCTTCAATTTCGCTACATTGTCGTGACTAAATTAAATGTAAAGAAACTATAAAGGATATAAAAAATTATCATTACTAAATATAATATAACATGTCTTTAACCAAAAAAAATATATATATTAACAATCTGTGCGAAGCACAGGTATAGCACTAATATAAAACTATAACTCAGTGTTTCCTCTTTATTATTCTTTTTATTTGCCTTTCATTTTGCATAAAAACATCCCACGACTTTGCCTTAATTACCCCTCTATCTTCAGTACAAACGCATGCCAATAACAACGTAAGCTCATTCCGTAGGTACCTCTTACGCGCAAACAAATCTTCTTTTCTTTTTCTTTCTTTTTTTTTCCAGGTTCTATTATCTGCTTTTCTGGTTGCAAAACATGACATGGTGTGTTTGGTAGGGATGAAAATAATTTTTCTGAAAAACAATTTTCTCATTTTACGGTGGTTGGTAAAATAAGGAGGATAAATTTGTTTTCATGGGAGAATCATTTTCTCCAGAATGAGGAAATAAATTCTCGCTTTGAATGGAGCGTGAGTTGATTTTACGTTTCTTTAACGTTCACACGGTTTCATATTCTTTCTCTTTTTCGTGTTTACTTCCTTGACATATGGTTTGAAAATTAAGGTAGTGACATATAGTTTGAAGATCAAATTGTTGGCATTAGGTAAGATTAAAAAAATTGACAAATATACATATTGTCACAACTTTGATTTGGATGACACTACTATTGTAATATAATTTCCCAAAGAACAAAATATAAATTCTCATTTTCCTAAATGTTTTATTTTTGTTTTTCACTAATGTACCTCTTTTTAGCTTTTTTGTTCATTTTTTGCTAATCAAACTCATTTTTCAGAAACTCCATTTCCCTTTTACCAACAACTGAAAATAGGAGCTAAAAGTCATTCACATGAAAAATCATTTTATATGAAAAATAGTTTTCTAGAAAAATGGTTTTTAACCCTACCAAACACCCTAAGAAAAGACTGAGAGGACTGATGAAAGAAAGAAAAGAAAATAATTCCAAAGGAATGAAATTAGGCCAAAATTTGTACAAATTACACCGAACAATCTTGGGATGAAGCAATTTCTTTAAAAAAAAATTTTTTTTTGGTACTTCTCTTAATTCTTTTTCTGGATGAAATAACTTTTATATTTATGATCACATTTTTCAAATGTCATCATGTGCCTTGGCTCAGTTTCCAGACAATTTTTGGAAGATTCTTGGGGGCTAGGTTAGCCACTTTTAATCTCATCATTAATAAAAAAGGATACTTTAGGATAGATTAGAATTGTTTAATGTTCAGCTGATAGGTTCTGGAGCATTTCAGGTTATAAAAGCCCAAGGTTTCTCTTTCCGTATATTTTTATTATCATGTCCTTATTGCGTGTTAGTTTAGCGTTAATGCTTGTGTACGTGTTGATTAATTTTTTGCAAAAAATTATATTGGTTGTCATTATGTTACAAACACCACAATTTGAAAGATCCTAGCTGTACATGCATTTCTAAAAATTCCAACATTTATTTTTTGTACCATTAACAAAATTAAGATTTAGTCTTTAAAAATCAATGAACTATATAAAATTAAATAAACATGATTAACATTATTCTTTCAGAAAAGGAAAAGCCCACAAACTTTGCCCTTGCTCGCATTATCCTTTGCGTTCCAGTACCCCCTTCCCCCCAATTGTTGCTGCTTCACGTCCATGGCTTCCGGCGTGTAGCACCTAGAATCTGTAATTTTCAGCCAAATTTCCCCTTCCCTCCATTTTCTCCGGCGAGAAACGCGCCTCTGGTCCCTCCACTTTTCTGGCCAAAGTCCCCTTCCCTTCCATTTTCCCCGGCGATAAACTTGCCCGCCATTTTTTTCGGCCAAGTGGCCAGCGGCCCAACCCTCCATGATCTCTCTTTCCTCATATATATCATAAAGCAAGCTTCCATCTTGGGTAAGCTTCCTTTACTCTCATCAGTGACTAGCGGGTTTCTTCGTTCCTCTGTTTCCTCATGTTTGCTTCTGCATCAAATGGATTGACGGTGCTGCTCATCCCAAATCTGAAGTCAATTTTTGATCAACGCCGGAACACTATTGTCGGACGGCAGGGGTAGACTGTTAAGGGTAAAATATTGTGATAAATATTGTGTAAATATTTTATCATTTACTTGAGCATTAAGCTAGGGTTAGGAATCTCGAGATTGTGTCTGGCTAGGAATCTTTGTAATCGTGTACGTATGCTCAGCGTATGAATGAACAAGGGTAGGCCATCTATTCTTCTCTTCTCCTTGCTTTTGACATTGCATCATAGCAGCCATAAAAGAACCTAAACCTGTGATTGTGCCGCAACCATGACAAACGATGACAAGCCTAAGGAAGAGCCACCAAAGGAGTTCATAATCACAACACAATCTCCTTAATATCTCCATCCTTCCAATGGACCCACAGCGATTATAACCTCCGTGAAATTTGACGAAAAAACAAGGACTCATGGGAAAAAGTTGTCAAGAATGCTCTTAAATCCAAAAATTAGCTTGGATTTATAGATGCGAGCATAACAAAACCCGAAGCAACGAAATCAGCCGAATTGAATGCATGGAAGATGGTGAATTCCATGATTACTTCATAGATATTGGACGTTATTGATTTGAAAGTGTAGCATACATTGATTAAGCCCAAAAGATGTGAGAAAATATATATTCAGAAGTGGCACTTGGTACTGAATGCCCCACGCATACACCAACTCAAGTCAGAAATGGCATCATCCAAACAAGGGAGTTTGGAGGTAGTCGAGTTTTTCTCCAAGTTTAAGGGGCTTCGAAATGAACTAGAAAATTGTGTGAAGATCCCTACCTACACTTGTGGCACAACCGAAAAGATCATAAAATGATGGAGAACGATAAATCCCATCAATCCTTCATGGGGCTTGATGGTAAGAAGTGTGCGAGTGTTCGGAGCCAAATCTTAAAATTGGACTGTCTACCTTCTTTGGACAGAATGTTCAATATGATACAGCAGGAAGAGAGTCATAAAAGGATGATGATGCACCACGACATTAAGCCAGAGCAGGCTGCTGCCTTTGCTGTTTCTGTTCAGCTCAGAAACTCCTCGATCGCAACCGAATGAGAGACCTATCAGCAAACACTGCGGTAAATGAGGTCATGACTAGTTGAGCTGTTTTGAAATTATTGGCTATCTAGCAAGCTGGGGAGGTCGTGGTGACAGCAGAGGACGCGGTAGAAGCCGAGGAGGTAGAGGTGGACGTCGTGGACCTGGTAGAGGCCGAGGACGTGAGATAGTGTATGCTGCGCAGCTTCAGAATGAGGCTCAAACAAGCATAGAAACTGACGCTTCTTGATCGAGCATACCTGAGCTCATGATCAAAAAGGTGCAACGAATTATGAGTCTCCTTGAAACTCGTAAGTCAGGTTACGAAAAGCACTCAGATTAGTAGAATTGGATCTTGGACAGCAGGGCGTCGTATCATATGACCGGATGTTTAGAACACTTGAGCAACGTAACTAATATGAATCCTACTTTTATCAAGCTATCGAATGGAGGCTATAGCATAGCCACCAAGCATGGCTTGGTCAAGTTAAACTCATAATTATCTTTAAAAGATGTTCTTTTTGTCCCGAGATTAGATTGTAGCTTGATATCGATTGCTCAATTAATAGAGGAATTATTTTGCATAGTTGCATTTACGCATAAACTTTCTGTGATATAGGACCGTACTAGAGCCAGATTGGAGTGGGTAAGCAAGAAAGAGGGGTGTATTTATTCAAAGACATCTCTGTTGCAGATGTTCAAGCCAATCAAATTATGCATATGGAGTTATGGCATTGTAGATTGGGGTAACCTTCTAATCAAGTCGTGAGTAAGCTATCTCTAATTTTACATAGAAATATTAGTAGCAATAAAGGTGATTTGTTTTGCAATGTATGTTTTTGAGCTAAATAAACACGTAAGCCTTTTCATAACAGTGAGAATAAAGCATTGAACTGTTTTGAATTGATTCAGTATGATATCTGGGGTCCTCATCTTGTTGAATCCCTATGTGGTGCTCACAATTTGGGTGTATTGGATGAAACATAAAGATGAGTTTTCCTAGTTAGTCAAAAAAAAATTGCAAGATGACCAAAACACAATTTAACGCCAATGTACAAGTCATTAGGTTACGGGAGGGCCAAGATGCCCAGAGAGTGGAGGGCCAGCACAGTCATCCCCCTGTACAAAAACAAAGGGGATATTCAAGTTTGCAATAACTTTAGGGGCATCAAGCTGCTCAGTCACACTATGAAGTTATGGGAGAGGGTGATTGAGAGAAGGTTACGGGAGGTTGTAGAGATTTCAGAGAACCAATTTGGTTTTATACCGGGCAAGCCGACCACTGAGGCGATCCATCTTCTCAGAGGGCTCATAGGCTTGTTCAGGGATAGAAAGGTGGATCTCCATATGGTGTTTATTGACCTAGAGAAAGCGTATAATCGAGTCCCGAGGGAGGTATTGTGGAGGTGTTTGGAAGAGAAGAGGGTGTCGCCCGTGTACATCCGTGTAATCAAGGATATGTACGAGGAAGGGAGGACGCGTGTTAGGACACCGAGAGGGGTCTCTAACGACTTCGCTGTTAGTATGGGCCTACATCAGAGCTCCGCCCTAAGCCCGTTTCTTTTCACTTTAGTTTTGGATGAACTCACTAGAGGAATCCAGGACGAGGTGCCTTGGTGCATGTTATTTACAGATGACATCGTTCTTATCGATGTGACCAGGCAGGGAGTGAATGACAGGTTGGATAGTTGGAGGCATACGCTGGAAGCTAGGGTTTCGGTTAAGTAAATCAAAAACGGAAAACCTCCATTGCTGTTTCAGTGGTAGGATAGAAGAGGGGGGAGAAATCACACTGGATGGGAGGGTGATACCAAAGGTCGCTAAATTTAAGTATCTGGGCTCGATCATCCAGCAAAATGGGGACATTGACGAGGATATTAGCCAGCGGATAAGAGTGGGTTGGAAAAAGTGGAAGTCAGCGTCAGGGGTACTATGTGACAAGAGAGTGCCTCTACGATTGAAAGACAAAGCCTATCGGATGGTAGTTAGACCGGCTGTTCTCTATGGATCGGAGTGTTGGCCTCTAAAGAAGACGCAGGCCCAAAGGTTGATGGTAGCTGAGATGAGAATGATCAGGTGAATGTGTGGTTTTACGAGATTGGACAGAATTAGGAATAGAGTAAGGAGCTTAGCTGAAGTGGCCCCCATAGAGGCGAAGATGAGATAATCGAGGCTCAGATGGTTTGGCCACGTAAAGAGGAGAAGTGTGATCGTCCCAGTGCGGAGGTGCGAGATGATCGTCCCCCCCGGTGGAAAGAGAGGGATGGGTAGACCGAAGAAGAGTTTAGAGGAAGTGGTTAGAGAGGACCTGAGAGTTGCCGGTCTGACGGAGGACATGGCTCAAGATAGGAGGTTATGGCGGGATAGGATTAAGGTCTCTGATTGTAGGTGGTAGTAGCTTCGGTAGGGTGGGGCGGGTAGGGTTTTGGTGTGCTTGTCTGCAGGTCGTGCTTTTCTGGGATGTGACGGCATCTAGCACCCCTGGTTGGTTGAGGTATGTCTCTGCTCCTTATTTATTTTTGCTCTCCGGCACATTTTCTCCTCCTTGGTTTTTGGTTTGCAATCGTTTTCTCTATAAACCTTTTTCAAAAAAAAAAAAAACTATTTTGTGGGTCTTAAGAAATCAACCTCTCTATGGGTAGGAATACCGGTAGGGGTAAGGTTGCCTAAAGCTGGATCTCCCCAGACCCCACGAAAGCGGGACCCACACTGGGAGTTGTTGTTGTTGTTGTTGTTATTGTTGTTGTTGTACAAGTCATTAGGAGTGAGAATGGGAATGATTTCACTTCCGGGCCAATGAAAAGGTTTTTCTGGGAAGCAAGGGATAGTACACGAAACTAGTTGTGTAGACACACCCCAGCAAAATGCTAGGGTGGAAAGAAAGAATTGTCATATATTGAATGTTGCTAGGACTTTGAGGTTTCAAGCCAATCTCCCAATTAAATTTCGGGGAGAGTGTGTTTTAACGGTAACCTGCCTAATCAATAGAACCCCTACACTTATCGTACAACAAAAAGCACCACATGAAATTTTATTTAAAAAGGCACCTTCCTTTGACCGCATTAGGGTGGTTGGGTGCTTGTATGTGTTACACTTACCATAATCAACGAAAAAAGATGAGTTTGACCCTCCTAGTAGGAGGTGTATTTTTGTGGGCTATCCGTTTGCCAAAAAGGGGTGGAAGGTCTATGATGTGGAAACTATAGAACTTTTTGTCACTAATTAAGGATGTGACTTTTCTTGAAGAATGGTTCCCATATTTTGAATGCTTGGGAAAGGAGGAGAAGAGCAACTATATGATCTGGTGCCTAATAATAGCCATGTTGATGATGATTTTGATCATGCCTGGCGTGACAATATTGATGAGGATGTTAGTGATATTCGGTCTGGAGAAACTCACGGCAGAATAACGCTACAAATGGAGAAGCCCAAACTAGTGGACGTGACCTAGTCCACTGAGAGACTCCACAGGTTTTGTATGAGCCCGCATCAACTTAGGGGGAGCGTGGTCCACCGTTGCTCATGTGACCCTCTTCTGGACATGGGGAGAGCTGCCCATCTGAGGCACTGGGCCAAACCAGTGATGTGAGCAGGCCCAAACCATGCTAGTAATAGCCATGGAAGGAGAGGACAAAGACGGGCCACCAACCGATTTGGGCCCGACTGTCGCTGAAGGCCCAAGCGGTGCAGCTGCAGCTTGTAGTCCGAATGAAAGCGAGAATGAGGTGCGCATAGGTTTGGGCCACGAAGGTCGAGAATGTAAAAGGCCCTGTGACTTGCAAGATTACTTTTGCTATTCGGTTCATCCAAACGACCCCTTTTTCACTGGCTCACTCCAAGTGATCTCCTCAGGTAAATCTCATCCCTTCGTACACTATGTTACTTGTGAAAATTTCTTTAAGTCACATAAGAGTTGTCTTGCTGCTATTACCGAAGTTGTGGAGCCCAGGTATTTCTATCAAGCAGTTAGAGATCCCAATTATAGAAGCCATGGCCAAGGAAATTGAAGCTTTGGAATTGAATCAGACATGGACAATTGAGAAACTACGTCCAAATATGAACTTATAAAGTGTAAACGAGTCCACAAGGTGAAGTATAACTCCGATGGGTCCATTGAGCGGTATAAAGCCCGACAAGTGATACGTGGCGATGAGCAGGTAAATGGATTTAACTATTACACAGCATTTGCTCTAGTAGAAAAGATGGTAAGTGTTCAGTGTTTTCTTTTGGTTCCTACAGCTAAAGGCTAGGAACTATATCAGATGGACGTGCATGATGCCTTCTTACAAGAAGACCTGGAAGAAGAGGTGTACATGAAATTGCCACCAAGTTTCAAGTCCTCTAACCCTACTAAGGTTTGAAGATTTCATAAGTCCCTTTATGGTTATTGACAAGTCCCACGCCAATGGTTTTCTGAGTTGTCATCCAAATTGATTGATTAAGGGTTCATTCAGTCATATGCAGATTATTCTTTGTTCACTTATCGAAAATGAGATGACTGTATGGCCTTGTTGGTGTAGGTCGATGATTTAGTACTACTGGAAATGATTCTTAACCCTATGCTCAATTTAAAGAGTATCTCAGTAAGTGTTTTCATATTAAGGACCTAGGAGCTCTAAAGTATTTTTTGAGAATCAAGGTGGCTCGAGGACCAAAAGAGATCTTTTTATATCAAAGAAAGTATGCACTTGAAATCATTGATGAGAGTTGGAATGCTTGGGTCAAAGCCAGCATGGAGACAAATCATAAGCTTGCTTTGGCTACAGTAAAACATTTACTGGACTCGATGCCATATCGACGGTTGATTGGGAAACTTATCTATCTCACTTTACAAGGCCTGAGTTGTGTTATATTGTGCATATACTATCTCAGTTTATGCAAGAACCCAGACAGGAGCACATGGAAGCATCCAAATGGGTTTTGAGATATCTAAAGTGCAATCCAGGACAGGGAATTTTGTTAAAGAGAGACTCCAACTTGCAGCTTTATGCACACTGTGATTCTGACTAGGGAGCTTGTTCTATAATAAGGCGGTTATTGACTGGGTACTTTGTTAAACTAGGAGACTCACCAATATCATGGAAGACAAAGAAATAAAATACAATTTCCTATTTCTCAATAGAAGCAGAATATATTTTGTCACCAGTGAGTTAATTTGGATTAAATCCTTCCTTGCTTCTCTTGGAGTATTCCTTGATTATCCAGTATTGTTTAACTTTGTATCGCAAGTGCACGGTGCTAGTTGTAACTAGCAATGACAAGTACTGGTCGTGCCCACAAGGAACTTGATTTCAATTACCAAAATCAATTTATAAAACTCAATTTAGGCAAAAGCTCAATATGGTTGAATGATTGCTAACTAATAGTACTATTCTACTGAAACTGATGAATTGTCAAATTCAATGATAGCAAAGGTCCTAGATTGGGATTCACCACACTATTATTCCATATGAGCCATAACTAGATCATGCAAACCATGCCCATGAAAATAACCAAAATGAAAAGGATTACAATTAGAGCGCATGTAAACCTTCTCTTGAAGGTCAGTGGACTGACTAAGTTAATCATAGTTATCTATTTTCATGAAACTAAGATGATCAAAGTCACAAGATTAAGCAATTAATTATTTCCAATTGAGAACCTAACCGTTTCACGTCAAGAAGATCAATTGCTCCCAAAGTCGCGCTAGATAAAGGATTTAGCTTTTGTTGATCTCCTAAACCCTAATTAAGAACAGTGAATTAAACTCTCTCAAGTAATCTAATCCAACCATTATTTGGTGTACTAGGCAAGACTTTAATTCACAATCGTAGGCACGATTCACGAAAATCTAAAGCATGATTCAAGTTCGCACAATAGGGGCTACTCCCAATCCAAGCCTAATAGTTTAGCCTCTAATCATACTACTAATTATAATCAAGAACAAGAAGCTAGAAGATATCACAAAAGATACAAACTTTGATTTAGATCGTAAAGAAAAGAAGAAAAGAAACGTACTGTAATTGATTCCAAGAGTGGTAGTACAAATTCACATTCGATTCAACTTCAATCTAATGTCTAAGATTTGTGAAAAGTATCTAACGTTGAAAGCCTATCGCCCCTTTTCGAGAGCCTACAGCAAAAATTCAAATATGTCCCATTGTAACCGCGACGAAACAATTTAGTCGTGCTGGGCACTAAAGTGGCACAGTCGTGCCACACGGCACAGTGCCATCGTGCCACTTTGGCTGCCTAGTAGGGGGTCCCTGTGCCAGTCCTCTAAGCCTCGACAATCTCTTTCTTAGCTTGAAATCCGCCTTCTTGGCCCTCCTTTCAAGCGACATTAGTGGGTTTTCCATTTTCCTTCAACTGGAACTCCTGAAAATATGAAAACATCTTACATGAGCAAATTCTATGCTTTGAGGTTCAACCTAAAAATCATTGAAAGGAGAGGTCAAAACTAAGTTCAAAAGAGGTAAAAATTGAGGTGTATCATCTAATAAAGCTATCTTTTGACAAGTAGGCAGTATTACACATAGCCAAGAATCCAATTTTCCATGACAGGACTAAACACATTGAAATCGATTGTCACTTCGTGCATGAACGTATATTATCAGGAGATCTTGTAGCCACCTCTCTACCACCCAAGTATCAACTGGCCGATATATTCACCAAAGCTTTAGGAACGCTGCAATTCCAATTCTTCAACACAAGTTGGGCATTGTTAAACCCATGCTCCAACGTGAAGGGAAATGTTGAGGAAAGAAATATTCTGATAAATATTGTGTAAATATTTCATCAGTTACTTGAGCATTAAGCTAAGGTTAGGAGTCTCGAGATTGTGTCTAGCTAGGAATCTTTGTAATTGTGTATATATGCTCAGCATATGAATGAAAAAGGATAGGCCTTCTATTATGCTCTTTTCCTTGCTTTTGACATAGACAGAGGGTGAGGAAGTAGGGGAGAGGATTTCGTTGAAAAATGCATGCTATAGTTGGGAACAATGGAGATTGGGGGTGTTCGAATGGGGATGGGACGGGGAGGGCCTAGCTTTTTGGAAAATATTTTTGAAGGGAAAGTGTTTTTTATTTTTAAAAAAAAGATGTTGGTGTTTCTTGTGAATAAGGGGGTTGATGAATAAGGTACAACCCAAACCAAACAGCACCTTGTTTCTTTCTATATTTAATATATTTTCAATTTCTAGAATATAATTATGAGTTTATTTAAAGACAAAAATTGAATGGCTAGGATCTACATGTGACACATGCAAGGCTTAGATTTTTTCAACTATGGTGGTTGTCTTATAATGGCAATCATTATACGCGCAATATAATTTTTTGGATGATTAGTTGTCTATTTCAACATTTAAGCTTCATTTGGTAGTTTGTGCATTTGTTCAGGTTTAATTTTGTTAGCTTGGTTCCTAATTTAGTTGTTAAGTTTAATTATGTTTTGATGTTAATTATGGCCAATTTGTTTGTTTGGGTTGTGATTAACACGTATGGGGCTTAGTTGATCTTGTTTGGGACGGACTTCACCTTATTTAGTCTTTAATTTGGGATGTGCTCATGTATCTACTAAATGTTTGATGAAATATTTGGAAAACCTTCAGCCATCTTTTTGGTAGTTTGTTTGTGCCTATAGGTGAGGCAAAATTGCTTGTCTGGGTAGGGCAAATATCTAATAGTATGACATGAGAGCAATCTGCATACTATCTCGATCAGTCTACGGTCGCTATTCTTATGGCCATGTATTTGTAGTCTTACTTTTGCAAAACTTCCTCCTAACAAAGGTTCTAGGTGCTCCCCCTTGCCCCCTTTTGCAAATTTTTTTAAGGAAAAAAAAAAAGATATGGCTCAATGAATTGTGGCAGGTATGTATATGAAACTAACTCCTAGTGCTAGTAAGTTGTCTGAGCAATTTTTAAACACAAAAGTAAAGTCAAATGTGTACTTTTTATGTGTTTTCCTTTTTGTTGTAGAGGAGAGGCTTAGTTCTCATTAATTTATAACAAGATGTATAGGGCCAAGCTGCCCTTACATGATCTATTGCATATAATATATAGATTAGTACTCTCATGCGGATAAGAGTTGACTAACCTGGCTTCGAGATTAGTATCCTTAGGGTATTTCCTTCTAGCAAATACCAGGGGATTTTTGTCGTATTTTGTTGTATTCTATTGGAAATGAGTTTATCCATGTAAGCATGTCCTCAGGGTATCTCCTTCCAGCGAACGAAATACTGATGGGCTAGAAGGAAAGTGCTAATTATAAAGGACTTGGTTTTGGAAGCAGACTGTAGGATTTTAAATTGGGCATGGGTTCTAATTATGACTACCTTGGGGAGGGTATGAGTCCATTGCCTTCTAGAAGCCGTGAGAATACCATAACTTATGAGTTGTAATGCTCATTCAAAGAGAGTACTCACTTGTGAATCCAATACCTTCCAAAGAGACTTCATTTGTTAAGAGCTTGAGGTTTGCTTATTGTAAACTATGCTTTGAAGCGTTTAGAAAGTGTGTGCTCTTTTGGAAGGACTCCGATCAGATTGAAAATAGCTTTCCTTTACATAAAATAGTTTTGTTGTGGTCTGTGTTGAGCCTATTAGGAAATTGTTGACCTCATACTTGTATAAAGTTTTGATGATAACAAACACAAATGTAATGCTCTATATGGTTGTGCTTGAGTTATGTGTTGTTGACAGGATCCGGAAAATATTTTTGAAATATCTTGCTTGATTAATAAGTGTTTGAGAACAGTGTCTTGGAACAGTTGCTGAAAAGTACATGTGTTTCAGAACATTATTTCAGATCAGTTCTAGGAATAGTTCTTCAGAGCAGCCGACTGATAAGGACCCAAGGAGCATCAAAGAACACGGAGTATTTCAGAATAGCTCAAGAAACCGTTCTGAGAAGCGTCAAAGCATTTGGAGCGACAAGTCAAATCGTATACGAGCTGTCCAGCTGATTAACAAGAGTCATTGGTTTGATATTTGTTTTATTTTATTAGATTCTTGTCAATACGCCAATTAGAAGGTCTTGATTTAACATTTACTTTAAATAGTTTTTGAGATATCTCAGAACACTGTCTCAGACCAGTTCTGAGAACAGGGTTTAGAGTGTTTTTAAGCCAAAACTGAATTTCACAGTTTTTCCTTGATTTTTGGGCTGATATTTTTGAAATATTTGCGATATATTTTCTGTAGTCGTTGAGTCCAAAAGAGTTATTTTTGGTTTTGAAAATATTGTGGAGAGTTTTTAGCCTACTTTTTAGGGTGAATTTTTCATCAAGTAAAACAACTCCTATTTTTAGAATATAGCTAATAGGTGGAGAAAATTGTGAGCTTGGCTGTTGGAAATTTGTGGTACTCATTTATCCTTGCGGCTCAAGCTGTTAGTGGGTGAGTTACCAAGTCTTGCGGCACAAGCACATAAAAATTTTGTTTTATCCCACTTAGACTCTCTTATTTAAGAAACTCTTATACCTCAGCATTGCTCACGGTTTTTCAAGGGATTAAAACGTGCTTTGTGAGTCATATTTTCAGAAAGAAAAACCTTCAAAGTGTTTGCAAAAGTCGAGTCTTCTTCATTGGCATACTAGGCGCTCAATTGTACCTTACACCCGCTTATTTAGAAGCACTTAAAGTGAGGTGTTCATTTCATTTTCTCTTTTCATCAGTGAGAATTGAGTATGTCCAAGTCTAGGGAGACTTTGGACGTGGTGTAACTTGTCTTAGGGTAGACGGTTATGTGAGTGTTACATTTGTAACGGTGTAGGTTACTTCTGTAACGTATTTGGCCCGTATAGTAGAAGTGTGTGAAAATCATACAGGGGTAGGTCGTGGTTTTTCACCTCAGTTGGGTCAGAGGTGTTTTCCACATAAAAACACCGTGTGCATGCTGTTTACTTTCCGCTGCCTGGTTCACTGCAAACATTCTGTCCGAACTGTTCTTGAAGGTGTTTCCAGAAACTTGGAAAAATCGGCTAACATAATTCACCCCCCTCTTGTGTTCGTGTACTTTCAAAACTATTAAGTGGTATCAGAGAAGGTTCTCATTTAAAGGCTAACACCTTGAGAGATCCTAGAAGATAAGTACACTACAAGGAATGCTTGAGGGTCAATCTGTGACTCGATCACCACACTTTAATGGTCAACATTATAGTTGGTGGAAGAATCGCATGGAAAACTATGTTCAAGTTGATGATTATGAATTATGGATGATCATCAAGAATGGTCCACTCATTCCCAAAAAGGCAATCGAAGATGGGAATATGGTTCCTAAGGAGCCTCAGGAATTCAATACCGAAGATTTTAAGATGATGAAAAAGAATGCAAAGGCCAAAAAGCTCTTATATTTTGGCCTTGGTCCTGATGAGTACACTCGCATTTCTGAGTGCGAGTCAGCCAAAGAAATTTGGGATGCCCTCCAAGTAGCTCATGAAGGTACAAATCAAGTGAAGCAGTCAAGAATTGAGCTTCTTATAAGAAAGTATGAGCTATTTGAAATGGGTGATAAAGAAACGGTGATGGAGATGTATACCCATTTCACCCATATTACTAATGAGCTAAAATCATTTGGAAAGTCCTTCACCACTGAGGAATTGATAAGGAAAATCCTACGATTTTTGCCACAGTCATGGGAGGCCAAAGTCACGGCCATTCAAGAGGCCAAGGATATGAACAAAATCTCCTTGGACGAGCTCATTGGCAATCTCCAAACTTATAAGCTTAGAAGAAGCTCTCAGCTGAAAGAGGAGACCAAGAGAGATCGAGGCCTTGCTCTAAAGGCCTTGCAAGAGGATGGTTCGGACCTTGATGAAGAAGAAATGGCCATGATCACCCGAAAATTCAAGAAGTTCTTCAAGAAGGCTAAGGAGAACTGCGAAAAGAAGAACTTCAGCAATCCCAGAAGCAATGAACGAGAGCAGTTCATTGGGTGTTTCCAGTGTGGCAAACATGACCACATTGTGAAGAACTGCCCTCTGCTGAAGGAAGAATAGGAGACAGAATAGTTCCGGAAACAAGGCAGAAAACAGTTTGGGAACAGTTCTGCAAGGCGTTTGTCAAAGGCAATGCTGGCGGCTTGGGGTGACACTACGGAGGACGATGAGGCCTCTGAAGAAGAAGAAGCTGCCGTAGCACTCATGGCCAGGAGTAAGTCAGATTCGGATGATGAGCCAGTGGATAGTCTCTCCGAACTCAAGGGAAAGGTACGTGGTCTTAACAAAGCAAAACTTGAGGAATTGCTATTCACATTGATGGTTGAATGTGATGCTATTAATGCTGAAAATTGCATGGTAAAAGATGTCTGTTCTGAAGAGCACACTGTAACACCCCCAAATTGACAATGCCTGATTAGTCTAACTTAATCGTCTGTGTACTATCGGTTTGTAGCGGAAGCTTTTGATTGGACGCATTACTGCCGTTCCGTGAAGGAACAAGGCTGTCTGATTAAGTAAATTTTGGAGATAAGACATCTATCTATTTATGCATTTCATAATATACGTGATAATTTTCGTATACCAATACTACACATTATCAACCCCGAAATCTCAAAAGAATAACATCCAACAAATCTCCCGGGCCTACCGTCACTGTGAGCATCTGGCTAGCTAACGCACAGTAAGAACTGTAACTCTCGTTCGTTGCTTGCTGCCTTCTAGCTTGCCAGGAGAATGTCTGTTCATTTGTTTATTACCTAAAACAAAAAACATGAAAACATTCGGATAATGAGTCGAAGCTCAGTATGCACATTCCTATGCTGTTAAATAAGTTTTGTATGTAAATGGTTGGGCGACCGCATTTCAAAACATTTTATTTTGCAAACAGGGGAGAGAGAATGTATAAGTAAAACTGATTTGTTGCTTATTATCTGAAAGTGGACCCCTTGTTGACGTCTGCTGCGATCTTGAGATAGGTGCACACCTCCCAGGCCGATCGGAGAGCTTGAGTTGCAGCCGCGCGGGTAAATTGAAGGGCATAAGCCCTGATGATTGAGCATTGACAGGGCCACTTGCTTATATGACAAAACATTGAGCAAACTAATTCCTTAAAGGAGCATTACATTGATTTTTCATCATTGAGAAACATGTGAGTTTTTGAAGAATACAGGCAATGTACGTACCTGATTTTTTTTGAAATTCTCTCCCTTTTATAATGGAGCATGTGTGTTGGCAACTTGAAGCGACCAATGTGGCCTCATTCCTGCTTCCAATATTTTAGTTGACCCCTATTAGTGCAACATTACGAAGTTTATTAAATTTCTCAACTTAATGGTATTTGTAACTAGCTGTGTTTTTATAACTAACGGGGTTATCACCATTACGTTTTAAATTAAGTATAGAAGTTCATGGTTATTGTCATTTCGTTGCATGCTTAGCCTTAAGGCCATTGTAAATCATTGTTATCAATATGTTTGTTAACGTTGTTATTATTAGTAATGTTATTGTAATTGCTAATTGTTATATAAATTTTTATATTCACACCTTACGCTATGATTATTATTACGGTTATGGGTTCCTGTCACTGAACTGCCGTTATTGCAACCAAAGGTTCATTTGAATCAACTTAGCTCAGTTTCGTTCTGTTCTTTACCCCCAAACACTGAACCTTATATCACTGACTTTATGTCAATAGCACAATCCTATCTTACAACATTCTATCACCGCACTCGTATCATCTCCCTCAGTTATCCTCTTTGTAACGCTCTTAACCTCATCAGCTCCATCTCACTCACGCTCGTACTTTATTTAAAGCACAACTCCAGAACTTTAACCCATTACCTTCATGGCATCACATATCTGGTCAATACTTGCTAACTAATTACGCAAATCATTAACTAAGCAAGTGTTGACTAGAACCTAAATTAGGACATAAACTCCAACCCATCAAGGTCATGACCCCAACATTCATTCGTAGTTTAACCGAACGAAGCCATAACTTCAAATAGCCATTAATGCTAATGACCACCCACAATTTTAATAGCACAACCATATCAAGTCATAAATCTACACCATAACCAAAGCAATCTCGAATTTCAGAACTTTGCATTACACGGGATACCCAAATAACAACAAACACTTTTTAACTTCATAATTTCACAGCATGACCAAGATCTTTCATCGAAATTAATTCAAAAATTCAATGAATTTTCATAAACAAATTAGAGTCCAACTAAGGCTCAGAATCTCATAAATTCACAACATAACCAAGTAACCTTAAACTTGTATCAATAGCTTCAGAAGTTATATCAACTTGTATCAACTTATATCAACTTATAACATCACCACTCAATTCACCAAATTTTTACCAACCCATACCAACACTCTACCAATTCTCCCCAAACCACAATTCAGTTCAAACATCCAAACATCCACAAACATTTCAGAAATTTACAAACAAATCACTATCAATGCTTAATAGATCATTTAATAAACGAATCCAATCCTAATCTAACCATCACAATCCCAATACTACGATCATCCCTAACCCCCATTTAATCCACTTAAATATTTCACTCAAAGTTCAAGAAGGCTACACTTTCATAGGTATTCAAACTAACCTCATTCAACACAATTAATTTGCGAATTCAACGAAGTATTATCAAGGATTTCACATTCATATAAACTCCACACTCTCAGCATTCTCACTGCCCATTTTGCCTCAACAACAGTCCAGTCCCAATGTCCACCATCCTTTCCAATTTCATAACTAAGCAAACACAAATGCTACTTACATCACGAATCAGTAATTTCAATCTCAAACAACCCAAGAAATCGAACTAAATTCGGTTTAGGGTTTTACCTTCCAATTGGGTTTAAGCCAAAACCAGGAGTGGGTGGTGGTGTTGGTTGGTGGTGGTGGACGGCAACCGGCAGCTGACGGGGGCCAAAACCCGGTGACGACGGCGGCAGAAACCCAGGCAGAATAGGGGGTTCCCGTGCGGTTTTCCCGTGTGGCAGAACAGGGCTAGGTTCGACGAAGCTCGAACGAACGGGGCCGGGGAAAGGGCGACGGTGGCTGGGCTGCCTCAGCCGGCGGGTCGACGGCAGCAGACGGCCGCTGGCCGGTTCTTTCCCAGCCAGTGAAACAAAGGAGGCGAGAGAGAGGGGGGTGTCAGGGGGTCGTGAGGCAGAGAGCAGAGAAAGAGAGAGAGGGTTGAGGTTTGGGGGTTTTGGGTTTAATTTGGGTTGATTTTAGTTTAGTTATGTCGGTTCGTTTTTTTTTTTTTTGGTGAATTATTCTTTCTTCTTGTTATCACTATTGTTATTAGTATTATTATTATTATTATTCTTGCTATTGAGGAGTTTACTATTATCTGGTTTGAGGTCACATCGTCACTTCAACCTGCAACGCACAAGTATGTATACATATATATACATGTACATGAAATGCTGAATTGAAATGCGGCGCCCAACTGACTTATTTGGAAATTAACATAATTCAAACTAATTTAAATGAGTATTAAAAAGAGATGTTAGGAAGCTTGAACATGCAAATGAGATCCTTAAAAATGAAAGACTTCAAGTGGATGAAGAGACCCTTGTTTTGTACGAAGACCTTGATAAGCTTAAAGAAACCTTGAGTGTGAGAGAAAAAGTGTTTAACACTGATCTTTCAAAGCTAGAAAGTCAGTCTCTTCAGCTAAAATAGAGAATAGAGTCCTTGGTTTGTGAGAATAGCCAATTGCTTGAAAGGCTAAAAAAGGCCAAATCTGACCTCACTGTAAACAGACGCTGGAACAGTTCCTCAGAAGCACTTAAATGGCTGAATACTCATCATAACCGGAATAAGAAGGGACTAGGTTTTGTGCCTAAATGAACTGTTTACCCAGTAAATTCAAAATATGTGGGACTACAAGAAAATATTATTTGTTTTCACTGTGGTAAAGCAGGTCATTATCGTTATACTTGTCCCTCAAGAAAGTATGCCATGGAAAGAAACATGATTTATGTAAAACAAATATGGGTTAGAAAAATGAGATCTGCATGTCTAAGGGAATGGGACCCAAGTGGATCTGGGTTTCCAAAACTAACTCCTAATTTGTTTCGCAGGCTAAAGTGAGAGGGAACAACCGAACAAACAACCCAGCAAACAACCAATTGTGGTATGTGGATAGTGGTTGTTCACGGCATATGACTGGTGAAAAATCAAACTTCCTCTCACTTACAGCCTCTGATGGAGGGAGTGTGGCATTTGGAAACGGCAAATTCGGGACAATTATCGGTATAGGTAAGATAGGTGAATCACTTTCCCATTCAATTGACGATGTATATCTTGTGGATGGTTTACAACATAATCTACTAAGTGTGTCCCAACTGTGTGATAAAGATAACCTAGTGGTGTTTTCTTCAAAACAATGCTTGGTTGTCAATATCAATACAGGAGATGTTGTGTTGAGGGGGAAGCGACACAAAAATGTGTCTAAAGTGTATATTCTTTCACTTCCCCAAAATAATCTGACTTGTTTAAGTGCTTTAAATGATGATGTTATGCTTTGATACCAAAGACTAGGTCATGCGAGTCTCTCTCTTTTGAATAAACTTGTTTCTAAAGACCTAGTAATTGGCCTACCTTCCATCAAATACAATGATGATAAGATGTGTGACACTTGTGTTAGGGGTAAACAAGTCAGAACTTCTTTTAAACTGAAAAACTGTGCTAGCACTACCCGACCTCTTGAGATGCTACATGTTGATTTGTGTGGTCCTATGAGGATCACAAGTAGAGGTGGGAAGAGGTATGTGCTTGTGATAGTGGATGATTACTTTCGTTTTACATGGAGTTTGTTTTTGACTTCTAAAGATGAAACTTTTGAAAAATTTCTTGTGCTTCTTAAAAGGACTGAAAAGAGAGTAGGACACTCATTAGTTTGTCTAAGGTCTGATCATGGTAAAGAATTTGAAAATTCGAGTTTTATTGACTATTGTAATGAATATGGTGTTGATCATAATTTTTCTACCCCAAGAACACCCTAACAGAACGGGGTGGTAGAGCGTAAAAATCGTACTCTAGAAGATACGATTAGAACAATGCTTCTTGCTAGTGGTCTTCCTAGAAACTTTTGGGCGGAAGCATTAAATACATCCTGTTACATTATTAATTGATGTATGATTAGACCCATTCTCAACAAGACTCCTTATGAACTTTTCAAAGGTAGAAAACCTAATATTATGCATTTGAGAGTGTTTGGTTGCAAATGTTATGTGCATAATAATGGGAAGGATGCTTTGGGAAAGTTTGATTCAAGGAGTGATGAGGCAATATTTTTGGGGTACTCCTCACACAGTAAGGCATACAAAGTGTTTAACAAACGAACCTTGTGTGTTGAGGAGAGTGTGCATGTGCTGTTTGATGAAAATAACTCTCTTATTGAGAATGATGCACAGGATGCAGAGTTCGAACTGGGCCTTGTAAGGAAAGATTTGTTACTCACTTAAAATTTCATGCATAAGAAAGGTAAGTCTCCTGTAGGTGAACCAAGTCCTGGAGCTGATAATGTGGAAAGTGGGCAAGGTTTAAACCAATCAAGGGGAAGCATTGCTGAACCCATTTCAGAACAAAACCAGTCCACTCAACCCAATTCTCCACGAATAGATTTGAGAACAGGCTTGCAAACAGGCTCCAGAACAGGTTCAGAACCTATTTCACCGAGTATTCCAGCAAGAGTAGAAAGCGTGTCTGTGGACCCACTTACTCCACGACCTTGGAAGCACCAAAGTTCGCACCCCCTTGACCAGATCTTATCTGACATTCATACAGGAGTACAAACTAGATCCAAACTTAAAATCTTTTGTACTTTCTATGCTTTTCTCTCTGACATTGAGCCGAAAAGTGTTCATGAAGGTCTTGCAGATTCTGACTGGGTTATTGCAATGCAAGAGGAGCTACATCAGTTTGAAAGGAATAAGGTGTGGCACCTTGTACCACGGCCAGAGGACAGATCAATCATCGGCACCAAGTGGGTGTTCCGAAACAAGCTGGATGAGTTCAGAACAGTCACTCGGAACAAGGCTCGGTTGGTGGTTCAAGGGTACAACCAAGAAGAGGGAATTGATTATGAAGAAACCTTTGCACCCGTTGCAAGGATTGAAGCTATCTGCATTTTGGTAGCTTTTGCAGCTCACATGGAGATAAAGCTATACCAAATGGACATCAAAAGTGCATTCCTCAATGGATATCTAAAGGAAGAGGTGTATGTAAGCCAACCCCCTGGTTTTGAAAATTATGAATTTCTTAACCATGTTTTCAAACTTGACAAAGCCCTTTATGGTTTAAAACAAGCTCCTAGAGCTTAGTATGAACGATTGTCAAACTTTTTAATTAAAAATGGTTTTAAAAGGGGTAAGGTTGATAATACCTTATTTCTAAAATCTAAAGGGGAACATTTGTTAATTATCCAAGTATATGTCGATGACATTACATATGGTGCAACTCACAATGATTTGTGTGATGAGTTTTCAAAATTGATGAGGAGTGAGTTTGAAATGAGCATGATGGGCGAGCTTAATTTCTTCTTAGGCTTGCGAATCAAGCAAACTTCAAACGGAACTATGATACATCAATAAAAATATGTCAAGGAATTAATTAAGTGGTTTGGAATGGAATCAGCCAAACCCATTGATACTCCCATCTCTCCCTCAACCAGGTTGGTAATGGATGATGGGAGTCCCTCAGTTGATGAGAAATCCTATAGAGGCATGATAGGGTCGCTTCTATACCTAACTGCCAGTAGACCTGACATTGTTTTTAATGTTGGTTTGTGTGCCCGTTTTCAGTCTAAGCCAAAAGAAACTCATTTAAAGGCTGTTAAACGAATTTTAATATATTTAAAACATACTCCTGACTTAGCCTTATGGTATCCTCGAGGGTGCAACTTTGATCTTGTTGGGTATGCTGATGCTGACTATCCAGGTTTCTTGGTTGATAGAAAAAGTACCTTAGGTATGGCTCATTTTCTTGGACCCTGTTTGGTATCTTGGACAACCAAGAAACAACACTCAGTTGCCATGTCCACAGTGGAAGCTGAATATATTGCAACTGCTTCTTGTTGTGCTCAATTGTTGTGGATAAGGCAACAACTCAAAGATTTTTGTGTTGACACGGGATGCATTCCCATATTTTGTGATAATACAAGTGTAATTAATATTTCTAAAAATCCATGTCAACACAAAAGGACTAAACATATTGACATTCGTCATCACTTTTTGAGAGACAATGTTGAAAAGGGCTTGGTTTTAATGAATTTTTGTGCCACTCATAAGCAAATTGCTGATTTTTTTACCAAAGCACTGAATAGAGAACAGTTTGACAAGAACAGACTTGAATTGGGTTTAATTAAAACAACTTGAGCATGCTTAATTAACCCCCAATCCTTGTCTAGTTAAAAGGTTTTTTAGGTTAAACATCCTGATTCATTGGATGCAGTCAACTTCTGTGTTAGAATTAGCACATGTGGGGATTACGACCTGCTGACAATTGTTGAGATCTAATGATATTGCCCTTCTTGTCCTATGTTACCGAACAACTAACAGTAAGAACAAGCGCCAAAGAACAGGTATGGCCATTGTTTGTCACTTTGTGCGAATTCATTGGATGCAGTCAACTTCTATGTTAGAATTAGCACATATGGGGATTATAACCTGCTGACGATCGTTCAGGTCTGATGATATTACCCTTATTATCCTATGTTACCAAACAACTGACAGTAAGAACAAGAGCCAAAGAATAGGTATGGCCACTGTTTGTCACTTTGTGCGAATCAGGTAGGGGTTTTTTTTTCAGTTGTTGGACTCTATTTTCTCTTCTGCCTTTCTGAATAAGAAGCGGCTGGGAGACTTAAATTTCCCACTTCCCCTTCTTTTCGGCACCACATCCTGAAAATCTCTCTCCCTCTCTCCTCAAAATCGCTCAATTCCTTCTCTTCATCTTCAACACCCGAAACCCTAGCTCTTCTCTCTCTCAAAACCAGCAACAATGGTGAAGACCCGCGGCGGCCACTCCTCTTTTAAGCGACAACCATCATTGCCTCGAGCTCCACGCCCGGCGCCAAAGCGATCTCGCATGGCGTCTCCGCCGGCTTCTCCCTCTCTGCCCTTGTCGGCGACTGCAGCACCAGAACCAATCAGAGGTACGGGGTTCAATTTTCTACCCCCTTTGCCTATTATCTCTACAATCTTTGGGTTTTTGAAGAGTCTAGACTTACGAACGGTGGGGATGGAACTGGGGGATGTTCCTCCCGAATTTGGATGAGATTTGGTGTTGTTTGAGCCTGATGTGGAATCAACTGTGTCTAAGGGTGTTCTTGAACCCAGTGCGGCTCAAACTATGTCTGACGGTGTTCTTGAAGTAGACACGGCTCAATCAGGGCCTGAACCTGGTTCTGAACCGGGTAAAGCCCGAATGGGCTTGCGCCTATTTTTCTTGACAGATTGAATGATCCCTTCATTAATTTGGATCGGGTGGAAGATCTTGAGGAGACTAACAGTGATGGGTCTGATTCAACCATAGAGGTTTTCCAACGTCAGCCCTTCCAGAAAACTAAACAGGATGAATGGGGTTCTAGACATCGGTTTAAAACCACCACTTTCAAACCTGTTTCTTCACCTGTTCATAGACCTCGAACCCGCAGTTCTGGTTCACCCTCTGTCTCTTCTCAGCCAAAAGAAGTGACTAAACCACCTACTACAAAACCCTCTGCCAAATTTACCAAGAAATCCACCCAGTCTCCTTTAGAAAAAACCCAGAAAACTCCATCTAAAAGGAAAGCTGTTTCAGAACAAGTGTCAGAACAGGTGCCTGAAGAATTAGAAATTGAGGAGCCTAAGAAAAAGAAACCCAAGAAAGCAATGACCCCTGATGCAAAATATACCCACTTTCTTCAAAGGAGTGTGGTTAGAGGTAAAGTTGTGAAGATGGATTATTTTAAGGAACAGGGTCTAGGGCTGTTTTTGAAGAAGTTGGAAGCCCAGGGCTGGCTGAAGTTGTTTACAAACACCCTCAGGGGATGTTCTGTTCCTGACTTGGCAGAATTTTATGCAAACTGTGTACTCACCAAAGGAATGGTGACTAGCACAGTGAATGGGCATGATTTGAGTTTCAATGCCAAGCAGTTGGGAGAAATACTGGATGTGCCAGTGGTAAAATTTGATGTTTATGTGCGTGAAGATAACAGTGTGCTTGGGGCAGAACGATTGCTGCAATTGACCCAAAAGTTCAGTCAACAGACCTCCTTGAAGGGTCCCTGATTAGTAAAAAAAAGGGGAAATGACTCCCATGCACAGGTTGATCTTTTGGTCTGTTATTAAGAATGTCATTCCTCGGGGTTAAGGCCGCAACCTCGTGGATGCAATGGACCAGTACCTTACCGATCTCCTGGACCGGGGGGAGCAGATTAACCTACCGGCCATCATGATCAGTCATATCTCCTGCATTGCAAACACGGCTATGGAACATGACCTAGGGTATGGTTTTCCCTTGACCTCGGTATTTGAGCACTTTGGGATTTCTTTACAGAAGAAGGTAGGGGTGCAAGTGACAGATGAGATAGGTAGCAGCACCCTGATCAGTTGTGGGTTCAAGTTTGCAAAGGGTGAGACTGCTGGCTCCGAACAGGGGCCCCGAACACCTAGAAACCTCAGACCGGGGAAATTGTTGACCCTATTGGAAAATTGTTGACCTCATACTTGTATAAGGTTTTGATGATAACAAACACAAATGTAATGCTCTATATGGTTGTGCTTGAGTTATGCGTTGTTGATAGGATCCAAAAAAACATTTTTGAAATATCTTGCTTGATTAATAAGTGTTTGAGAACAGTGTCTTAGAACAGTTGCTGAAAAGTACATGTGTTTCAAAACATCATTTCAGATCAGTTCTAGGAACAGTTCTTCAGAGCAGCTGACTGACAAGGACCCAAGGAGCATCAAAGAACATGGAGTATTTCAGAACAGCTTAAGGAGCAGTTCTGAGAAGCGTAAAAGCATTTGGAGCGACAAGTCAAATCGTATACAAGCTGTCCAGCTGATTAACAAGAGTCATTGGTTTGATATTTATTTTATTTTATTAGATTCTTGTTAATATGCCAATTAGAAGGTCTTGATTTAACATTTACTCTGAATGGTTTTTGAGATATCTCAGAACACTGTCTCAGACCAGTTCTGAGAAAGGGTTCAGAGTGTTTTTAAGCCAAAACTGAATTTCACGATTTTTCCTTGATTTTTGGGCTGACGTTTTTGAAATATTTGAGATATATTTTCTGTAGTCGTTGAGTCCAAAAGAGTTATTTTTGTCTTTGAAAATATTGTGGAGAGTTTTTAGCCTACTTTTTATGGTGAATTTTTCACCAAGTAAAACAACTCCTATTTTTAGAATGTGGCTAATAGGTGGAGAAAATTGTGGGTTTGGCTGTTGGAAATTTGTGGTACTCATTTATCCTTGCGGCTCAAGCTGTTAGTGGGTGAGTTACCAAGTCTTGCGGCACAAGCACATAAAAATTTTGTTTTATCCCACTTACACTCTTATTTAAAAAACTCTTCTACCTCAGCATTGCTCACGATTTTTCAAGGGATTAAAACATGCTTTGTGAGTCATATTTTCAGAAAGAAAAACCTTCAAAGTGTATGCAAAAGTCGAGTCTTCTTCATTGGCATACCAGGTGCTCAATTGTACCTTGCACCAGCTTATTTAGAAGCACTTAAATTGAGGTGTTCATTTCATTTTCTCTTTTCATCAGTGAGAATTGAGTGTGTCCAAGTCTAGGGAGACTTTGGACGTGGTGTAACTTGTCTTGGGGTAGACGGTTATGTGAGTGTTACATTTGTAACGGTGTAGGTTACTTCTGTAACGTATTTGGCCCGTATAGTGGAAGTGTGTGAAAATCTTACAGGGGTAGGTCATGGTTTTTCACCTCAGTTGGGCCAGAGGGATTTTCCACGTAAAAACACCGTGTGCATGTTGTTTACTTTCCACTGCCTGGTTCACTGCAAACGCTCTGTCCGAACTGTTCTTGAAGGTGTTTCCAAAAACTTTGAAAAATCGGCTAACACAATTCATCCCCCTCTTGTGTTCGTGTACTTTTAAAACTATCAGCTTGTTTTGGTCTGAACCAAGGTTTTGAAGCCCTTTTGTTGATTATATTGCCGCTATTGTGTTGAAAAGGGGCTAAGTGAAACCTTACGTGAGACCTTAGTTTCTGAGTGTTGTGTGGGAAACTAAAGTGACATGCCTTACTTCATCCTTAAATGCTACTAATGAATAGACCTGGCAAATGGGTCATTCGAGTTGGGTATGGGACAGGTTTTAGTTCGGTTCGGGTCCCTTTTAGGGCAACTACGTTCGGGCCGGATTTGGGTGAAGTTTGGGTGAAGTTCGGGATTGGGTCACCTTCAGGTCAACTATGTTTGGGTTAGGTTGGGTTCAGTTTGGGTAAACTTCGGGTTCGAATCACTTACGGGTTGTTAGGGCCGATACATGTAGAATTCGGGTTGGGTCTGTTTCGGGTTGTCTATAGTAACCCGGTTCGAATCGGATATAGGTAAAGTGTAATTTTGGCTGGGCGGGATTCAGTTCAATGTATGGGTCACTATCGAGACAGTTGTAAATCGAATCAGGAATGAATCAAGTTGGGTTCATTTCTGTTGAATTCCAAGAGTACACAACCACAAAAGGGGGGGTGAATTGTGGTGTCTGATTTTCGCGTTGTAAATAACAAACACCCTCACAGAGGTTATTCTCATATGACAAACACCCTAGTGACTTGTTTGCAGGGGGTGTTCTCAAATATTGCAAATGCGAAAATCACCAAGATAAATGCGGAAAATAAAGCACACACACAATTTTTACGTGGAAAACACCTCTAGCCCAACTGAGGTGTGAAAAACCACGACCTACCTCGTGTAGGATTTAACCACTTTCACTAACGGGCTTCACACGTTACAAATGTAACACACCTTGTTACAACTTGCAACCACGTAACCTTCTTCTCTAAGAAGGGTTACACCATGTCCAAATCTCACCAGATTGGACACGTCCAAAGTCCACACGACTGAGGACCACTCACTCACTTTTCTGATCCAAGATCAGGGTTACAAAACACCTTACGGGGGTGCTTCTGATTTAAGCAGATGTAAGGTACAATGAGGTCCTAGTATGCCAATATCTTGAAAGCTCAGTTTAAACACAACTTATCTCGGTTTTTCTTTTTTCAAGCGTAACTCGAAAAATTCTTCTCACTAGAAAAACCACTTTTGAAATTTTCCCTTTTTGCGTATGTTGTGTATGTTTCTCGTTTTTTTTCCTCTATTCAAATGGGAGTGAAATGCTGAGATTTTAAACACAAAATCCAACGGTCAAAAACAAGGAGAGGTGAAAGAATCAGCTAAGTAGGGAAAACGATTTTTAAGCAAGAAATACTCCCCAACGGCTAGTGATAAATTTTCCCCAAAATATAAGGGATTTGTTATCTTAAGAGATAACCCTTATCTTCCCATAGCCATGAAGAAGATTCAAATGATAACCAGAAATCTTCAGCTTTTGAAATTTTATCATATCTGAAAATATAGGCAAAGGGAATCTTTTAGTTTTTGGCAATTCTCCCAAAACTTATTTTCGCAAATCTCCCATAACATTTTCAAGAAATATCCTTTCCAGAAAAATAGCAATCTTGGAATTTAAAGAAAGTATTCTGGAGATCTTGGCCAACCGAAATGAATTTTCAAAGATAACCGGGTATGGCCACTTCAGTTCAGAAACACCCTAGGCACCCTGTTTGCAGGGTTGTTCGCAACTGGTGTTCTGAAGCACTTAGCGCAAATACCGATTCAAGAGGTGTTTAAAATGACGTTTTCAATATTGGCATATTAACAAGAGTCTAAATAAATAAAACCTATATACCCAAGACTTCTTGTTTTGAACCAGTCATCTTGTCCAAGATTTGTAGAGCTGCTGTGAACACCAAGGCCACCTTGTTTGCTGGGGTTGTTTTTTTGCATTGCTAGAGTTCAGGAACATGCCTTACAATCAACTGTCGAGAGGGTGTTCTTGACTTAATATAGAATCACCAAGTAAAACCTGTTTTGAAGACTTGTTCTCACATGTAGCAAACCAGTTAATACAATAAAGATCACAAACACCAGTTAGGCCTGTTTGGAGATCGTGTTTGGAGCAACATTACTTGGACAAAGTTTTACACTTGGATTTGTTATCATCAAAACTAAATATACTCAACAAATTCCCCCTTTTTGATGATGACAAACCAAGTGACCATATTGACAAAATTAAAAAGCTTAACAACGATTAATGCTGATAGGGATCCTCTAGGTGCTAGGTCATAGATCATATGGTCTTATTCGTATGGTCTTATTCCCCCTTTTGGCATCATTAAAAAGCATAAACAACAGTATGAATGCAAGAAAAGAAATATAGAGCATAAGGTGCAAGAAGCATCATGAAAGAGATATTGCATTAAAAACAGTACAATGCCAAAAACGAAGAGGGGAGGAGGAAACAAGAGAACAGCCTAGAGAATCAGGGTGCAGGGGGTGGTCTCGTTTGCAGAGGAGGAATGCTGGGGGCAAGAGTGGAGAGAAGGACAAGCAATTCCTCATGGCGTTTGGCGGAGAGGGCTTGCTCCTCAGCCAGAGCAGCCTTGACAGCTGAGAGCTCATCCTTGAGGCGAGCATTGTCCTCAAGAACAGCCTCAAGTTTGAAGGAAGGTTGCCCAGAAACAGGTGGTCGAGGTGGTCGACGACCCTGTTTGGAGACTGATCCTTCGCCAACCTCATAGCCACACCCGAGCAGAGTGTCAATCCCAATCTCATCAACGACTTGGGCCTCCACTCGCCGTGTGAGCACTATCCCAAGGTGCTCAAACACCCTTGTCAGCAGAAACCCATATCCAGGATCATGGGCTCGGGTGGTGTTCGCAATTCGCCCTATGTGGCGAATCATGATTGTAGGGAGGTTGATTGGTTCCTCCCGATCCAGTAAGTCCACCAGGCATTGATCGAGGGCATCAGCTGAGTTTCGCCCTTGACCTCGCGGAATTATGTTCTTGATAGTGAACATAAACAATAGTTGGTGCAGGGAGGTCATTTCACCCTTCTTAACAGAGAGGGGTGTTCTCAGGCCCTGTTTTTGACTGAGGCGTTGGGACACCTCTAGGAGCCTGGCTGTTTCTAGGGCTGTTTTGTCTTCCCTCACATACACGTCAAAGCCTTGGGAGGGTACTCCCAAAATTTTCCCTAGTGTGGGCGCATCAATTTTAATGCGTTGCCCATTCACAAAACTAGTCACCACCCCTTCGGTGACACCGCAGTTGGCGTAAAACTCAGCCAACTCAGGTACAGAACACCCTAGCTGGGTGTTTGCAAACAAGTCGAGCCAGCCTTGAGCGCGCAACTTGGTCAGGAACACCCCCAGACCCTGTTCCTCGAAAAAGCTTACATTCACTACCTTCCCCCTGACGACATTGCGCTTAAGCAACTGCGCATGTTTGTCAGACATAGGAGAGGGAGTGAACTGCTTTGGGCATTTGGGGGCAGGAACAGAGGTGGTAGCTTCTGGTAGGGGGGCTGTTCTGGGCTTTCGCTTGAGGGGTGTTTTTGCAGGAGAGGGCTTCACAGCAGGTTTAGTGGTTGATTTTGGAGGGGCTTGTTCTTCAGAGGACTCGGAGAACACCGGTGTCCCCTATTTGAAGGTGGTGTTCTCAGAGTCAGAACTCGAGAACCCTTCGGTAGAAGAGGAGGAAATCTCCTCGATGACAGGAGCAGAGGGTTTGGAGATACGGGGGGAAGATTGAAAAGCTAGTCTCGCAGATTTGCGAGAAGGCTTGGAGGATTGTGGAGAAGAGGGAGTTTGAGAGGGCTGAGACCTTGGTTGTGGCCTTGTTCTTGGCGTTCTGCTACGCCTGGCCACTATTTTCACCCTTTTTCTTTTCTCTCTAGTTTGAGCGACCGGAGTGGGGGTTTCAGCTTCAGGGAGAGAATCCTTCTCTAAACTCTCCTCTGATGTCTCATTCGACTTCCCTTGGAAATCGACATCTAGATCCTCCACAAACACACCTTCGACAGAGGCAGCCCCTGTTTCTGGCGCTGTTTCAGGAAACAACCCAGAAGAACAGGGCTCAAAATTAAACCCTTCAGGGGTTTCCAAGATTTGGTCTTGAGACCCCGATAGTGTACCCTCTGACTCGACGTTAATGGGACAAGCAATTGTCCCTACAAGAAACACCAATTCCCTTCCACATTCGAAGGGAATATCAACCATCCCCATTCCCACTGAGTGTAGGGACAAGCTTTTCAGGAATTTGAAAGGCTTGTACAGGATTGGGCGAGGGGGAGCAGGGATTGAGGACGCAAGAACGAGGTCGTTTGATTGAGAGGAGTTGTTGAGAGCCATTGTTGCTAGAGGAGAGAGATTAGGGTTTAAGGCTTTGCAGGTTTCTCAGATTTTGCAGTACTGAGAACAGGGCATATAAAAAGAGAGAGAGAGAGAGAGCACCCAAAATCTTTAGAAGATTTCTTGGTTTGCAACGGGTGTGAGACTTAAAAGCTTATGCCTTGGGAAGGAAAAACACATCGAGCAACCAAGGGGCGTACCTGTTCTCTTAGTTATGCCTGTTCTTTGCCGTCTGATCTTGATTGGACTTAATGGTATTAAGGCGGCTTCAGTACATCCCCTTATGCTGCACTAAGTGGATAAGTAAAGACAAAATGCACGCAATTCGAGTGTATGCAATAACATCCGTTGTTAATAAGATTTGCAAACAGGGGGAGAGAACAGGGTGTAAAGGTTGATCTTACCAAACCCAGTTCATGTTCTAGAAACAGGTAACTCAGGGTGTTCTCACCAACCCTAGTTCCAGTCTATTTCTCTCAAATTGATCTCTAGCTAGTGCCTTAGTGAATATATCAGCAATTTGATTTTCCGTTGTGCAAAAGTTCATAGAGATTAAACCCTTTTCAACATTATCTCACAAGAAATGAATTCGAATGTCAATATGCTTTGTTCTTTTATGTTGACATGGATTTTTGGCAATGTTAATTGCACTTGTGTTATCACAAAAAATAGGAATGCATCCAGTGTCAACACAAAAGTCCTTAAGCTGTTGTCTTATCCACAACAGTTGAGCACAACATGAAGCTGCTGCAACATATTCAGCTTCTGCTGTGGACATAGCAACTGAATGTTGCTTCTTGGTAGCCCAAGATACCAAACAAGGTCCAAGAAAGTGAGCCATACCTGAGGTACTCTTTCTATCAACTAGGAATCCAGCATAGTCAGCATCAGCATATCCAACAAGATCAAAATTGCAACCTCTAGGATACCATAAGGCTAAATTGGGTGTATGTTTCAAATATCTTAGTATCCGTTTCATAGCCTTAAGATGAGTTTCCTTAGGATTAGACTGAAAACGGGCACATAAACCAACACTAAAAACAATATCTGGTCTACTAGCGGTTAGGTATAGGAGTGACCCAATCATGCCCCTATAGAGTTTCTCCTCAATTGAGGGACTCCCATCATCCATAACCAACCTGGTTGAAGAAGAAATAGGAGTGTCTACAGGTTTGGCCAACTCCATCCCAAAACGCTTAAGTAGCTCCTTGATATACTTTTGTTGATGGATCATGGTGCCGTTTGGAGTTTGCTTGATTTGTAAGCCTAAGAAAAAGTTAAGCTCACCCATCATGCTCATCTCAAACTCACTCCTCATCATATTTGAAAATTCATTGCATAAATCATGATGAGTTGCACCAAATATAATGTCATCAACATATATTTGGACAATCAATAAATGTTCCCCCTTAGATTTTAGAAACAAGGTATTGTCTACCTTGCCTCTTCTAAAATCATTTTCAATTAAAAAACTTGACAACCGTTCGTACCAAGCTCTAGGAGCTTGTTTTAGGCCATAAAGAGCTTTGTCAAGTTTGAAAACATGGTTAGGAAATTCACTGTTTTCAAAACCAGGGGGTTGTTTGACATACACCTCTTCTTTAAGGTATCCGTTGAGGAATGCACTTTTCACGTCCATTTGATATAGCTTGATTTCCATATGAGCTGCAAAGGCTATTAAGATTCGAATAGCCTCAATTCTAGCAACTGGTGCAAAGGTTTCTTCATAATCGATCCCTTCTTCTTGATTATACCCTTGAATAACCAGCCGTGCCTTGTTCCTAGTGACTGTTCCTGACTCATCCAGTGTGTTTCGGAACACCCACTTGGTTCTAATGATTGTTCTCTCTGCAGGTTTAGGTACAAGGTGCCATACTTTGTTTCTTTCAAATTGATGGAGCTCTTCTTGCATTGCCGTGACCCAATCTGAATCTGCAAGAGCTTCATTCACACTTTTTGGCTCAATGTTAGAAAGAAAAGCATAGAAAGCACAAAAATTCTTAAGTTTAGATCTAGTTTGCACTCCAGTATTAATATCTGACAAGATTTGATCAAGAGGGTGCGAACTATGGTGCTTCCATGGTCTTGGATTAAGTGGATCCACATACACATGCTCTGTTCTAACTGAAATGTGTGTAGGATCAGGCTCAAGAACACCTCCTGATCCTGTTTCTGCACCTATTTGCAAGCTTGTTCCTGAAGAACATGGTTCCGAACAGGGTTCAACGGTGTTACCCCCTATTTGGTGTTCACCTTGCCTGCTGTTCTGAGAAACACCCTCAGGAGTTGTTTTCTCCATGATGTTCTTACCTCGTTTATCTTGGAGCAACACTTCTTTTCGAACAAGACCTAATTCAAGTTTATCTTCCTGTGCATCCTTCTCACTCAACAAGTTAGATTCATTAAAAAGCACATGCACACTTTCCTCAACACACAAGGTCCTTTTGTTAAAGACTTTGTATGTCTTGCTGTGAGAAGAATAGCCAAGAAATATTGCCTCATCACTCCTAGGGTCAAACTTTCCTAAGACATCCTTCCCATTATTATGCACAAAACACCTACAACCAAATGTTCTTAGGTGCGTAATATTGGGTTTTCTGCCCTTGAAAAGTTCATAAGGAGTTTTGTTCAAAATGGGTGTGATCATGCATCTATTTATAATGTAACATGAGGTGTTCAATACTTCTGCCCAGAAATACCTAGGAAGACCACTAGCAATAAGCATTGTTCTGGTCATGTCTTCCAGGGTGCGATTTTTGCGCTCAACCACCCCATTTTGTTGGGGTGTTCTTGGAGCTGAGAAGTTATGATCAACACCATGTTCATTACAATAGTTGATAAAACTTGCATTTTCAAACTCAGTTCCATGATCAGATCTCAAGCTAATTAAGGAGTGTCCTACTCTCTTTTCAACCTTTTTGAGAAAGGTAATAAAATTCTCAAAGGTTTCATCTTTGGATGCCAAAAATAAGGTCCAAGTAAATCGAGAGTAATTATCCACTACAACAAGCACATACTTTTTCCCACCTCTACTAGTTATCCTCATGGGACCACACAAATCAATGTGTAATAATTCTAGAGGTCGGGTAGTGCTTACACATTTTTTCGATTTAAAAGAAGATCTGACTTGTTTGCCTTTTGCACAAGCTTCACATACTTTGTCATCATTAAATTTGATGGAAGGTAGTCCAATAACCAGGTCTTTTGAAACAAGTTTGTTTAACAAGGACAGGCTTGCATGACCTAGTCTCTTGTGCCATAGCATTATATCATCATTTAATGCATTTAAACAAGTCAGATTATTTTGGGGAAGAGTGGAAATACAAACTTTATAAACATTTTGACATCGCTTCCCCCTCAACACAACATCTCCTGTGTCGTCATTCACAACCAAGCAACGTGTTTTTGAAAACAGTACTAGGTTGTTCTTGTCACACAGTTGGGACACACTTAGCAAATTGTGTTTTAACCCATCAACTAAGTGCACATTATCAATTGAGTGGGAGAGAGTTTTACCAATATTACCTATACCGACAATTGTCCCAGACTTGCCGTTTCCAAATGCTACACTCCCACCATTCAGAGCTGTAAGTGAGAGAAAATTTGATCTTTCACCAGTCATGTGCCGTGAACACCCACTATCAACAAACCACAACTGCCTGTTTTCAAGGGTGTTAGTGAGGTTGTTCGTAAGGTTGTTCTCTCTCACTTCAGCCTGCAAAACAAATCACGGGTTAGTTTTGGGAACCCAGATCCACTTGGGTCCCATTCTTTTAGACATGTAAAGCTCATCTTTTCTAATCCAGATTTGTTTCACATACCTTTCATTCTTTTCATTGGCATGTTTTCTTAAAGGGCAAGTGTATCTATAATGACCCGTTTTACCACAATGAAAGCAAACGATGTTTTCAGGTAATCCCACATACTTTCTATGTATTTGGTAAACGGTCCGTTTATGCTTGTAACCAAGTCCCTTTTTGTTTCTACTGTGATGAGTGTTTAACCAATCAAGGGCTTGTGAAGATTTGTTCCAGCGTTTGTTTGTGATAAGCTCGGTTTCCAGTTTCTCTATATTAGCATGCAAACCCTTGTTCTCCCTGAGCAAGGACTCAACCATTCCTTCCACCTCAAAAAGTTTTTCCTCCATTCGAGAATGATCTCCTTCTTTTATAAAGAGGTTTTCTTTGAGCGTATTAATATTTTCATGTAAGCCCAGTTTTTCATTTTTAAGGATCTCATTTTCTAGTTCTAGGTCTCGGACATCTCGTTTCAATTCAGCACAAGTATCCATATTTAATAGTAAACTAAACATTAAAAAAATATATATATAAAATTCAAAATAGGGAGAAGAAGGAGCCGTGGAGATCGATGGTGTAGCTGCGTGGGGTTTTTATTCAATGAAGATGATGATGAGAATGTGATGCTAGGATGATGGAGAAAGGTGGGGAGGTTCTTAGGTTCTTGATTATGGTGATAGAGATTGAAAGAAGAAGCAAGGGTGTGATGAAAGATGGTGATGATGACGAATGTTTGAGGCGTGAATGGAAGGTAGCCGTGGAGTGATAGAAGGCGGTTGTGGGTTATGATGAGGCGTGGGCTTCTTGTTTTATGAAGAAGATTGATGGATGATGATATATAATGGAGAGGAAAGGAGGGGTGGGATAGCTAGGGTTTTTCTTTTTTTCTTTTTTTCTCTTCTTCCTTTCTTCCTTAGACTTCTTCTCCCTCAAGACTTCTAGCTTTCCTCCAACTCTTGAAACCCTAGCCCAATTAAATAATTATGAAAATAATATTTTTCATGAATTATTATTTTTGGATCGTCTTTATAGCCAAACGTGTAAAATCCGAACTTCGACTTCCTCTCTTCTCCTCTTTATTTAATTATTGCTAATCCTGAAAAATATATAAAATAGAGCAAATTAGACGAAATAATATATATAACACAATCAGATTATTTAATAAAACAATGCATGATTTTTGGCTTAACATCATGTCAATCAATTAGCTATCGCTCCTTGCATTATCATCATAAGAGGGGTTTTCAAAAACTCTTTTTCAAATGTTCAATTATTTAAAATTTGTTTCAAAAGCATTTAATCTAACTAAGAAAGCAATAAAATAGATAGAGGATAACGAAGAGCACGATAAGAGAGAAAGAGTATATGTGAAGCTTATGAATTCCTAACTCGATTGCTTTTCCCCTTGTGTTGCAACATCTAACCTTTATGCTCTAAGCTACATGCTGTAGTAAATGAAAAACGCAAAAAATAACCTAATAAAACTATACAAAGTCCTAGCTATATGATGCATGTGCAAGGCATGTCATCTAAACCACGCCCCAAAATACACAATTTCGCTTAAAGAGCTACAAGCTCACTCCCTCGTGCATGAGATTTTCATTGTCCTCAATGAAAAGGACATACAAAGGATCAAGGAAAAATATTTGTAGTGCAAAGAGGAAATGGCAGAGGAGGCGAGGGGGAGGGAGTGATACCCTTTTTCTTGAAAGCAATTAAATGTTTAGGTTGTATCTCAAGAAGTGCTTATTTAAGGTCTGTCTCTTGACCTTTACCTTAGGCCATGGGTAATGGTAGGAGGGACGGAGGCAGCAGAGTTGGAATAGCGAATGGTGGTGAATTAACTACCCCTCAGGGGAAAACATGCATAAGTGCTCCCAAAACTAGCTAAGATTGGTGCAGGAAAATCAGATAGAGCACCAAGCCTCATGTAAGGTCTTCCATCTCCATCAAACTCCTTTATCCTAAAGACAATTGCAGGAACCATAGGAACTATAGAAATCAGAGGTGCTATAAGCGGAATAGTAGTGGGTAAGGGGGAATAGAAGTCTACCTTTTCCTGCAAACTGAAAAGATATCTTTTCTGCATGAGCATCAATCATAGCTCCTGTAGTTGCTAGAAACAACCTTCCCAAAATGATAAGGAACTAAGAGATGTCATCTGTGTCTATAACTATAAAGTCACATGAGATGACATGATTACCTACCTGAATATCCTATAGTTGCTGGAAACGACACCCTGCTAAATGATAACGAACTGAGCAGCTGATGGAGTGATATGCTAACTGAGTACGTACGCTAGTGGGTTTCAGGTTCTATAGTTGAGGCTTTCTACAGAGAGAGAAGGACATCAGGCTCACACTAGCTCCTAATTAGTAAGGGGTTCTCTCAATCTGCAGGCCCCTATTGAACAACGAATAAAGAAACTGCACGAATCTTATAGCTTGGATGGTGACTTGTTCTGGAGAACCACAGTGCACAACTCTTTAATGGGATTCACTGGGACTTCCTCAAGCTTACCCTTGTTAGAGAAGAGCTCCCTTAAAAATTTCAAGTAAGAGGGTGCTTCCTTGATTGACTCCAAGAAAGGGGCATTGACATAAATCCTTTTTAGTATACCTAGGAATCTAACAAATATAGGTTCAAGCTTGAATCGGGCACCCTATAAGGGAATGGAAGAGGTGCATGGTAAGAGCGAACTGAAGGTGACTGAGCATTCTTTTCCTCTAGACTTGGGCTCGCTCCTTTCTTCATCCCCTCTATTCTTACAAAAATAGGAACTAAAACTGTCTCCTGAAGTATTATCACGGGGCTCTCTACTAACTTCTCACCCTTCAAAGAGATTGCATTGATGTGACCCCTGGGGTTTGATTTAGGCTGGCCCGGTAGATGCCACTTAGGTCGAGATAACCTGCTAACCTATTCGACTATTTGTGCAATTTGGGTCTCCTTCATCTTTTGCTGAAAAGTCATAGTCTCAATCAAATCACAAAGAGCTTTATTAGTCTTGGTTTTGGGTTTGAATAAAGCGCTCCATAAGATTCTCCAAGATAGATTTTCGTTGTGGGGGTTGAGGAAGTGGGTTATAAGGGGCTCTATACTAGTACCCAGGTGGCTGTATAGAACTCTGGGGTTAAGCATTTGAGTTCTTATAGGGAGGGTTAGGGTGATTCTTCCATCCAAGGTTGTAAGTATTAGAGTAGGGATTGTTCTATGGTGTAGTGTTAAAACTATACAAGGCATTAGTGTGTTCAACGGTAGAAGGACCACTTTACTAATCAATAGTTGTACGCCCCTACATACCACATATCTCATAAATAGCATACACTCCAACTGAGGAATTAGAAGTGTCTCCCCTATTAAGCCTTTGGCCCAATGCATCTACCCTACTGGCTAGAACTCTCACATCATTAACCTCATACTTGGTGCTGCTCTTCTTTGGTGTAGTTCGTTCTGTAGACCAGTGATCATTATTGCAAGTCATCTCTTCCAACGAAGCCTTCAACGCTTCTATGGACTTTTCCATGAGAGCGCTTCCTGCGGTAGCATCTACTAAAATTTTCACTGACTGTTCTAGCCTGTTATAGAATGTTTAGACTAAGAACTAGTTAGGAACACCATGATGAGGATATTGCCACTGAAGGTCTTTAAATCTCTCCTAAGCTTCATATAAAGACTTCTTATCTCATTGAGTAAAGGAAGTAATGTCTGCTCTCAGCTCTGTAGTTTTACCCAGGGAAAGTACTTCTTGAGAAAAGCCTTCAAGAGAGTGTCCCATGTAGAGAAAGAGTTGAGAGTCTCGTGTTAGAACTAATCACTGACCCTATCCTTCAATGAGAATGGGAAGAGCATTAGCTAGATGGCATCATTGGATACCTCATTAAGCTTGATCATGTTGCATTTCATGAGGAAGTTGTGAAGATACATATTAGTGTTCTCCAAGGGGTGTCCGTCAAACTGATTACTTTCCACAAATGTGATAAGAGTTGGGCGGAGCTCGAAGTTGTGTGTCTCAACTGTGTTGGCTTTACAATGGAGGAGTCAATCTTGGTGGCTTTGGGCATAGCATAAGGACCATGTTCTGTTCTTTGCCAGCCATCTTTGCCTCTTTCTTCCTCATTCTCACTTATCTGTGTCGGTTTTATGCGGTTGCTTTGATCTCAGGGCCTAGGCGAGCAAGATTTTGATTGCCCTGACTTCTCCTGTGTATACAAAGCAAACAATACACTCAGCGTAAGTAGTGTCAAGTGCGAATAAAGAAGAACTAAAAAACTACAAAAATAGAAAAATAAAAGCCAGTCTAGAGTATTCTAATCAGTTCTTCTATTGAAAAGAACAAGTTCTCCGGTGGTGCCAAAAACTTGTTACAGTTTAAACTGCAAGAGCACAATGTAACAGTAGCCAGCAATAGCCAAGTATGAGCGAATCCTCAGGGAACTCAATTTTAATTACTAGAACTAATTACCGGCTCAATCTAGGTGAATCAAATTCGGAGATTCAACTATCGACTAAGAAAATGACAACAACTAAGAATGTGATTAAGAAATCAGAGGATAAAAGCACTCAGGTTGGAATTAACAACATAATTGTGCTAGTGAATCAATTATTAACCCTATCAAACTCGGCGAAGCATGAAATATGAATGGATAGATTGACAATTAAGCTTATATCCACCATCTTTCAAGGGTCGAAGACTAATCTTAGAATTATAGTCCTCTAGTTTCTTTAGGCTAATAATTAAACGATTACAAGATCTACAATCTCAAATCCTAATTAGAATTTCAATTATTTTCATATCAAAATCCTAACCATCTACTAACCCACACTAGGTAAAGGTTTTATCTTTCAATGCTCCCCTAAATCCTAATAGAAATATATGAATGCTTTTTTAAACAATTCATTGAACACGTGGTGAGTGAAGTAGAATTCAATAACACAAACATGTGACAAGTAAGGTTTGAGGCTAAATCATGATTTAACAAGGCATAACTGGCGTTAATCCCTGCCCAAGCTCAGAAATGTAGCTACTAATCGTATCAACAACCATAACAAACTCTAGAATGATAAATGTGATTCATATAAAACCCTAGAAAATCGATAATAAAAAGAGAGAAAGAGAATTAAGAACCACACTTGAATTAAATATAGTAGAAGTCGCACTTTGATCTTTGAAATGAATGATTTTCAATCAACAAGATTCTCCAAATTTTACCTAATAAACACTACCCCTTGTTGCTTTGAAACAATCTAAAATATGTCTCAATAAAGTCCGAAATTTGCTTAAGTATCACAAAATCAGGGAAAACATACTGCTGTGCTTCCACGCACGGGCACCCATGCACTTTTGAAACTGGCAGACTACACGGCCGTGCACTTCTGCATGGTTGCCCATGCACAACTTCGGGAAATGGGACTGAAATTTGTATATCTTTCCACGGTTATACTTTAGTGCAATTGTGCATTTTCTTGGGCTCTTCAATCTTGCTTGGCTGTGCACTTTCTTGGGTTATTCGATCTTGCTCTTTTTGCCCTCTAAACTTCATTGGACCTCCTTCTTCCTTAGAAATCATCCCCATTTGCTTTCCTTCGCATCAACACTTGGGAATTTTCATTTTCTTGGCAACACTTCCTAAAAATAAGAAAAACACTTCTATAAGTACAATATGAATGAAAGGAAGCATATTGGATCCTCTCCTATCACAATCCAATATAAAAAATACAAGAAAAAAAGGTCAAATGAAGGGTTAAATGAGGTCAGAATAGAGATTTATCAAGTTTATTTTTAGAAAATGAGTGGGAAATCGTTGTATTGTGAAGAGCATTTTCTAAAAAAGAAATCTTTTTTGGCTTTTTTGTAAAAATTATAAGTTTCACAAATAGGGAATAAAATAAAAGATCTCACATCGATTGTGGAAAATAAGCTCTCTTCTATATTTCTCTTAACTTAAGAATGAAAATAGAGAAAATGGTGGGCACATTTCAAGCCCAAGATTGTTCTCTTGATGTTTAAGGGTTATGCCCATTTAGACAAAACATTATATGCTTAGTTCTTTGACCATAAAGAGTCATGCCTTGTAAGATAGGGTTTTTTATTCTTTATAAATTTGGGCCTTACCCATATGCATTCCTGCGGTGTGAGAAATATTAGTAGTAAGGAAAGTAAGAAGAGATGAAGAGAGATATAATATATAAACCAATACTCTCTAGTTTTATTTCCTCACACAATGTGTCCATTGAGTAGCGTGGGTTCTTGATCAAAGGATAGAGAGTGGTGCACAGACTCACCGATTCTCACATGATGTGTGTAGGAATAGAATTTTCCTGTATTCGATGGCACCGATGGTGTAATAGTCGAGGTTTTTAATTCGAGTTATTTATTTCGATTAATAATTTATATGTAGTAATTTTATAAATTTTCTCGATTTATTGTGTGGTTTCTTGGAATTAGTAGGTTTAGTTCAAAGTTAGGTTGTATCGAGAATATGTGAAGTTAGCAAATCCAAATTGGGTTATTTCAGTTTGAATCAATTGAGCTAGCACATTTGGGGCCAAGCTTATTTATGGATTTAGTGAACTGAGTCAAAATAATAAAAAAATAAAACAAGGGGGCTGAACCCCCTTTTCTTCCATGCAAACCATAAAAAAAAGAGGGGGCCTACTTCTGCTTCTTCAGGTCCTCCAACCCCACCAGCCGAAGAGCGAGAGATTGAGAGAGAGGTTGAGCGATCAGTAACCACTACACCACCGTAACCTCCACTGTAGGCTATCGCCTGGTAGGAGGTTTCGGAGCAAGAGAGGAGGCGAGCCAGCCAGGGATGCACTACTGGGAGTCCACATAGAGGGAGAGAGAGAACGCAAGGATGTGAGGTTGGTAGTTTGCGCACCACCACTGCCTAGTTATCGGCCCGTAATTCATCGCCGAGAATAAGGGTGGCAGGCGACTAGACTTAAACTGCCATTCCAAATCCACCTTCACCACCATAACCACCATCTTAGTGAGAGAACTGAGAGAGGAAGAAGAGGGAGGAGCAATAGCAGTAGCGGTCAGGTAGACTAGTGCTATAGTAGGGCCAGGAAAGAGGAGGAACATCGAAGAATGGAGAGGAGACCAAACCGACCTCCAAATCGCTAGTCTAACTCAAGTTTGAACCCATTTAGCGTGGAATTTGGGTGGGTAGTTCTTGATTCCTAAACTATTAATAATTTGGAAAGTTTTTATCAATTCATTCAATAAGTTGAATTGCATGTGGAAGATGAAATCTGAGTGTGTGAGAATAATGGTAATAGGCAGACTATTTGAGTTAATTAGAATGATTTGGGATTGAAATTAAACTGGCTTTAAGGATTCTTGTGGATGGTGCTATGAAAAGGGAGTTCGGGTTGTGTGAAGATAAGTCAGATTATGAAGTGTGTTCATGTGTGTGATGTTCTTTCAGTTTTACTGGCTGATAGAATTTATGGTAACTAGCTGGCCATTAGATTCGTTATTACTGTTAAATGTCGATGCATGTATGCCTTGCTACTTTATAGTGAATCGGGAGGGCTGAGAATCAGCTGAACGGCTCATAAATTGGTTCGATAATGAACCAAAATCGTGAACCAAGTGGCGACTTATCCTATTCCGATATACCCTAGCCAAACCTCACTCGCTTGTTCGTTGGGTGCCATGCTTTAGTTTGTTCTAGTACCTATATTAGAGATAACATTTAGGTTGCTGAACGATTCAATTGAATTTTCCACAAGTTAATCTGTCGAAATGGGAAACTTAAAATGGGCAATGTGTTACTTTAAGACTATGAGTTTGTTTTAAATGCTTAATTTGTGTAACTTGAAATAAATTTAGCAAACCCAAAGCATGTGGTTGATTTATAAAACCAGACTATCTTGTAAATGAAACTAATCAAGAGCAAGTTGGAAACTAGTAGCGTCTAAAATGAGTTTTAATATCCCTTTCTTTTAAAAAATGAATGCCTACTGGGCCAATAACTCATTTACAAGCGTGTTTTGCCCAAATGAGTGGTTGTATGCTTTTCATGAGCCGACTTGATGTTATTAAGGTAGTTTAGCCTTCTTAAAAATGGAAATGTCATTGTTGTAATACAATGTGAGTTTTGATGCAAAACATGTTGAAAGTGAGATGCATCTGAAGTATTTTGGGTTAGGAAAATAATGCTAATTGTTTGGACACAGTTTAGGGAGCAGACTTGGTATATGTGAACCCTAATTCATAAGGACCAGAACCAGAGGCAGGATCCCTAGTTCCTAGGAAGACGACCTAGAAGTGGGAACCCTATTGGACCTGAGGAGGGTAAAAGTCCACTGACTATAAGAGTCTCTGGGAATACCATGAGTCGTGAGTTATGAGACTCACTTGAAGAGAGCACTAATATGAGAATCCAATGCCTAGAAAGTATTTTCTTACTTATTATTAGTTGAAAACTCCTCATTCGAGGACTATGCCAGTGCAAATATTTGGAAAAATGCATGTACTCTTCAAAATGGCTATTGTTGAATTCCGAATGACTTTCCTGTGAAAAAATTATTTTATAAGTGCTTAAATTGATTTAAGTGAGGGTTCTATCTTTTTTTTTACACGTTCAATCCCATTTTGTTACTAAAAGAACTCCAACTAGTACTCTAACTAAACATTTGGGTGTTGTGTATTTATATGAGAATTGAACCACTTATTATCCTCAATGCCTAGGTTTTAGCATGGGTCATCTTGTTATTGGGTCATCCAAGCCTATTATGGGATATGAAGTAAGTGCATTGTGTCGTTATAAATGCTAAAGTATAAGGGTCATAGGTTAGGCAAGGTAAAGCTTTTGTGCATTGAACTCAAGAGGGAAAGGGATGTCGTTTGAATTCCAGAGGTTATTAGGACATTATTGGATGTGCATTGCCTTGTTTGTTTAATACGTGATATTAATTATCAATTTGTATATGAATACTACTTAAAAGTATTGTATGCAACTGTTTTGTTTTCTTGGGGTTGAGGATAATTTATTGAGTGTGTGGTACCTCATCCCCTCTCTATTCCCTTTTCCCCCAGGTTCATGAAAAGACAGGTAGAAGCTGGCTCACGTAAGTTATGTCGGAACCTCCCTTTTGCTTTTAAAAAGGAATTATATGTATATATACATAGATCCATGAGTTAAATAATTCAATGTGATTTATTTGTAAGTTCTAGAGCATATGTGAGTTAATTATGACAGTCCATGTAATGAACATTGAATAGCGATCGCTCTGAATGGCTGTGTGAGCCAACCATCTGAATAGTTAGTTGTTTTGTTGGTTGGAGTTGAGTTTCATTTCTAGGATGTAACCCCAATGCTCCAAGCATGTGATCCATTGAGATGTATCTTTTATTTCTTTTTTTAATTAGCTTTATAGATTATGTACTCCAGGCGTGTGCCCCGTGGGTTGTGATCTCTGACATGTAGCCGTCGAGTTGATTGGGGCTTTATGTCTTTATTGTTATGGGTACTCAATGTAAGGCTTTAAACCTTAGTTATAGTCAGTTTATGCAGAACTCTATCTATTTCATTTCAAGATTTAAGAAATCGCTAACATTCCTAGTCCTAGGAGTATAGATGTTTCAAATGGGGAAAATCATTATTCTTAAGATAGCTTTCTGAAAGTGTCTTGCTTATGGTGTCATTTCATTTTTAGCCTGTTTAATTTTTCCACATTAAAATTATTTTGCTTCCCGAATAGAACTTTCCTGTATTAGACTACACTGGTGGAGAAAATTATTATTCTCAAAATAGCTTTCTGAGAACCCCCCAAAAAATAATTATTATGCTCAAAAAAAGCTTGCTAAAAATGTCTCGCTTATGATATCATATGATTTTTTACCCATTTAATTTTTCCACATTAGAATTTATTTTCCTTTACATCTTAGCCATTTTCATCCAATGAATTGTACATTCTTGTTCAACCATTATCTGGACCTTGTTGCTCTATGAAATAGTTAGAGCAGCTTTACTTCTCCAGCAAAAGCTGAAAAGTGAAGCAGCAACTTGGGTCAGTTAAGGCAAAAGCAGATGGGCAATGCTAATTCATCTTTAACATCTTGACACTAGAGGCAGATTCATATTTCTGAGATTGAAATTTACTTACTGGTGTTGGTTAAACTAACACTTTTCATTTCAGTTCTTTTCTTGCTTCCAATTATTGTTTGCGTCCCCTTGACTTTTGAGCTGGCAATATCTAGTCCTAGCAGAATTACTCCCCTACCCTCCTCCTTGTTAGCTGTAGAAGACAAAAAGAAAGGGGGCTTTGAATTTTCTTTAGAATGAATTCTCCATCCTGAATTTCATGACTCTTTCTTCTCTTCATTCCCAACATCCTCCCTTCTCAATGTCCTGCTTCTTTCCTTCGTATCGTTCCAATTCTCTTCTCTTTCTTTATATGAACCTCTAAGTCATTGTCTCTTTAAATAGTTATTTTTTCTCCCTTAAACCTCAAAATCCCATCTTCCATCTTTATTCTACCTAAATCTCCCTTAATGAGAAATTAAGACAACAATGATCATTCTTGTGTAGATTTTGAGCGGAGGTTAATGAGGGTGTTAGGGCTTAATTTGACTTTCACATTAACGATGACAGGGCTGGTGACATTGGAATTGCTGATCAGGCTATAAGAGATTTGTCCATCACCAGTGAAGTTGTCAATCTGATTGTCGGCATGAGACAAAGAAGTAAGAGAGAAAGAAGGTGAAGAGAGAGAAAAGAAAGCAAATCCAATGTCACCAGCCCTGTCATCATTAATGTGAAAGTCAAATTAAGCCGTAACACCTCTCTTCTCTTTCTTTATATGAACCTCTAAGTCATTGTCTCTTTAAATAGTTATTTTTTCTCCCTTAAACCTCAAAATCCCATCTTCCATCTTTATTCTACCTAAATCTCCCTTAATGAGAAATTAAGACAACAATGATCATTCTTGTGTAGATTTTGAGAGGAGGTTAATGAGGGTGTTAGGGCTTAATTTGACTTTCACATTAACGATGACAGGGCTGGTGACATTGGAATTGCTGATCAGGCTATAAGAGATTTGTCCATCACCAGTGAAGTTGTCAATCTGATTGTTGGCATGAGACAAAGAAGTAAGAGAGAAAGAAGGTGAAGAGAGAGAAAAGAAAGCAAATCCAATGTCACCAGCCCTGTCATCATTAATGTGAAAGTCAAATTAAGCCCTAACACCTCTCTTCTCTTTCTTTATATGAACCTCTAAGTCATTGTCTCTTTGAATAGTTATTTTTTCTCCCTTAAACCTCAAAATCCCATCTTCCATCTTTATTCTACCTAAATCTCCCTTAATGAGAAATTAAGACAACAATGATCATTCTTGTGTAGATTTTGAGAGGAGGTTAATGAGGGTGTCAGGGCTTAATTTGACTTTCACATTAACGATGACAGGGCTGGTGACATTGGAATTGCTGATCAGGCTATAAGAGATTTGTCCATCACCAGTGAAGTTGTCAATCTGATTGTCGGCATGAGACAAAGAAGTAAGAGAGAAAGAAGGCGAAGAGAGAGAAAAGAAAGCAAAGGGAGAAGTAGAGGTAGGAGGTTTGGGTTGAAAACTTTTCTAGGTTGGGCGGTTCAAGATGAAAATGGGGATGATGAATTTAATTTGGGGTTTCGGTGGAAGAAGAAGAAGAAGAAGAAGAAGAAGAAGAAGAAGATAGGAATGAATGGTTTGGTTGGTTGCGCCATTAATTTTTTTATTTTAAGAAAAATTATCTCGCAAAATTGAAAATGTTATTTGAGAATATCTCTAATTAGAAGATAATTTGTAAAAAGTAGTCAAAATTAATTTTAGAAGGTAAGTATGTAGAAATATCTTTAATTATAAGATAATTGCTCAAAATTACTTTTAAAAGGCAAATATTTGAAAACATCTTATTAGAAGATAATTATTTAAAACTAATTTGAAAAGGCAAGTATTTGGAAATATCTTTAATTAGAAGATAGTTTATAAAAGTCACTCAAAATTAACTTTAAAAGGCAAATATTTTCAAATATATTTAATTAGAAGATAGTTGATAAAAATCACTCACATTACAATATTTTATATAAATAAGAACATAGTAATTGAACTAAAGTATCATAGTTAGACAAAAATGAGATAAATTAATATACGATCTAAAAAATTACATATAAATAAGAATTTTTTTGTATGTATAAACAATTCGAGAAAACGATTCCTAAACGATTTGGGGTTTGGGATTTAATAATGACTAAAAGTATCTAACATATATATAAGCTTATATATATTAACATGAGAATATGGTAGAACAACATGGGTTGACGAAAATATATGTTGAGGGATATGATAATAAGTTTAGGTTGTATGTCAAACATTTAAGGTTTACGACTTAGGGTTTAACATTAACTTTTATTAATTAGGGATTAGGTTTAATTAAGAGGTGGTATTTAGGGTATAGGGTTTTAGATTCTAAGATTTAGTGCTTAGGTTGAATTTGAACCTTAAACCTTAAAATGTATACGTTATGCTAGACACCATCACTCTAGCATATGGTTAACCTGAGCATACCATAAGGATAATCCGGATTAGCATATTAAGACAACTGGCGTTATTCCTTCAAATTGTGTCAGTCATGTCATTTAGGTTTAAAGGGTTTTGCATTAAGATGTAAACTAAGAGTTTTGGGCTCATCTTAAACGTTAAACTAACCCTAAATGTTAAATGCTAATGCTAGCCCATAGATAACAAAAGCTCATGTATTTGGAAGAACAACCTAGGTCGTCCTAACATGTTAACCCAGGTTATCCTTGCGGTGACTCGGGTTAACCAGATGCTAAGTTGCGAAAGAGCCTAACATAACATATATGTTTATGGGTAAGCTTTCGTGATTTAGGTTAGTGATTAAGGTTTAGGTTTTATAGAGCGCAAGAATTTCATATTATGGAAGGCAAATGAACATTGAAGTGGCACTAATTAATAATTCTACGTAACCTTAAAGTGTTTACTTGGACCTTAGGGTCGAATCCTAAACCATTGACCTACATGTTAAACCATAAACCTTATGATGTAGGGTTAGGATTTAAGGTTCAAATAAATCATAGTCACTCTTTAATGCTAAATCCAAAACCTTAAGGCTCAAAGAATCAAGAATTTGGGGTTTGGGTAGCTTCAAACTTCGTGAATGACAAAATTTAAACCCTAATCCCTAAATGACAATTTACCTTTAGGATTTCAGGTTCAAGTATCAAGGTTTAACGTGTGTGAGTTTAGGGTTCAACTTTTGTGATGTAGGGTCATGGGGTTTAGCATTATCTATGAACACAAAAGCTCAACCATGAACCCTAATTCTTGATGCTTAAGTCTTGGAGCTGGACCCGAAACATAAGACTTTATACTCTAAACCTTAATAGTCATTAGGATTTAGGGTTCAACTTTTGCATTTTTCATCACTCTGTTATATGGTTAACTCAACTATACTATAAGGATAATTCGAGTTAGCGCATAAGGACAACCTCGGTTATTCCTCCAAATTTTGCTAGTCATGTCACTTAATTAGCACAACTGTGCCTCAGTAAATCATACAATGTTGACCCTTATTGTTTAACCGTAAACCTTAGAACTTGATACTTGAACATTTAACCATAAATCCTAAACCTTGATTATCATTTAGGGTCTAGGATTTAGGTTTGAGAATTGCTAAACCTAAGAGTCTAAAAACTTTGATCATAATTTAGATATTAGGGTTCAAGGTTTAGGGTTGGGGTATATTGGTAAGGCACAATGTTGCGGTTTCACTTTTCTAGTTTGTGTTTGGGATTTGGGATTTAGGGTTACATTTTGAAAGAATGATTACTTAAAACAGCATA
>JAKOGI010000145.1:1005000-1058658 GCA_029747015.1 Carnegiea gigantea
ACTTTAAGTTAAGATCATTAGAGATGCTTGCTCATAGAGAAATAGAGAATCCCGACTTCTCTTCTGCTCAAGAATGCTCAAATAATCGTGTCCCTTCTCAGCACTTCGACCTCTTTATTTACAAAGAGGATGGGGGTTAGGATGCCCTAATAGCTACAGTATATAAAGATTTTTCACATGGCTACAGTACATAGTGATTCTTCAGTACATACTTTATTTTACAGACCAGACACTTGTCGAAATAGTATAATAGTGGGGCAACCACTTTTCAGAGCTTTTAGTGATGACAAGACTAGTTATCATTATTGAGATTCTGCATTCCTTCATCTCCAATTATATCTTTTAAACCATCATTATCTTGATAATCATCAAAATCTTCATCAAGTTGCTTAAGATGCTCTGAATCCCATTCTTTCAAATAATTCAAGAATATATTTTTTCCTATTTCTGATAAGAATTTTCCAGCTCCAACATCAAAGAGATAATCAAAAATGTCTTCTGACACTGCTCCTTCCACCTTCATGTAGTCTTTGAATTCATTATCACAAGCGAAAGTAGTATTTTTACAATGCATTAATGTTTTTCCTTGTTCGATTAATACCCAACATTGATGATAAATGTTGAAAAGTCCACTGGCCCTCGATAAAGCAGAATTAGTAACTAGATGTACCGGATTTCCGTGAACCCAATTTTTCATTGATAATTGAGATCGCCGCAACCATTGATTTGAACAAGATAATGGGCTGGTTTAGCTTTTTCATTTTCATATTCAATTAGAGCACTATAAACCTCTAAAGTTAGGTATCTGCGAACTGGAATTTTCGTTGGACCCTCAGCAGATGTAAGAATTCAATGGATCCTTTTGAACATACATTGCTGGAAATTAGTTAATGGTTGAGAAAAATGGGAATTTTGGATCTAGAATTTCTATAAAGTAAAGTACCATCCCGTATTTTCAAGCTTTAAAAATAGGATCATTTGGAGATAATGAATTTGTTGAAAAACAAATACCACCAACTCCAGATCTATTGGGAAAATAGATCTTTGTACTTCAAGACTCCCAAATATTATAAAAATAATGATGATAAAAGTCGATGTAGGCTGCATACCACTTATTGAACCATTTTTCTTGAATATAAGAACTTATTTTTTCTTGGATATCATAAGGACACTGAAGGTAACTAATTTGTAACTCTAGAAGGAAAAATCTTTGGGCTATTAGGTAGGCAGTAGAAAGTAGATCAAAACATGATATACTTTTTGTATAGAATTTCAGGTTATCAATAAGAACTTTACAAGAAAGCGTAACCCGTTCTAGTAGAAATGGCATCTCATTAAGGATTTTCTCCTTTTTTGGCAGGAGGTCGGCTTTGATAATCACCATTGGCGAGTTCTTGAGCTAAACTGTCTGTCAGAGAGTTCTTCGATTCCTCTATATGTTCAATAGAGAAGGAAAACTGATTAAGCCATAATTACCAACGCAGAAGTCGCCCTTGCGCTTGCATATTTGATAAATTCTTTTTTATAAAACCAAGTATTCCTTTACAATCAGTTCGAATAAGAAAATATTTTGGCGCTAAAAAGATCAAGAATTTTACAATTTCTCTTATGACTGTAAGGATTTTTTTTTTCATTGTAGGATAGTTACATTCTGCCTTATTAAAACTTTCACTGCAACATTTGTAGAGTTTTTCTCATTCTTTGACTTTGAGTACCGCACTCCAGTGCTCATTGCTGGCATCTGTTTCAAGAACTAAATCATCTCATTCGTTAGGCAAATTAAGGACAGGAAAGGTTTTACACATTTTTTTAAGTTTTGAACAATCTTTGTATCATTAGTGATACATGTCCAACTTGCTTCTTTCTTCAGTTTCTGCTGCAATGGCTTTCTTAATTTGGCTAAATCTTTAACGAAATCTGAGGCATAGGTAAGACATCCGAGAAATCTTTCTAGCTGCTTCCTACTTCAATTTTTTCAGGAAATTTTTCTATTTTTTCTAGAATGTGCTTTTGTAGGATGATTTATCTAGCTTCTATCTCTAGACTTAACAACTCAATTTCTTACTCAGCATAAATGCATTTATTCTTACCAAGTATAATGCCATGATCAATGCATTTTTGGATGACTGCTAAGACATCATCTTTGTGTTGTCCTATGGTTTTGGAAAAGACAAGGATATCATCGATGTAAATTAAACAATAATGATTGAGGTCTTTAAAGATACTATCCATTCTCCTTTGGAATATTTGAGGTGCATTTTAAGACCAAATAGCATTACTATCCATTCATAGTATCCTTATAGGGCACTAAATCTAGTTAAAGGAATACTTTCCTCATCCATTTTTATCTGCCAATATCCACTTTTGTAATCCATTTTTGAGAATCAAGAGGCTCCTTGAGTTCTGTTGAAAAGGACTGTTTTGTTAGGAATATAATAACCATCAAAGATAGTATTATCATTAAGTTTTTTGTAATTGATTAACATTCTAACTTTTCTTCTTTTTTCTTCTGTATGATTTCTTACCATAAAAGCAGGACTGATGTGAGGACTTTTGCTATTCTTGATTAATCCTTTGTCCAAAAGTGTTTTAATTTGTTTATCAAATTCTTGGATATCCTGGTGGGTACACACCGTTTGTTTGACTCGGATAATAGTGTTGGGATTTAATAGAGTGATTTTAGCAAATATTTTATTTTTATCCCAAACCTTTAGTGGATTATGAGAGTAGAGTTCCTTATATAATTTTTCTTATTGTTCGATAATCTATTCTTTAATAGATAATTCGAGTAATGAGATTATCAATGCTACTTCATGTTGTGCTGCCATTACTTTCTCACCATGCTGGCTGCATGTAAACACAATTTTATGATGAGTGTAAGCCTTACTTAGTTTTTCAATTGGAACTTAGTGCCCATTAATTGTGAATATTATCTGGTTTACGGTCTGTGTGCATGGAGAATATATTCTCTAAAAATTATTTCCAATAATCATATCATGAGAAGGTTGATCAGTAGCCCATAGAATTGGTATAGTGCATTGAACTCCTCCTAATTCTATGGATAACCCTTCTATTGCCTCATTATGACTCATAATGCTATTGTTAGCTATCCTCACTTGTAAAGAATTTTTAGCTCTTTTCCACATAAATTCTGGAAATAATGATCTTTTCCTAAAGTATACAGAACAACCACTAACTATATAAGCACACAATTCATATTTATTATATCCCTCTAAACATACCTTTATTGGGATGTAGATACTATTGGGATTTGTATTGGTAGCTTCATAACATATTTCATAGTCATATTTTTGACTAATTCATCCTCATAGATTGGTTCACTAATCGTTCTAGTTTTGTACCCAATGACCTTTCTATCTGAACTTGTTATTCGATCTATGCTGGGTCTTGTAGCTTCAAAGCTCATTCTACTCATTTCACTGGTCATGCTAATTATATCATCTTCTTTAAACTCTTCTTTAGCTGATGAAGATCCTTCTCCCCAATCTAACCTTGTACTCATACTTCTTAATATTTGGGATTTAATGGTGATTTTGCCTTCCTCATCAATCTTTATTATATTTTTCTTATTGACTTTTGTAGGATAGGCAAAGTTAGATATCCATGAATGGTCAATTTTTATCTCTTGAGGGTTGGACTTAATCCTATAGATCTTTTGCATAGGAGTAGGACTTTCAAATTTCTCTGCTTCTATCATTGTTTCCTTAGTCTTAGGATCTATTATATTATCTAATTTGTAGATAATTTTTCAAAATATTCTTAAAGGATATCCTCATCCTTTCATATCCACCCCAACTGTTTTTATCTTAAGAGATAAGAATTTTTTTGCAAATTCATCTTTTAGACTCACATAATATCTAAGTCGACAGTTGAAACCTACTAACCCATTAAATAAATTGGTTTTTATCCCTGTGATGATCTGATTATTAAATTTAGTGTGCCTAATTTCACCGAGTAAAGCGTAAAGATCAATATTTTTACCATAGTATTATAATGGAGTGATTTGAACTTGGACATTTTCGACATGGATGTACCTATATTTTCTATCTTTGTTATGCTTAAGGATATTCTCCCAATTAATAAGATTAACTTTCCCAACGTCATACTCACAATCCTTTATCTCCGGATCTCTTTCCATCATTTCACATACGTATTTGCTTTTTAATTGAAAGATAGATTTTTTATAAATTATGTCCTTCTGGATTATGGGAAGAACCCAATTTTCTTTGACTTCCTCATGATCATTGTCTATAACAAATTCTTCTCTTTGGAGATCACCAAGGCTGACAGAGCTACTCTCCATCATATAACTTGTTTCTTCAAAATCACTTTTTTCATATTCATTGTCCAATATAATTTTAACAATTCCTTTATTGTTACTTAAGGTTAGGTCTAAAGCCTCATCTTCACTAAGCTCAACATAATCTAAACTTCAGGTTTCAATTAGTTTGTTATTCTTCCTATTTTTGCATTCATTAGCATAATATCCAACTTCTCCGTATGCCCAACATTTGCCATTGTTTTTCCCTGCAGAACAATAAGTTGCTTTCCTAAAAAATCTATGTTTTTTAGGACTTGGCTTATTATAATATTTTCTCCTATATTTCTCTCTCCTTTGCTTATTAAAGCTCTTTTTCTTATAATACTATCTTTTTCGTCTTCCCTCAGGTTCTTTTCCCCATTGGTGAGGCGAATCCCAACAAGTTAGGAATTACTTCTAATTTTCTTTCGCTTTTAGAGAATAAGACATTGATCATTGATCCATTTTCTTAGATAAAAAATTCTAGAACCAAGGGTATCAATGACATCTGCTCCTTCCAGATATGCAATATATTTTTCATTTAATATGGAATTTATAGGATGGCAATTTATCATAGAACATACTAAGATTGGTTTCATTATGCCCAATTTTGTAATAATATTGACTGAATTCAGCAATATAATTTTTCAGATATCTCATATTCTATAATTCTATGTTATTAATCTTTACCATTCTCTTACTTTTTCTTCGGAATCAAGTTTAGCTCCGATGAACTCGATTTCAATTTCTTTATATAGATTTTTGAACATTGTAGCTGGTGTCTCCATCATTCTTAATGTATTTTTACCTTCTTTAGTTAACAAATCGTACCAGTCAGTTACAGTGGCAGAAAAGCTAATTCGATGTAATTTAGAAAATTTGCCACAGTCCATGTATTGTTCAGGTTTAAGATACTATTCATTCTCCTTTTTCAGTGCTCAATTATTTCTTCTTTATTACAGGTTCCATCAATATTTAAGATATATCCTGTTTGACTAATTGGGGTAAGGTCAATTTTTTCAAAAGTTGTAGTTTTCCTTGGGATGAATCCAAAGGAAAAATTACTTGTACGTCCTGTTAGAACATACCTAGTCTTAAGAAATGAGCATTTCTCCTAGATGGTTCATCAAATTCTTCAGATTTAGAAATGACATTCTTAACTAGATTTGTTTCTATTTCATATAGGTCGATTTCCTCTCTAATCTCATTGACTTCATTTTCAATAGTCATTTTTTCATATTTCTTATCAAGTTTTCTCCTAATTTCTTCTAATGGTATTACATCGAGGCCTTCTAATGTAATCAGATTCATCTATTGTTTATGTTTCTTGTTCTAATTGGATATTATTGGTCTCTTTATTATCATCAGTCAAAACGTCATATTTATCACTAATTTCACCCATGATTTTGTTTAATTCGTCCGAATTTTGTTCTTTACCGAACATTTTTTGTAGCTCTTCAAGAATATATTGCTTATACTCCATCTTCTTTTTCTTTCTTTTCAGTAGATTTTTCACCAGATTGTTCTCCTACTTCTTTTTGGATTTTTATTTCTTGTAAAGGAAATGGAATCTTGTTTTTTGGGTTTTGAAAAGGATATTTATGCTGAAAAGGAGTACTAATACTAGGAGTAGCTTTTTTGCTATGTCTAACTTCGTTAACAAGATAAAGATGAACAATGGTTAACTGATTCTTAAACTCCTTCAGTTCAGTCTTAATTTTAGTTAATTCTGCCTTTAATTCTAAAACTATATCTATGATATAATTTAATTGAGGTGCTAATGAGGTATTACCTTCTGGTGAGTGAACAATATGGGAATAATTAGGACCAGTGCAAGTAGGAGATAATTCAAGCATTAATCATAGCTAATCACAGTTAATTAGCTTAATTAATAATTAATCAGCTTAATAATCTTAATTATTTTTGGTCACGTAGCTCTCATACCAATTGAAAGAGGGCATCGAGTTTTACTAGTGAGCAAAAAACCACAAACATAATTTTAAATTTTTCGAAAGTAAGTTTTCAAGGATTTGAGCTAAAATACAAATATGAAAAGTTTAAGGGCTTAAATGAAAACATAAACAGTGAATGGTCCCCTTAAAAGAGTTTCTACAGAGTATTGTCCCTTTTAATATGCTAGTTTTTTACCCGTGCATTGCACAATAACTATCACTTCTCGGTTGATAAGTATCGGTATCCTGTTGTATATTTTGTTGTTGGTGCTATACTATATTGAGTTCTATATACTTGATTGTAGCACGTTTTTATGACTTGATTTCATATGAAGCCACCTTAATTCTATGTATTTGAATTTTTGATGTGCAATGTATCTTTTTTAATCCTGTTAGTCAAGAAGTTTTTAATTATTTTTTTGGTTTTAAGATATTACGTGGTTTGACGCTGTGATTTTTTTAAGTTTAAAATAATTTTGTGAAATAACCATAATGACGGTGGGAGCAAAGGAGCAAAGAACGAAAAATCATAGTATTTTCAGTAATTTAATATTGTATTTCTTAAACATGGACTTTATTTTAAAAAATACATTATATGCATGGTAATGTGAAATGTGATGTGTGAAAAGTAATTCTAATATGAAATGTTCAATAACACATTAGATTTGTTGTCTTTATTGTCTATCAGTCGCCAAATTTCGTTCTCAAATTATGTAACCTGCAAAAGTAAAATATATTATATTAAGTTAGGTTTTGATTTTTCATTTGTTCCTAACTACTTGTCATCAACAATGTGTTATTAAATGTATGTAATGATTTTTTACATGCTTATACATTGAGTAAAAAAAATGAGATGATTTGTACTTGCCTACAGAAAGGTATTTCAATTATGAACTTCTTATATATTTCATCTGCTTGAGTTGCCTATACAATATTGGAAGAATTTATTAATTGTTATTATTTTAATCTTTGATTATATTTAATTCTAAGAATCATAATACGTCATGGTCATTGCATAATTAGAACTAATATTTTGTAGGAGTTTACTAGCACTAAAAGATGTATAGTGCCAATTTTTTTTTTGGGGGGTAAATTGCAGTAGTGAAGTTATTTTAGGTGCATACATACCATTGGTAAATTGTTGAACACTTCTTTGTAAATAGTATTTCTTGTGTATCCTTCATAGAGTTCATTGTGATGTTTAATGATAAACTTCAAACCCTCTGGTGAAATCACCTGTGATGCTACAATTCAGTTGTCCATGAATTAATACCAATTTTGAAAGGTAAACTCCTATACGGTATAGTGACGGTCCTTGACTTGTATATATAGTCATTGCATAGCAAACATGAATAGAAAATTGCCTTCTTTTTAATATAAATGACCACTTTGTCTCAGATGAGTGTAAAACAATTCTAGAAATTGTAGCCTTCATTCTGACATTGATGGAGAAAAGAATCAAATTCTTCCGTTTTAGCCAACCAGTATTTGTTATGACTCATTTTTGTATCCTTCCACAACTAAGAAATATATAGGGACACAAATTTTCTTTTTGATTAAATGACGACACAAACTTAGATGAGATACTGCAAAATTAAGTCCCTATTTATAGGAATTACAAATTAAGATAAACTCTAGAGTAAAATGGGTAGTTGTTGGGATAATGAGGTAATTAATTTCAAAAATAATATATAATATAATAATTGAAGGTGAGCATTAAAATAAAATAATGAGGTAATTTAGGAAAGGTTATATAATATTAACGATGGACATTCAAATGAAATAATAAGGTAACTTACCAATAAGAGTAAATTAGCAAAAGATTAGTTAGTACATGTGAAACCAAATGTCAAATTCGTAGGGTCATGTGTGCCAACTAAAACTAATAATCATCACAAATATGCGTTTTTTCCCCCTAGAGATTTCTATTGGTTTAATTATATTCATTACGCATGCACTTACTTCATATGTCCAATGCAGATTATTTCAATAGTTTAACGACACCTTTAATATTATTTAATAGAGATGATGGTACTTTCTACTATTTGACTAATGACTTGAATAAAAATAAAATTTGATTAACTATTCTCATGATCAACAAAACATGAAAAAATTGTTGACAGTAGTGATAAAAAGAGAGATAAGTCTTGACCTTATTCTTATCTTTTTGGTGTATAATTATTCATAAAAAAACTAACAAAGAAAAATTCAAAAGATTTTAAAAAGAAGAAAAGGAGATTACAACAGAGGAAGAAATTTTGGTATAATTTGAATTTAGGAAAACTTTTCATATTCTTTTTTTCTGGGGGGAAGGAATACTAGTAATTTATGAAGTCAATTATAGTCTATTGTAGAAAGTAGACAAACTACTTTTATATATTAATTTGCTTATTAAATTTAGATTTAAATTTGCTAAAATAACTAATTATACTATTTGATTTTTGAGCGCAAAATATAATCTCAAGTGAAATATAAATTGAATAAATCATTGAAACACTTTTTTTAATATCATAAACGTAAGCTATAAATGTCAAAAGAAACTAAATATTGTACCAACTCAAAGTAATCGTAAGCGAAACCCACAATTACATTAAGCTCTTATTGTATTTCATAGTATCTGAATCCAATTATGTGACATGCTGAAGTAATTAAGCTTTGCAGCATGTGAAATAAGCAGCTCGATCAGCATTCAAGTGTCAACTCATGATATATACACTTAAAAATAAATATACAAAAATAAATTATATGTTTAGATTTAGATGTCCAATATATACTTACCTTAAGAATAATGTTTAACACACTTCAATTTTTTTCTTGGGTTACATCTAAATCATTTCTTTGGTCTATATTTAAGTTTCTAAAGACAAAATTTAATTACTAATTAGTCATAATATGTGAGAAAAGTTAACATTAAATTGAATTAAAATTGCATTGATAACCTACATTCATCTTAAGTACATGATAGAAGTCTTTTATATTGCTATCCTACATGGTATTCTTATCTCAAGTGGCATCCTAGGTGGCATCCTATGTGGCATCCCATGTGTTACTTATACATGAGTTCAATCCAACTTTTAATATATATATATATATATATATATATATATATATGATTATTCTAATAATATGGTCCCCTAGTTATAATTTCTACATAAAGTGGGGGTACTTGACAGTAATTTTTTCATCCATCAACACTTGCATTTGGGCCCTTATAACAGGCTCATTTAATTATGATGACAACCATTTGAATTTGATTGAATATTAGAACATTCAAATTTGAATCAGACTAACTGTTAGATCCAAAAATAAGATTTGATATATCGAAGGGAACCTCTGAATTCGATCTAAGTTGGATCAAATTGGAGTCGGTTTTAATCTGATTTGAATATATTTCCTTTCCATAGTGACAACTTTGCATTATTGTTTGCCATCCACCACTTGCTGTGATAACATTTGTTTTCATATCATATACTAATCGAATATTTGGACATTTAATGCTAAACTAGGGGAGAGCAAAAAGTGACAAGGAGGCGGATGATGTCGATGGGTAGCAAGACGGAGCTGGGGCAGCTAGTTAGCGGCGGAATGAAACTAAAGCTCCAAGAGAGCGAGAGAGAGAAAGAGAGAGAGAGAGGACTAAGCGACTAATGGAGGTACGTGTTAGGGACTTGGGGTGTAGTTTGAAGGGCAAGCTTTATATTTGTAAAATAAAAAATAAAAAATAAAAAATAAAAAATAAAAAACTGGAGGTTTAGAGCGGTAGCTGAACCTGGATGGTAGACTTAAGATTTGTAAAACTTTGGATCTAAATTATAATTATTCAACAAAGTATTGAATTGAATAATCAGATCAAATATTACCTTTCTTACAAGTTCGATCCAAATTTGAATCAAATTTGGATTATTTCTATCAGAATCAAACTCAAATATTTTTTTAATTCATATCTAATTATTAAATCTTGAATTTAATTGTATGTATCTCGAATTCGAATATTATTGTCATCATAGATTCAACTATTTCTAAATAGGAGATAAATAGAATGTCATACATTTATCTGTTTTTTTATGAATTAGGTTTGGACTTGACGAGGAAAGTTTAATTAGCATGAGCCCCAACATCGTCAACTCTAATCTGAATAATTTTAATGCAATGTTTGACCCCTTCCTAATCTAGAGCATATCCCTTCTTGCGCACCTTTAATTAGTGTGGGCTCCTATTAGAGATGGTAATGGGTTGGATCTGGATCAGATCTATTTAGATCCAGATCCATTCTAGTTTTCTGGGTTAGGTTCAGATCCAACTAAACCCATTGGATCTTAAAAGTGAAGAGCCATTCCTAGACCTATTGGGTCTATAGATCTCAAAGGGTCCTAAACGGATCCACAATATTACAAAAGAATGTTATAAGTTTAGGACTTGTAGTAACTATTCAATAAACATATTAACATAATTTTTAATAAAGACAATAGAAAAAAATGAGAAATAAGAAAATAATAACTTTAATATGCCTACTAATGGGAAGTGATAATTATAATAGACTATCATACAACTAAGTCTCCTCAAAAACATATTCTACCAACCAAATACCAAAAATAATTTCTAAGATATTTCATAAGATCCATAGAACTAACAATAGGCGAATAAGGCTTTGCATATTGTGAGATAGAAACATTTGAGGCCCCAATGCCAATCGAAAGCTCTAAGTCATAAGATGTCAAAATTGATAAATTTTTTTTTTCATTTAGTTAAAATAAGCTGAAATATAAATTTGAAGTTGAATTTTGTTATTACATTCTAAATGACCTCAAAAAGTGATTTATTTTAATTTTATAAATTATACAACTATATTATTGTCCTTTAATTAGTGCTACTAATAGGTGTATGAAATTTGAGTGGGTAAGGTCGGATGCTCATTTACTGGGTATATCTATTCGTTCCTAGAAATGAAGACTAACAATGTATGATATGTCAAGCACAAATAGAGAGGGGTAGGTTTAAGAAAATTTTTTGTTGAATTTTTCGGTTACGAGAATAATGGATCCAATGGGTCTAATGGGGCGGATCTGGATCTAAGCGATGCACCCATCTTTAGACCTTTTTAAGATCCAGATTTGCTTTAAGATCCATTGGATCCAAAAGTGATGGGTCTAGACCAATACAAATAGGACGGATTTGATAGATTTAGGTTGGATCCAAAAGCCATTGCCACCTCTAACTCCTACACCATCTAAGTGTCCAGGAGTCAACTTGGGTTGACCGGTGCGATCCCTGGGGTTGTATCATTTAGCACTTGCAAAAATTTGAATTTGGAAAGAGTTGAAGCTGGATAAGTTAGATAATTTTAAAATTTGGTTAAGAATTTGATGTCTAATATTCAGTTTTTTCAGATCAGACAAATCAAATAAGTCTAAATTCATATCAAAATCGATTCGAACAGTAAAAATGTTAATATTGTGTCCGAATTCAAGATTCGGACAAAAAATTTGTGACCGTAACCGATCTTTTCTAGATTGGATAAATGCTTATATTTGAGTCAGACAAATTTTTATCACTTCGGCCTCATGCCCTCAACTGCTAAGAAATTTCCAGTTTATCCTTATCTTTTCTTTTTTGAAATATCATCACATCTAAAATGTTGCACCTAGTGACTTGTACAGATCAATTCCATTGTTCATACTATACAGATATTATTCACCATTTTGCGAGTTCCTACAGTATATTTCCAAAGCATGTACTTTCACAAACAATGCCATGGCATATATTGATTAAAGTTTTTTTACATAACAAATAAACATAAAAAAATTATCATATGAGTTTCAGAAGCAATGTGCTTGCATAAGCATAATATTTGAATTCGGTGCCTCATTTTATTTTGCACTTATTAGTGGACTTAATTTTAATTAAAATCTACGAGTTTGATTTTTTGGGTCCTTGATGTTACTTCTTGATATATATAATGTTTGCCGACACGTTCATGATCAGACTTAAAATTACCAAGACTTGTACCATGACCACTTCAGCGCTTGAGATTTCTTAATTCGTCTTTGTCAACTGATTGTAATAAAAATAAACATCTACGTACGTATGTGATGATTAGGCATGCAACCAATGAAGAATACAAAACTGCAAAGGTAAAAATTAAATTAGAGTGTCCCTAAGTCCAACTCAAAATTATGTTAATTAGTGTTTTGGTGATTTTGTGAGAAAAAGAAAAAAGAGAAAAATACAAAAGGGATTTCTAATTATTACATTGGTTTCCAACCTCATGTTGAATTTGGCATTGACAAGTTTTGACATGTAATTACTCGAAGCGCAAGACTGCAGGAGATTGAAAACATGGAGAATTCAAGAATTTAGAAGTAGGGATCAAGATTCATTAACAAAAATATGGAAAGCGGATATCTAATGCATAGAAGTTGTTGGATAAATTTGGAAAGTCCTAATAATATACATAAGGGCTTTAGGCTATAGTTGAAAATCATTCCAGAAACTGAAGAGAGACCCTCTTGACACAATGTGGGGTCTTGAGTGTGGGTGGCATAATCTAGACCCAATACGAGGTCTTGGATAACAGTGTAAGGCTAGGTATTTGTGGGGTATATCCCAAGCACTCTAAACCCTGAATAGGGGAAGAGCGTTAATGGGGAAAACAGATTTATGAGAATGAGGGGTGACTCAAACGCTAGCTAGAAGAGATTGAGAGTGGGTATTGTTGTGAGTTTATCCGATTGTAATCTATCTTTTCTTATTATAGTGGATGCTACCGGTTATTGCCAGTGATGGTTTTTCCCTCAATGAAGAGGAGTTTTTAACGTTAAATTGTGGTGTGTTTTGTTTGGTTTATTTTTTTTTATTATGCTGTCATTCCTAACAAGTGGTACTAGAGCGAGTTTAATCCCAACAAGTGGTATCAGAGTCAGTTACATTCGATGGAAGGAGAAGCAGATTTGTGACAGGCACGCAGGAGAAGATAAAAGGTTGTTGAGTCGCGGATTGTGGCCGGTGTGAAGAGTTGAAGTTGTCTGCCAATGTTGATGCCATTCCTTGATAATCAATATTGAAGAATTGAAGTTGAATGTCATGTTTTATGAGTTGATGGATCAAGTTGAAGTTAATTGATATATTGTTGTTGTGAGCCAATACAATTGCTGTAAGGAGCATGTGGTGGACATAATTTTTGGTTAGAGGGGAAGATTTGTAGAATTTTAGTCCAATCCAAAATTATGCTAATTAGTGTATTGCTAATTTTGTGACAAAAGAAAAAAGAGAAAAAAGAGATATATAATTATTAGAATGGTTTTCAAGTTCATGTTGAATTTGGCATCGACAACTTTTATTTGGCATGTAATTACTTGAATCGCAAGGCTTTAGAGGATTGCGAACATGGAGAGTTCAAGAATTTGGAAGGAGGGATCAAGATTGTTTAACAAGAAAATGGAGATTGGACATTTAATGCATAGGAGATGTTGGCAAGATTTAGATTTGAAAAATCTTAACAATATAAATAAGGGCTTTATGCTATAGTTGAAAATTATCCACAAAGTAGAGAGAGATGCTCTTTACCCAATGTGGGATAGTATCCTCTAGACCCAAAGCAGGATCATGACCGATGGTGTGAGGCCGGGTATTTATGGCGGTATATCTCGAGCACTCCAAGCCCTGAGTAGGCGGAGAGCGTGGAGAGGGGATGAATCGGAAGATAGATTCGTGAGAGTGACGGATGACTTAAACACTAAGTAGAACAGATTGAAAGTGTGTAGTATTGTGAGTGTGCCCGATTGTAATCTATCTTTTCTTATTATAGTGGATGTTATCGGTTGTTGTTAGTCGTGGTTTTTCCCCCTCAATGTAAAGGAGTTTTTCACATTAAATTATGGTGTTCCTTCTCTTGTGGTATGTTTGTGTTTGAGTCATTTTTTAATTATGCTTTCATTCCTAACAAGTGGTACCAGAGCGGGTTTAATCCCCACAGAAGATATTATCGAACAAAGAACTCTAGGGTTAATTGACTAAGAAGGTTATCCATGATCCAAGAGTTCTTTGTCATGGGTAACTATGCATCATCGACTATTTTATGGACCCAGCCTGAGCAAATCACATGAAATTAGAAAACGTGGGAGCAAGAACATTGTTTTGAAGGGCAGGTTTATAGTTCCCACCCCATGTAAAGATATGTAAAGTGCATGTAGGGCAATAGGCAAGGCCGCAAGGGCCTCCATATGATCAGTAGTGAATCAATTCAATGTACTGCTGATGGTTCAGTAGTAATTAGTAGTACCAAAATGGGTGATCGAGGAGTGGAGAGGATTAGGAATGAGATAGGTATGGTATATAATATTATGGATATGTATTCTTTTTCTTCCTACAATACAATTGTTAATCAACAAGCATGACAAAACTTCATTGAATCCAAAAATTAGACGTAAAACTATCTAAAATTTTAGAATTTAGACAAGAATTTTAAATCCAAACCCATTATCAACTGAACTTAACAAAGAAACGTTTTGGTTGGGCTTAGGTTAGAGTTTGAGTTTCATCAACCCCAAAAGATTCAAAGCTTGGTGGCAATCTCCTAACCTTTTGGTGATGATTATATGTATATCATGTATGTTTTTTCCCCAAAAATTTTGGATTGAGGTCTATAATGCCAACTCACAAAGTACTTGTGATGAATAAAATCAACTAAAAGATTGCTTTTGTAAGCTTGGTACATGTATTAGCATTAATTTTTTGTATAGAAATATCAGCATTAACTACATATAAGATGAAGATAAATATTTCACTTTCATTGAAAAAGAAAAAGAATAAACCTTTTACGATAGCTTTCTCATATTATAGCGATAAGAAACACAAGATAAGAAATTCACTAAAATTCGACTTCTGTTTTTAGTGATAACCGAGATGCAACTTCTATGGTGATTCGTGAACACAATTAAAGCGGTATGGACAATAATAATTCCTTTCCTTTTGGAGCAGGAGCTCTCATGTTAAAAATTCAAATCTAATTCAAAGACTTTGACAAAATTCTACAGAGCTTGGCAAAGTCAGTGCTAGATCAGAACTAGCAATCTGCCAAATGCTTTGATGGTAATTTCGAAACTGCTACTGAGGGCAGTTCAAGAGGCCGAATCAACTATTTATTTTCTCCATTAATACTTCACGAGATTCATTCGCTTTTAAGCTTCAATTCAAGGCATCCAAGCATTTTTAAGCCCTCCTCACTAAGGAAGCCCAAGCATGAGCACACATTTAATGGCAGAAGATGAATTCGCAAAGGGGTTGAACTAGCACTGAATAAAGGCTAGTCTTTTTATATTTCTTCTTTAATTTCCTGCATGTTTTGGCTTTAATGCTTGAAGATTAAGTGTACTAGTTTAATGCCTAGCCTTTTTATTTGATTAGGAGCTAGACCCCTTTTCCTACGAATAGCAAGGTTTGTATCCTCTAGAAATCATCAAAAGTTGAAGTGACTCAATTAAAAAAAAAAAAAAAACTTGATTGACTCTAAAATCTCTGTCTTTATCCAAGTATCCTTGGTAGTAAGTTGAGTGGGTCCTTCAGATAGGTTAAGGGTGGCTAGTCCTTTAATCAACTTATTTGTGGGTCCTTAGGCTTGGTGTTGGTTTTGTCTTTACCCAAGTTATATCCATGTTACATTGATATTTTCATACCCACGCAGCTCGAAATGTTGTCCAACTTGGCACTGTTCCAAATTTGAGTTCATTGACTTTGAAACGCTTTCTGAATGAGTTAGCTTTCAAACAACCCAGACTTTAATATATCCATTTGGTATCAAAGCAAATATAGGTTTTGTTGATTGGAAGCCTGAAAACACTTAGCTACAAAGAACCTTTGCCCTAAAACATTGTCCAGCCACAAAAAGCCCCAAAGCGCAGTGAATTATCCAGAGTCCTTTTTCCAATTTGAGAAATATTAGAATTAAACAGCAAATTCGTATTCTAAGAATTCAAATCTTGAGCAAATGTATGAGAAAAAGGAGAGATAGAGCCAATTTTAGAGCTTCAACAGCAAATGAATTGTGTAATTGAACAACTCTCCCTTCAACCTAAAGGTTGGTGTAATTTTCTTTGCCTTCAGAAGATTAAGGATCTGAACAAGGTCATCTATTTTGAGTTGTAAATTGTAAGAAACTATAAAAAGTTATAAAAGAAATTGTATTAAAAAGTAACATAACCATAAGTATACAAGAATATGTAGAAAGATATCAAATTTATATAAACTACAAAATTTAATTTGTTAAAGCGGCAGATAATGTAATTTTATTCTATGGTCAAAAATATAATATATTTTTTGAAGTGTACATAGAAAAATAACATGCTGAAATTAGATCTCATTACTTCTATTTTTCAAGTGAAATAAACTTTATAGTTCCTTAAATTTTCAGATGATCGACGAGGATGTTGTAATTCTTATATCAAATAATGGGTTATTGATGTGCATTGAAACTATGCGTTTAATACTAATATGATGTTGTATTAACAGCTATAGCTTCTTTCCTGAAACATAAAGAGAAATACACAAACATTTCATTGAAGTTTGATTTTAATGTCGCAGAATTTTCAATCAAATACGATTTTCTAGTGTAAATGACCTCAAATATACTTTTGATAATATTTGTCTCTATTTTTTTTTTTTTTCACTCCACAGATTAAAATTTTTAATCTTTGAAAAAAAATTTAAGCTTTGAATTCACATAAAAGTACCATATACAATTGAAAGTTTCCAGTTTTTCTTGTTGGTACTTTTGCATAGTTTAATATATAGAAAAGAGTTAAAAAAAAGTTAACAGTGTTGGAAAGAATTGAAAAAGAAAAATAAAATAAGCCATTTTGAGTTGTAAGGAACTATAGGAAGTTATAAGATAAATGCCCTGTTCGAAAAAATTAGCTGTTTAGGTAGTAGATAGCGGATAGCGTCTCTAATTTAGCTGTTAGCGGATAACTGTTTAGATGAGCAGTTGAAAATTAATTTGTCTAGTAAATTTAGCTGTTAAGCTAGCTGATTAATGTAAATTGACATAAAAGGATTTAGATAATTTTCAAACATAAAATTTTTAAAGGATATTTTTTGGCTAAAAAAATATGAAACGCTAATTTTAAATGTCAAACGTTAATCCTATTAGGTTTTCAAAAACGCTGCTTAAAACGCCAAACGCTACTTAAAATGTTAGTCAAAACACTAACTTATCGAATACTAAAAATTAACTAATTAATATATTGATTTGATCAAAACACTAAATACTATCCTAAATATTGTTGCCGAATACGATCAAAATCATAAGTAACAATCAGTCATCAGTGCCTATAAAAAGAAATAAGTAGTTGCAAACGGTGTTAAGGACATTTGTAAGATGTTGAGATTAACTTAACTAAGGGGCAGCTGATTTTTCCACGGAATTTTTGTCCGCTTCTACGGAAATATCTATAATAAGACAAAATTAGCTTCACATCAAGTGAAAACAAAAAAAAGAAAAAATCGCCGAATCTCAATGTACGGACGATTGTACCAAGTGCTGAGGCTTGAGGTTTTAATGAAATACTTTCAATTTATTTTCAATTTATGCTCAAATTAAAAAAAAAATTTCAATTTATGCTCAAATTGAAAAAGAAAAAAAAGGTCCATGTTTTAATGAAATACTTCTTATTTTCCCTCATGCTGCAAATTTTACTGTTACTATTATTCTCCCTTGAATGCTCTGGTATTGAGTTCCATAGAAATGGCATTGTCTCATATGCGTATTTTTGCTCCATTTATATATTTGATATTTCTGTGAATAATTTATACCCAATGTTTTTTCAAGTACTTCTCATGTTTATATTCCCTTTTTACTATTTTTATTAACTTTTTACTAAAATATAATTATAGGCTGATAAATCGTTAAACGGGATTATTTGTTTAGTCATTTTTTTTTTAAACTTTTTACTAGTAGTGGGCACACATAGCGCTCGTATTGTTTATTTATTTATTTAATATTTACATAATCTGAAGATTTAATGCTTGTATTTTAAATATGTTACATGAAATTTTTATCTAAGTATATATTTAACGCTTTCATGCTCGATCATATTTCAAGAAAATTTTGACCAATAAAATGTTTTCTCATAATATATTTATATGGTTCTCTTAGAATAATTACTCTCTCTACTTGTATGAGTGCTTGTATATATGGGTAAGACTGCCAATATTTGGATTTTTTCATACCCCACAAACACTGAAAGACACACTAAAAGTTGTGAGTATTGTTATTATAAAGAAAAAATAACTTATTCAACAAGTTAGATTCAATTATATGTCAAAATGGTATGCTTATCAAAGGTAAACTCTAAATTTTTTTTTACTACGACTCACATTTTTTTAGTTAATGCTAAGTTTAACATTTTCATTAAATAACCTAGGCAAACCAAATTACTTAGACTTTTTTAATATCGAAAGTGATTCAGTAGTACAAACAAATCTTTAGATAATAAACATATAGCTATAGTCCATTTGTTGCATTCCTCTGAATAAAAGGTATCATTGTTTAGAAGGAAAATACAAAAATAAATAAAAAGAATGAAAACTGATTTTAAAAGGTTTAAAAATGAAACCATCATTTTTTAAGAAAAAACAAGACAAGAACAAGGAGGGGCCCCGGAGGCCAAGAGATTTTTTGTAATTTGTTGGAAGTAGAACAAAAGATGTCTAGGTCCATAAGGAAAGAAAGAGAAAAAAAAATCAGCTGCCTAATTAAGGAGGTGTCAATAGTTATAAGAACGGTAAAGAATTAGAAAAATTCAATTCGCACGAGTTGGTTCAAATCGTTTGGAACTTATTCCTCTTGAAATTGGGCATGGGCTCGAGTTTAGTAAATGAAAAAAATACATGATAGAGGACTCTATTCCTTCATGAGTCCATTGCATAAATAGGCATCAACGGTCCAAACTTTCACCCTATTTACTCTCAAAATTTAGACCTTCAAAAAAATTAACAAATTGTGAGTTGGAATGGGGGCTCTAGGGCCTAATTTTTCTTTAGTAAATACTATGAGAATAGATAGGTCCAAAATTAAGTGCATTGAGGCTTATTTTTGAAAGTCGAACGAATTATTGTCATCCAACCCCTCTAAATTTTAGATTATTCTTGTCCAAAACCCTTTTTCAAAAGTCAACTTATTTAACGTCTTTTATCAAATACTAACTAATGAAAACAAACAAAATATTTTCAATGGCAGACCATAATTAATTACTTAATTAATTAATTAATTAATTAGGGGAGTAAGATTTTAACTTGTTGTCCAAACTAGCATTTGACAAAGATGCCGATACAACCCGTCTCCTCCTCCTATCTCGAACTTTAACTTTCTTAGTTTTTTTTTTTTTTTTAAATCTTTTCCCGACTGTTGGTGCTGACCTTTTTTTTGGTCGTCTTCAATCAACTAGGTATTTAGTGAGTGTTAAGAGTTTCTTAAAGAGTTTGAGGCAAAAACGATGTTGCAATTATAAAGTAGGCTGAAAGTATACGTTTGATTAGTTTTTAAGATAAATTCTTTTTTTTCAATTTTTGGTCTTGAATCTGCCATTGCACTTGAGTTTAGTTACTGTTGGCCAAACCACTTGAACCACAGATTTTCTATGTGCCAAACTATTTGAACCTACCTGTGTTGATTATCCTAAAGATTATTAATATGAATTCAATGCATATGACTTTTTATAAATAGACTTTCTTCTTCCATTTTTTTTTTTTGAAAAAGATAATATATCTAAACGGCTACATAGTACCTGAATCTCCCCCTATATATAGTTCGGCAAGTTCATCGTCTTTACAAGGTTCATTAGTGCTTCTTTTGTTCGTTTCCTCACACAGCAGCTACTCTGCATCGTCAAACGTGAGAAGGTCCATCGCCAAGTTATCGGACAGAAGACAAAGCAGACCTCCGTCCCCGTCACCACCCCCGCAGTCGTCCTCCGTCACTTCTTCCATGACCGCTTTGTCGCCTGTGTACGTCCATTTCTTCTGCTCCTACTTAACTTGCATCCATCAGTTATTTATATTTTTGGCTTGCTTGAGTCAGGGCATATTTTGAGCGGCCACTATGCTTTCCCTTAGCTTGTATCTGTTTGTCTTGTCATTATTCTCCCTATCTTTTCCAAAGTTCTAATGCGATCAGTAAAAAATATTTGTTTTTTGGTCACGTTGTAAAGGAACTTTTGATTATCTTTGGGATACTTTTCTAGTTGGGTTAGAAGGGTGGCCTTGGATTTCAGTTTTCTTTTCGATTCATTTGCTTCCAGTGTAAGAGTGTTTCGGAAATTAATTAAACCAAAAACAAAATATTAGGTTTGATGAGGGAAATTATTAAGAGGGCTTAAAAATTTATTAAATCTCGAGTTTGTAGTTTATTAGTACTTCTGTTACAGGTATCATAGCCCTGCACTACATGAATTTATACTGCATGTTTGTCCAAAGATTTATGTGATTTACAAATGTTTAACGTTTGTTATTATCATAATTTTTCTTGGTGGAGCTTATCGAATTCAAACACTATTAAAATACAAATTTTATGGATTTTATTATTGGTCTAAAAGTGGAGTCAACAACCAAAACGGTTTTTTTCTTGGAAAAAAAACCCAAAATTTTTTAAATTAGATAGCATAAGCTTTATCTTTCATAGATTGTCTCCATGTAACCAAAAGGTCACGGGTTCGAGCCATGGAATCAGTCATTGACAAAGTCAAGTTAGGCTGCCTATAATTCACCCCTTGGGGTGCGGCCCTTCCCCGGACTTTACGTGAACGCGGAATGCTTGTGCACCGAGTTGCCCCCATGAACTTTATCTTTCACTGGAAAGACCCAAGAGTTAGCCATACAATGCATAAGTTAGTGTGAGTGCTTATATGGATGAAACAAATAGACTCTTGTGCTTGAACCTCAACAGGGTTGTCCCCCCCCCCCCCCCGCCCCTCTGGGTCCTAGTTATATACAGCCCACAGAACTGTTGACTTTTATGTACCCCAAGATTTGATATATTAATTTTTATGATCTTGATATTTTGAGTTTATTTTAAGTATTTTCACATATAAATTCCTTACAATTCAGTCCTGGAATTACAGAAATACTCTTACTATTATCCTTTTTGTTTTTTTTAAAGAAAAACTCAACCATTCTGTTTTGGGTACCCACAACACTGCTGATAAACTATCCAATAACGAAAAGATAGTTTTTGAGTTTTTTGGCTTTAAAAGAAAAAAACAAAAATGATAATATTAAGGGTATTCTTGTAATTTGAGGACTAAATTATAAGAAATCGATAAGTGAATGTACTTAAAAATAAACTCAAAAATGTCAAGGTCATAAACATTAATGCATTAAATCTTGAGGTATCTAAAAGTCAATGGCTATAGTGTATACGGTCCAGAACATTTACCATAGTAGGAAAAAAACCAAGAAAAAAAAAAAGAAAAAAGAGGAATCAACAAAGCGGTTGTAGCCTTCTATAGCGGTTCAAAACCAGCTAAACAAACATTTAGTTAACCAATTGTCAGTTTACCAGGAAGTCGGTTCGCAAAAATTGTGAATCGAAAATCGAACCGAAACTTTCATTTAACAGATTTTTTCGGTTTGGCAAAATTGTGAACCGTAACCGAACCGAAAAACTAAACCGATTTCCGGTTTGGTTCACCAGATTTTTGGTTCGGTCACCGGTTAACCGTTAATTTAAATTATTAATTTTCAATTTTCACTCATTTTTTAAATTAGTTTAACTATTTGAGACACAAAATATTAATTTATACATTATTGTATATTTAGTCTTATCTTTTAATAATGATAAAATCTACACTTGACTAACATAAAATTTAGTATTTTTTTTAAAAGTGAAGTTTTGGATTTGGTTAACAATCAGTTAACCATGCAATTAACCGAATCTTAAATAGCCGAACCGAAATCGAAACTGAAACTCTAGAATTTTTTCAGTTCGGTTAATCAAACCATATTTTTTAGAAAAATTGAACTGGTTAACCGGTTATTCGGATCGGTTTTTCGATTTCAGATTTTTTTGCTTACCCCTAACCTTTTGGGCTGGAAATTTAGAACAGTGGTCAGCCCAGCCCAGTAAAATGCATAACGGCAAATGTCAGTCCACGTGTCCCTCGGCTTTTCTTGTGCGCATTTGAAAAAAAGCCTTTAACAAGCGTCCTGGTCCATCTTATTCCAAATACAATTCTAGAATAATAATTTTCTCAATTCTAAAATATTTTATGCAAAATAAAGTCTTCATAAGAAAAAAGATCTTTAGAGTATTCCAAGCATAATTTTGGGGCAAAATTCTAATGAAAATGTTACTCACATCATAAAGAAAAGTAAAGCATCACACAAACAGTGAACAAACAAATTTAAAAAAGGCATGTGTTTAAAAGTAATAAGATGAAAAGGTTGGTAACTTTAATTTATTAGGAACATAAAGAGGGGGGCAGCATTCATAATGAATAGAAACAGATTTATGATTGATAATATTAGGACATTTGACAAAAACATCTGAAATTATTGAAAAGTATATATAAAATAGTGTCATAAACCCATGTATTTACATGTACTTGTGTCATGTATTTGTCCAGAAAAATTATGTGAATTACAAATAGTTTACGTTTTTGACACTTCTAGCTCTGTCAAATTCAGAACTTAAGGTTCTGTTTGGCAAAATTAGATGTTTAGATAATGGATAGCAGTTCAGGTAGCAGATAATTATTTAGATAGCGGATGACGTTTCTAATTTAACTGTTAGTGGATAGCTATTTAAATGAGCGGTTGAAACTATTATATTCAGTAAATTTAGCTGTTATGCTAGCTGTTTAATGTAAATTGACATAAAACGATATAGATAATTTTTAAAGATAAAATTTTTAAGCGATAATTTTTGGCTAAAAAATATGAAACGCTACTTGTAAATGTCAAACATTAATACTATTAACTTTTCAAAAATGCTGCGTAAAATGCTAAGCCCTACTTGAAATGCTAGTCAAAACACTAGTTTATCAAACACTAAAAATTAATTAATTAGTGTATTGACCTAGTTAAAATACTAAATGCTATCTAAAATACTATTGCTGAAACACGACTTAAGTATTACTCACATAAGAAAGAAAAAAAAAGAAAATTAAGGCCCTGTTCGGCAAAATTAGCGGTTCAAGTAGCGGATACCGGTTTAGGTAGCGGATAGCTGCTCAGGTAGCGGATAGCGTTTTCAATTTAGCTGTTAGCGGATAGCTGTTTAGAAGAGCAGTTGAATAAAATATGTTCGGTAAATTTAGCTATTGGATTAATTGATTAATGTAAATTGATATAAAAGAATATAAATAATTTCCAATAGAAAAAATTTTCAAAGGGTAATTTTTGGTAAAAAAATATGAAACGCTACTTTTGAATATAAAACGTTAATACTATTAGCTTTTCAAAAGCGCTATTTAAAACGCTAAACGCTACTTGAAATATTAGTCAAAACACTACGTTACCAAATATTAAAAATTACGTGATGAGTGAATTGACTTAATCAAAATGTCAAATACTACCCAAAATACTGTTGCCGAACGTGCTCTAAGTAAAGGATAAGATTATCTTTTTATTGCCTCATCGTACTTTTGGCCAGTCATTGAGAAGTAACGTCATCGAAACTGCAAGGGATTTTTTTTTTTGGTTTATTTTTGTTGGGAAAAAAATAATTATCTTTTTATTATCTTTTCATTGCCTCATCTTCCCCCCCTGTTTTGGATGGTGCAGCTACACGAGACCAAGCATGAAGGTGCTGTGTTTGGTGGTAGTGGGCCTGCTGGCGATGTTAACATGGGTGATGTTCATCTCTGCGCCTGCAAGTGGGATGCTGATTTCTTTAGGCCCACCTCGTCTGTAGAATTCAAGATGATATCACAGTTAAACACAAAACTCACTGTATTTATTCAATCAACAACCAGCTATATATAATAGCTTACAAGCTAACGTTCACCAGAAAAATAGCAACAAACCCTACGACTCGCACGCCACTAAATACTCGATCAAACGAAACAGACTCAACAAACTTTGACTGGACCTTAGACACATACGTGGGTATATAACCCATTATTAATTTGGCTGGGCTAACCCAAGACTAACAAAAACGAGGCCCAAACGACAAACAGACCTAACAAATTCCTCCCCTTAAACTGAAGGATATTTCATTCCTTCAGATTAATTTCTTGAACTCCCATCCATTCTCTCAGCCGAATAAAGGTATCAAGCTTCATAGGTTTTGTCATGATATCAGCCAACTGATCTTCGGTTTTGCAATACTCAAGCTTCACAATGTCTTGGTTCACCAGGTCTCTTAGATAGTGAAACGAACGTCGATATGCTTTGTTCTTCGATGCTGGACAGGGTTTCTTGAAAGCTTGATGCTTGAACTGTTGTCACACAACACTTCCAGTGGACCACTTATCTTTTCTCCCAAGTCTTCCAACAATCCCTTTAGCCATACACAGTGACACGCACAAGAAGTAGCTGCAACGTACTCCGCCTCCGTTGAAGATAAAGTAACAATATCTTGTTTACGCGAGCTCCAGCATAGAGCAGCATTGCTAAACATACAAACATATCCCGAAGTGGATCGGCGATCTTCAACATCCCTTGCATAGTCACTATCGGTATATGCTACAAGTTTGCCCAGAGAGTGCCTTTCATATACCAATCCATAGTCACATGTTCCCTTGAGATACCTTAGAACACGTTTTGCAGCCATCATATGTTCCTTTCTTGGATTAGCCATGAATCTTGAAAGTAAACTAACCACATACATTACATCTGGTCGTGTCACGGTCAGGTACATCAAGCTCCCGATCAAGTTCTTGTACACAGTAGAGTCAATCTCCTCCCCTATTCCAGACTTAGTGAGAACGGTTTCCGGAACAATAGGATTGTTTACCGAGTTTCCTTCCCACATATTAAACCTTTCTAAAACTTCCTTTGCATATTGCCTTTGGCAAAGTGAAATTCCAGTAGGTGTTTGTTTAACCTCTATCCCAAGGAAAAATCTCATATCTCCAAGATCGGTCATGTCAAATTCTTGTTGCATTGATCTTTTGAGAGCAGCACACATCATGGTGTCGTTTCCGACATAGATCAAATCGTCAACATACAAACTTACGATAATTACCTTATGCCAAACACGCTTGATGAACAAAGTGTGATCATACTTGCTTTTCTTGAATCCTTCTCGCAGGAAATAAGCTTCCATTCGGTTGAACCAAGCTCTAGGTGCTTGTTTCAAACCGTATAGAGCCTTATTTAGTTTGTAAACCTTTGTTTCCTCACCTTCCTTGACGAATCCTTCCGGTTGCTCAACATATACTAATTCTTTAGGCTCCCCGTGCAAAAACGCACTCTTTACGTCCAACTGAAACACCTTCCAATCTCTTTGAGCTGCTACAGCAAGCAAGGTACGAATAGTGTCCCATCGGGCAACGGGAGCAAATACCTCATTGTAGTTGACTCCTTCCTTTTGTGCATACCCTTTTGCAACAAGCCTGGCTTTGTATTTATCGACCTTACCATCTGTATTAAACTTTGTTTTGAATATCCACTTCACACCAATCGGTTTTACGCCAGGCGGTGCTTCTACAAGGTCCCACGTACGGTTCTGTTCGATTGCCTTTATTTCACTTTCCATGGCCGTGACCCACTTAGTTTCCTTGCATGCATCTTCATAGTTGATAGGGTCATCTGATGTACTATACATAGCAAATCCTACACTTTCAAAGTCTTCATCAGATAGTCCCTCTCCTGAATGGTAATCTTCCATCCAAACGGGATTCTTGCGAACTCGTGTTGATGGACCAGCTTGTGTTTCCGTTTCATTTGGAGCTGCACTATCCGAATTAGATAAATTATTAGAGACATCATTATTAGACACCGTACCTTGATCAGTCGAAGAATGTGAGATTGCATCTGATGTTGTCGTGTCTCCATGGTTTTGATCAAGTAGTGGTGAGTTTGCATTCTCTTCTATCACCACGGTACCATTGACTTCATTCTCATTACCAATGATTAGATCTCTTGCTTCCAGTTCTTTTTCACTCCAGTCCCACTTTCCTTCCTCATCAAACACAACGTCTCGACTAACAACAATCTTCTTTAGCATTGGGTCCTACAACCGGTATGCCTTCGATTCTGTACTAACTCCAAGTAGAACACATTTGTGGCTTCTGTCATCAAGTTTGGTTCTAAGTTGAGATGGTACATGAACATAGCCGATGCAACCGAACACGCAGAAATAATCAACTGTTGGTTTAATTCCAGACCAAAGCTCCTCCGGTACTTTATTATCTAGACTCCGACTAATACACCGGTTTAACACGTGACAAGCCCACTTGGTAGCTTCAGCCCATAGATACTTCGGCATCGATTTCTCTACTAAACGACATCGTACCATGTTTATGATAGTACGATTACGACGTTCCGCCACTCCATTTTGCTGAGGAGTGTAGGCCGTCGTTAGTTGTCTTTTGATACCATGATCTTCACAAAATTCATTGAACTCCTTTGAGGGAAACTCCCCTCCTCTATCACTTCGAAGGCCTTTTATCTTTATTCCCGTCTCAGTTTCTACCATAGCCTTGAATCGAGTAAAGGCTTCAAACGCTTCTCCTTTATATGATAAGATATACACCCAAGTCTTGCGGGTAAAATCATCAATGAAAACGAGAACATAACGTTTACCGGTTAAAGACGACAGTGTGATTGGTCCGCACAGATCCGTGTGGATTAGTTGTAATTTTTCGGTTGCACGCCAGTTGCTCTTCCTTGGAATCATCTCCCTTTGCTGTTTACCAACAACACACGTTTCACAAACTTTAGCCTTCCCCACCACTTTTGGCAAACCCTTGACCATTTGTTTATATTGCATGATCCGCAATGCTTTGTGGTTTACGTGAGCAAAACGTCGATGCCATATATGAGTGTCATTTTCACTAACTTGTAAACAAGTTGGTGAATAAGGTTTTGAAATGGCATGTACAGGAAACATTCGATTCTTTGTCATTCTAGAAGAGATTATCAGACCCTTATGAGGGTGATACACCTTACATATCCCTTCCTGAATGACAAAGGTAACACCTTTTTCTTGCAATTGACCCATACTTAGAAGGTTAGAAGTAAGCTCAGGTATATAATAAACATTGGTAATTACCTGAGTTATTCCTTCCACATCAATCCTTACTTCACCCATGCCTTTCACTCTTAACCGGTAATCATTTCCCAACCTCACGGTGTGGGTGTATGTTTCATCTAAGTGCACGAACCATTCTTTTCTTCCAGTCATATGGTTGGAGCACGCCGAGTCAAGGTACCACATTCCCTCCTTCTTTGACGACACATTATCAACCAAGGCCATTAATAGTAACTCATCATTTTCATCATGCTCAGTATAATTCACGGATCGATCACCGGTAGGACACTCATATTGAAAGTGTCCCGTTTGATGACATTTGTAGCACTCCACTGTTCATTTGTCAAACGAACTACGTCCTCTACCTCGTCCTCTTCCGCGACTTGCACTGAACCGGCCACGTCCCCGACCTCTTCCAACTGATGATTCATATTCAGTTTTCAGCACATGCCCATCAGGAACCTTACGTTGCAGTTTTTGTTCATGCACCAATAGTGAGCTTTGCAATTCATCCACAGTCATTTCATCCAAATCCTTTGATTCTTCAATTGAACATACCACAAAATTAAAGTTCTCTGTCAACGTTCTAAGAATCTTCTCGACAATCTTCACGTCAGGCATATCTTCTCCACAAACTCTCATGTCATTAGCGATCACCATAGTTCTTCCAAAATAATCTGTGACAGATTCACCGGTCTTCATTTCAAGAGTCTCAAATTCCCTTCGAAGCCGCTGCAGCTGTGCTCGTTTGACTCTTGCATTCCCTTGGTACTTAGTCTTCATCGCATCCCAGATTTGTTTCGCCGTATTCTTCTGGGTAATCGTCTTCAGAATATGCTTATCAATTGATTGAAACAAATAGTTTCGAGCCTTCAGATCCTGTAGTCGCTTTGCCTCTACACTTGCCCGTTGAGCGGCTGGTATCTCTACACCTGGTCTTGGTGTCGTATACCCCTCCTCCACCACTGTCCAATATTCTTTCGACCGGAGAAGATTCTCCATGACGAGACTCCAGTGATCATAGTCACCATCAAACTTGGGTACACTGACTGCTTGAAAGTTGCTCGATTTTTCAGCCATCGTCTCTTCTTCTTGTGCTCGTGAAAGTGATCTCTCTCTTTCTACGTTGTTTGCTCTGATACCACTTGTAGAATTCAAGATGATATCACAGTTAAACACAAAACTCACTGTATTTATTCAATCAACAACCAGCTATATATAATAGCTTACAAGCTAACGTTCACAAGAAAAATAGCAACAAACCCTACGACTCGCACGCCACTAAATACTCGATCAAACGAAACAGACTCAACAAACTTTGACTGGACCTTAGACACATACGTGGGTATATAACCCATTATTAATTTGGCTGGACTAACCCAAGACTAACAAAAACGAGGCCCAAACGACAAACAGACCCAACATCGTCCCCAGTTATCCATAGAAACGATAATCCTTGACGTTGGAAGTGCCACCGTGGATACTTACACCAATTTCATCACAAGTCTGTCAGCCCCACCTAGTCCTCAGTTATCCACAGAAACAATAACCTTTGACGTTGGAAGTGCCACCGTGGATACTTATACCAATTTCATCACAAGTCTGCGTGATAAACTGAAGTCATCTACATCATACTTTAAGATACCAATGCTACCCCCGCCTTCTAGTCCTCCAAAATACATTTATGTTGTGCTCAAATCCTCTGAGCAAAAATCCATCACACTAGGAATCGCCATGAGCGATATTTATGTGTGCGGATATTCTGATCTCTATCAAGGCAAAGTTCAGGCACGTTTCTTTAATGATGCACCCACAGATGCAAAACAAACTCTCTTCCCAGAGGCAAAAGGATCCTTACGTGAAAATGTTGGCTACGACGGTGTATACTCTAAAATCGAGCAGAAGGCCGGGAAAAACAGAGAGGGGGTCGAGTTGGGAATAACGATACTCAATAGTCGCATAAACAAACTGGTTGGGAAAAGCAAAACGGCTAAGGATTTTGTCAAAACTGAGGCTGAGTTCTTTCTCATTGCCATCCAAATGGTTTCTGAGGCAGCACGATTCAAATACGTCGAGAATGAGATAAAGGACGGCCCCTCTACCCCTGACCAAAAAGCGATTTGTTTAGAGGGCATGTGGGGTAAGATCTCAGAGGCCATTAAAGGGGCAGATCCTAAAACTGCACAAATTCCCACAGCGCTTAGTGATAAACTTGCATTGTGTCAGTCCGACGGCATATCGTGGAAGGTAACCAATGTGAATCAAATAAAATCTGATATGGGGCTGCTCAAGTACGTAGCTTGAAGTCACTCTCGTCAACATATATATATATATATATATATATATATATATATATATATATATATATATATATATAGTATATATATATATATATATATATATATATATATATATATGCATGTATCGTCTTGCATTTGTGTTGTGTTTGTTCAAGAATGACAAGTGTTGTACCTCTTAAATAATTCGGGAATATGGGGCTTTATGAAGCTCCTTTTCTTTGTTTATTTGTAACTTTAATGTTATTTCGTCAAAGTCAGAAAATCTGACTTTGGAATATGTGTCTGAACAATAGCATGATCTTGTCTGTTGAAAAATGTGCTTACTATGTTAGAAATATTATGGGAATATTATTTATATTCCTAGAATAATTATTATGCTTGCATGATCTGTTGAATTTGGAATTTGAAGATTTTGTCCGCATATCTTGTAACATATATGTGCTTAATTTATTCCTTGATTACTTGGATAAAATGCCGAGTATATACTAATTTATTAATTGATTAATCGCTTAAATATATCTATTCATTTATGATAAGTATCTTCCAAGGATCTTGAAAAATATTATCTGATTGCTTTGGATGGACTTTTTGGTAAATTGGCAAAGATATTATTTTGATGATCTCGCTCATATTATTTATGGTAGTTGCAATAGATTGTGAATCCGGCCAAAGTCTTTGAGGCAGACTTCGGAATACTTGTTCTATGTAAGATAATCTCTTTTAATGTGGACAATCAAACCATGCGGAGCTCATTACTAAATAATTGTAAACCCTTGGGTCAATAGATACTCAAAGTCAGCAGTGATTTACTTTAATCATTACAAAGTACAAACAAGACAATCTAGTGTCATGGCATCAAAGCTAATTTGGGGGCCGGGTACAAAACACATCTGCACGATTGGAAATACGCATTTGACAGCAGCACACTATTTACATGGAAAACTCACTTTCGGGAAATTCATCCAACTTGGGTTACAGAGGACTGTAGCATAATGCCTCTGTAAAATGTCCCCTGCTATGGAGCAATAAGCAATCTACGGTTCTAGAGATGATCAAAAGTTACTTAATGGGTTTTTATGCACTGAACTGATACAATATGATCCTCATAGCATCCTGACATAAGGTATTCTCGGGCTAAGTCCTCCTAGCAATGTTGTTACGTGAACTACAAACTTCAGGGACGGTTGCTTTCAATCACCAATCCTCACTATCACAACGTTAGCAAGTGCCAAAGCCAATCGACCACTTCATATGCTTTTATGATGATTCACAATTTTTACAGAAGAACCGTAGATTTCATAAAAGTAACCTTAATATCTTCCTTGTTTTCAGAGTCCACCAAAAATTTCTCAGAGCTCACTTGAAAATTTCTGAGTGCATCTAAAAATTTCATTGCTTATCCAGACAATTTTGAGCAGTTCAGATGAAACGAATAGAGCCATCATATAAGCAACAGGGACATTCTGACATGGTAGTTATACAAAATTAGGCAGTTAAGAAAAAATTCAGAAGGTTGTGTCGCTGGCTGAGCAAACCTTGCTGAACAAAATTAGGTAGTCAAGGAAAAATTCTGACATGGTAGAGCCATCATATAAGCAACAGGTGCAAAGCAAGCCATGAATGAAGTGAATATAAGCGCCTTGGAGAATACCTCTTCTTATGCAGTCTCTGAATTAGTTCATCCCCCTTCTTTCCGGACGATTTATTTCTTCTAGCACAGCCTTTGCGGAGGTTCTTGGGTTGACTGCGAACACGAAAAAAAGCACTCATTTAAGAAAGCTTCAAGTGAAAACATGGACGATCATTATCATAGTCAGTAAATCAAAATTGACATATTGCAATTGTCCTCTTTACCTGCGACAATCATTAGACTAAGCTGAAACTGAGAGCACAATAATTGATCCTGTCAAGCATGCCCTTGAGAGCTGAAATTCGGCAGAGACCTATGTCTGAATCCAGCCTATTTCTGCTTTGCGCCTGCCCTTAGGCCAAAAATAAAAAGAAATCAACCTATAAATGTTTATGAAGTAGTAGAATACTATCTATTTTCGGAGAAACCTAGCTGAGTAAGAGATGGAAGCGTGGACTTACAGATGGATGATGCGTCTGCCTGCTAAAGGTGTTCATGTGTCCCTTTTCATTGACCTACACGAAAGGTCGGCCCAAGGATGACCCGAGGAAGGCCCTTCAATGTTGAAGTCAGTCTAAGAAGGAGAAAGTCAAAAAGAAGAATGAGGGCACAGATAATTTTACTAATTTTGGGAGAGTATCATAGGTGTTATGTCATTAATAATGCTTAATTCCTGCCATAGTTATGATAAGTATGGATATTTATAGCTTTGGGGTTGCTACCCAAGAGTAGGATTGCAATTCTATATTATGAAGGTTGATTGACCATTTTACCCGCGCCTTTTCCTTCATTCTCCTACCAGGTCAACCTTGGCTTTCTTGTCACATGTCAGCTTGTCATTGGTGAGGGTCACTTCAATAATTTAGTCTCTAACATTCTATCTTAACGTCTCCCGAGGTGTTCAGTGAGATGTAGATTTACTCAATCATTACTTCCGGCCAGCACAAGAACGACAGGTGCGGAGATGGAAATGTTCTTCTTCTATTTCCTGCCTTTTTCGTTTGAAAGTTACATCATAGGCTAAGCATGGTTTCCCCTTTTTTGAGAGCGAAGATGATGATAAGTTCATTTTGTCAAAGTTTGACTTTGGAAAGCTGAATAAGGAGCCTCTGCATCCCTCTGCTAAGCTTCTCCCACCTTATTGGGCACTACTATGTTCTTGCTTTTCAAATACCAAAGTAGAGAGCTATGCCTATGATGTTGGCATTCCTGAAATCATCCAATTTGTTTTCTATACATATCATCCAAGAGGCGATTCGTATTGGAATTGCTTCATCCCTAGTTGTTCAAGATTTAATGGAAGCTTTGAAGGAGTTACTTTAGGAGAGCTTCAAGATTTGACTGAATGCAAATCGTGATCAGCTACTTTAATGTCACAACAAGGAAGTTGGGATCCATGTTTCCAGTGACCATGATGATATTGAGAGCTCAGGCTCCTCAGCTTTTCCCTTTCCTTAAGGTAAAATTTTGACGGACTTTTTTTGATGGGTGTTTGAACAGCCAAAATATGTGACGAGAATTTTGATGGAAGGAACATTTTTTTGACGATAATATTTTGTACATATATCTCTCTCGAAAAATATTTTGATGAAATTTACTTCAATTTGACCGTGTCTGTCAAAAAGTGTGCCATGTTTTGACGGGTGGTAAATTGTTTTGACACGCCTGTCAAAAACACTGCAAAAGCTACCCTGTTTTTGACACAACCTATTAAAAAAGGCCGTCACAGTTGGCCATAAATTGATTCGTTGCCCATCTGCATCTCCTTGCTTCACCATTTCCTTATGCCGATGAGCGGACAGCGATGTCTTGACCGATGAACGAACGTCGACTGACTTGGCCAGTTCAATGTAAGTTCTTGGCCTTTGATTTGAAAAAATCGAATTTAAAAATGTGCTTCTTGAGTAGTTTGTGAATTGAATGTCTAAGGATGTGATGAGGATGAATTTGCAACTAAGTAATTGCTATTGTATGAATGAATTTTGCTAAATGTTGGTAACAATGGGTTGTGTTCTGTGGACATTTTTGTTGAAGGTTATGAGGTTATAACAATGTATGAGTTTCATATCTGAGGAGGGGGCGGGCAGAATGTGAATTCATGAACTAAATCTTTGGTTGGAGTTTATTAATTTGCTCATGTTTAGGGTTATTGTTGAGAGAAATTACATAAGTTGACTTGTTTTGTGAGTTAATTAATCTTAGTAATCCGGATACAAAAACGATACGAATCTCCGACGGAAAAAGCGATGGCAAATGGACCCGTAGGAGGTAGTCAGATTTTGCGACGGAAAGACCGCCGGAGTCCGACGGAAATTTAAATTTCCGAGGGAATATCTTTCCGTCGGAAATTCCGTCAGAATTTCCTGGCACGTGATTTAAGAAAATTTTAGATCGGGTTTTTAAAGTTTTGGAGGGATTTCTGAGGTATTTTCCAACCATTTCAACCATCAAGAGAGGGAGAGGGAGCAAAGAAGAGAGAGAAGGAGGAGGATTTTTGTGGTTTCCGGTGGCCGATGACGGGTGACCGGAAAAATTTAGTGCTGTCACTTGTAAATTAATGGTAAGTCATTTATTTTAAATTAATTTACTCTTTGAAATTAAAATATTTAAGTTAATTGGGTTTTTTTATGGTGATTAATTTGTTATGAATTGGTTTAAGAGTGCCGTCGTCGCCCCACCGTAGATGCCGCCGCCGGGCCGGCCCGTCGCCCCTCCGCATCGTCGCCCGTGTTGCCGCCACGGTTTCCGTTCCCGATTTAAGAAAATTGTGTGGATGTCATGATGAATTTTTAATTTAGCACATTTAATTTTCAGAAATAAAAATTTATATTTGGTAATTATTACATATGTTGTATGTGATAATCGTGTAAGCTTTTTATTTAATTTTGAGGAGTAAAAATTTTTGAAAAGCGAAAATTTTTTCAGAGGGGGAGAGGATTCCGACGGAATTTTTCAGAAATTCCGTCAGAATCCCTCCCTATCTGAAAATGTCTGCACATTAATCCCTGTCCGACGGATTCCGTCGAATAATTTTCTGCGACGAGGTGATTTCCGACGGGGTATTTGGCGTTGTATTTTCCGTCGAAAAGTTAATTTTCCGTCGGAAAAATTAACTTTTTCCATCGTTATTTCCATTGCAGATCAGATGTATTTTTATAGTATATTTGATAACTTATTTTGGTACTGGATTTGATAATGAAATGCAATATGTGGTCTGAGTTGTTTATTTAAAAAAGACAGTAATTTGAACTAACAGGAAAGTTAGATGAATGATTGACAGAAATGTGAGAATTAGCTTATGATCTTAAAGTCACTAATTTGCAAAATACTTATTAATTATATATAAAAGCTAATTCAAAGCATGGCTGGCTGAGATCCAATTTAGATATCTGAGGTTTTGGGGCGTATCTATTACTTGCTACTGGCCACCCTTGCATTCTCAAACTAAAAACTCATATGGGCAAATCCCACAACATACGACTTCCAATTCAATGCTTTTCATAAAAGCAAGTCAACTAGAACTCACCCACCAGACTCCTTCTTCCTTAAATTCTCCTTGCCTTTGCATTAGATTAGATTACATGATTGAAAAGTTGTCATCTTGGATAGTGTAAACACTTAATGTATATATCATTTGACTAATGACGGTAAGATTTGAACTATCACTTAATTATATTTTATGTAGTTTGAGAAAGTAGAAGCTTGGCATTAATTATTGGTATTAAACAAAAACTAGTTGAAGTAATAACAAATTCAAGAACCATATGATAAGAAGTGTAAAGGTAAACCCAAGCTTTTTGTCAACCAAATCTTTAGCAGAAAAGTTAAAGGCAGAAGGGGGGCTCAAAGCATGTGGGGGTCTTGTCTTAGGTAAAAGGACATTGTTACTTTTTTGTATTATGCTTGTATTTTATAAAATTAATGTACGCTTGATATGAATGTGCAATTTATATATTTACTTATTTGCACAAACTACATAGGCGGCACTACCTAAGCTAAACGTTGAACACTACAAAACCCAACTCTAAACACTAGGCATCATGTACACCCTGCAAACCCTAAACCCTTAAATGTTAAAAAAAAAAAGAACCCCGAACCCTAAACCCTACAAACTCAAACCCTAAAACGCTATATCATAAACCCTAAAACGTAAACTCCAAACTCTAATCGAAAACCCTAAACACTAATATCCCTAGCCCTAAACCCTAAAAAATAAGAATCCTCTACCCGAAACCCCTAGCCCTAAACCCTAGAGTATGGACGTTATAACTCTTCAATTTCTCAGGGAGATGAATTATTGTCTAGACTCACTCTTACATTTGCGAACTTATCTGTTGTAAACCCTAACCCTAACCCTAAACCCTAAACCCTAAACCCTTGAAACCCTAACCCTAGAAACCTAAACCCTAAACCCTTGAAACCCAAACCCCTAAACCCTAAACCCTAAACCCATTAAACTTGAACCCTAGAAACCTGAAACCCTAAATCCTAGAAACCCTAACCTTAGAAACCCTAAACCCTAAACCCTAAACCCTTACCCTAAACCCTAAACCCTAAACCCTCAAGGCTAAAGCTGAACCCTTGACACCCTAAACCCTAAACCCTAACCCTCGAAACCTTAAACCCTATACCCTAGACCCTAAACCCTAACCCTAAACCCGACGGGAATAATCCAAATTTCCGATAGAAAATGCGATCTCCGACGGAAAGTACGAGGGAAGATTGTCCGTCGGGAAATCGCTCGTCGCAGATTGCATTTCGACGGCATTCGACGAACATTGCAACGAAACATACTCGTCGGAAATACTGTCGGGTACTTTTCAGGGCTAGCTCAATTTTGCAGGGAAATGCCATTTCCGTCACAAAAAAATTAAATAAAAAAATTTCCCAACTACTTAAATATTTAAAAAAAACACCACAAATATGAATTTTTATGTCTGAAAATTAAATGCGCTAAATAAAAATTATTCATGACATCCACGACTATTTTCAATCTATAAGTAAATCAAATAAATTAATCAGAATCAGATGGATTAGTAGGATCATAATTGTCATTTTGGGAGTCCTGCTCATCATCGATGTCCAAGTTGACTTGGCTAGAAGAACATGCACTTTGTCTCCTAGGAAATCTCAAAACTTTTTTCATAATTCACTCTGCCTTCCGCTGTTTCTTGACAATTTTGCTTATGGCCTCTACTTGCTTGGTAATACTCTAATTAAGGAGTTGTGCTTGCTCTCTTGGATCAAAGTGCTCAACTGATGAGTGGCGTGCAACTGCAGTTGTAGCTGATTTCTTCAACTTGAGCCCTCTGTGCCAAAACCGTATACACAGCTTTTTTTGTCTAGATTTTCTTTAAGCGAAACTCTTTTGGGGTCATAGGGGCAGTTGGGACCCCTCTGAGTTATAGCTTGAGTGTACTCCTCCCATTTCTTATGGCATTCCTCCTGAAATTTGTAAAAAATAGAAAAGTATTACATACTAAGGCAACAATTATAACATATGAATAATGTCTGAATAAATGTGTCAAATTTACATATTTTTTAGCAGATTTCTTATCAACAGATATATTGTCTTTGGCCTTGCAGTGTGTGTCCTTAAACAGTTCTTCACATGGATTCCCTACCTAGTACTTTGGCCTACAAAAAATTAAATGTAACGAAGGACCAAATGTAACGAAGGACCAAAATCCCATTCCTTACCATACATTGAATATCGAAAATACACTTATTAATAAGCTCATTACTTACCAGGTGCCTCTTCCTTTCACTAATCGGAATTGAGCCACATATATGTAATGAAGGACTAAAACCTTCTGCATCATTCAATCCACTCTTTTTATTTTGTTCACTCAACTTCTTAAACTTGTCATCCTCACTCCAATGCTTGAGCATCTCATTCCAAACACTAAGTGACAACCACTTTGGCTTTTTGTTGAACTTCCTAGCATATCCAAGAATGTCTCTAAGCCGAGTTGTATCTCTGTACTCAAAGTTACGTCGTATTTGGATTTCATTGTCTGGATCCAGTAGTAGTGTTTCTGTAATAAAGTTGAAGTATATTAGTAAACATATCACACAATTGAATGACGACATTCAAATTCATTGTACAGAAAACCAACCTTAAACTCATTAAACCATATATCTCGCTGAGATTGTGAAACTTCTTTCCACGTGGTCCAAGGATGTGGGTATGTACCTGCAAAGCTTTCAGCAATTTTTTTAACTATGCCCTGGTATGGAACAAAACTAAGTACCAAAAAAAAAATTGTTAAAATTAATTAATGTAGCCATTAAAAAAATATGAATACTGAAGAAGAAAATTTATAATGAACTTACGTATCACCATGAGGTTGCAAATAAATCTTATTATTTGTGCTTGCAGTTTCACTATTAGGTGTAGGACTTTGTCTATCTCTTCCTGCCCCTTCATTTTAGACCCCTTCATTATGGACTGAGTGGCTTGGCATTCTAGACTGACCAACAATCTGATTACTATTGTAATGTGGGCTAATAGTGCCAAACTATTGATAAACTAGTGGGGCAGCTGAAGTGTCACCAATGTAAGGATTATTGGGTTTGATAGGTGACTGTATATCCATACCAAAAAAAAGGTGGCTGCATAGAGGGTTGCTCATTCATGCTACCAAAACAATTTTCGAATGGCTGAGTTGGGTCAAGGAAACCTCCAAACATCCCACTGAAGGTGTTTGTTTAATAGTTTTTGGCAGAATCATTCTGTGGGGTCGGTTGTGGTACTCCTCTACCGGCACCCCTCCTAACAATTCGACCTTGACTACGTCCACCATTTGCTCCAGACATCTAACAAATATGAATAAAATAGATACAAAATACAACAGTGCAAACATTGATAGTATTGTTATTGAAAAATTACAGTAAACCAAAAACTTTCAATAACTGAATTGGATTAAATGTGTGAAACACATACAATTATTTTTTCTAGCTTCCAATTAAAAATAAAGTACGCAAACATGCATAAGGATCCATAAAACTAAAAGATTAAATCAACCATTGTGGGACACATTATCATCGTCATCATCATCACTTTGCAATATCATATCTTCTTCATCATCATCATCAGTGTCTTCAGCTTCATCCTCTCATTCACGTTCTTCGCCCTCTTCATAGTCATCATCATCATGTTCACCATTCCCATCATGATCATCACGCCAATCATGTCCATTAACATCATCAATTTATGCAGTTTCATCGACTAATATTGTGACTGTTACGTTATCCACATTCATGGTTGTTATTCCTAACTGTTGATAGGTAATATCTAAATTATCCTTCTCTTTAGGGGCACCGCAAGTTTTGTTCAGTATAGCTACCCACCAATTCGCTTTTCTTGGTATCCTCTCAGGGTGCTTAAGGTATACCACTTGGGTTGCAGTATCAGAAAATATGAATGGGTCAAATTTTCTGTAATGTTGATTATGATTAACCTTGGGATAGGAGGTAAATTTAGGATAACGTAGTTTCCGAGAAACATCCGGATCAAACCACTCGCAATTAAAAAGAACACATTTTTTAATTGGTTCACTCGTGAATTCAACACGAATAACTTCATGAAGTGTGCCATAATAATCCCCTGATACTTCATCACCTTCGCCTACTCTTTTGACACACACGCTATAACTATATGTCGCTTTACCTTCATTCCTAACCTTGGAATGAAACCGATAATCATTAACTTTATATCCAGAAAAACATTCTACTATCATAATAGGTCCATGAGATAAGTTGACAAAAATATTTTGCATCTCATCATCAAACACTTGGTAAAAATTGACCTATAACAAAAAAATATATAATTCTTTTTAGAGTAAAAAACATTTTGTAGGAATTGAAGATTAGTTATGAAAAATTACTTAAATTGTACTCAAATCATTGTGCAAAATTGCCTCGATAAACAAGTCAACTTTTACATCACTCGCGTTTGGATTATGGCCATGAAATTGATGCCTGAACCAACTGTATTTAACGATTCAAATTATTTAATTACTCAACTATTTAAGTGTTCAAATGAAACTTTCAATAACTGATAAACTTACTCCAAATACGGTTGCACTTCATCGTAATTCAGCAAGATGTGAAGGCGAGCGACACGATACTTTGGCTTAGTAAGATATCTTTTTCCTCGATTTTCAAATGGAGCACACTTACGATTAAACGCCGAAAGAGTTGGCATTTGTAGTTTGGATTGTCGCATACCCTCATTACGCCCAATTCTCGGACAATGCAAGCTTGACTGAAAATAATAATTGGCAAAATGTTCAATCTCAAATACTAAGTATGCCTGAACCATGGATGCCTCTGCACGAGTTTTGTTTTTTATCATAGGCTTCAACCAACCAAAATACGTCTCAAAAAAATGCATCCATCGATATTGAACAGGACCACCCAATAAAACTTCTTCTGCTAAATAAATGGACAAATGTTCCATAACATTCCAAAAACTAGGAGGGAATACTGTCTCCAATTTACAAATAATTATAGCAATGTTCTTATTCATCTCTTCAAGCATGCTAACATGTAACTCACTAGAGCATAAGTTTCTGAAGAATTCACTCAACTCGACTAAGGGTCACAAAACATCTTCCGGAAGAGCAGCAAAAGCTACTGGAAGAAGATTCTCCAAAAAGACGTGATGATCATGATTTTTCATATTTTGAAACTTGGTATTAGATGGATCAATCTAATTTCTCACATTAGAACAATAACCATCGGGCACATGAACCTGCCGCAACCATTGGCAAACAGCCTTTTTTTGAGTTAACGACAGTGCAAACTTGGCTTTCGGCTTACACAATCTATCAGTGGACCCTCTTGTAGCTAAGTTCAACTCTTGCCTACTGCACAGAATAGACATATCCATTCTTGCTTTTATGTCATCCTTCGTTTTTTCCGAAACATCTATCACTGTGTTTATAATATTTTCACTGAAATTTTTCTCAATATGTATACCATCAAGGTTATGCCTTAGAAGTTGATGCATCCAACAAGGCAACTCCCAAAAGATACTTTGCTTTTTCCAATTATGTTCATTTTTCTGAAATTCGAGAATTTGAAATTGTACCTCTGTAGTCACTTTAAGCAAATTAGATGCTAATTAGACAATATTATACCAGAAATCCTTCGGGGAGGGCCAATGTGTATGTTAGTCCCTTTACCAAAAGCAACTTTAGTAGCTCTAAAACAATGATTCTGAGGCAAAAATCGATAATGGTAATCAAACTAAGATGACTTTCATCTATGCTGTAACTGAAATGTATAATTTTGGTGCATACAAATCGGACATTCTAACAACTCATGAGTACTCCAACCAGACAACATACCATAGGCAGAAAAATTATTGATTGTCCACATTAATGCAGCATGCAATGTGAAAGTTTTCCCGCATGAAATATCAAATGTATCCACCCCAACATCCCATAGCATGTTCAACTCATCAATTAAGGGCTGTAAGTACACATCAATTCTGTTCTTTGGATTTGTTAGACCTAGAATAATACAACTTAAAAACATGTATGGAGTGGTCATACACATATCTGAAGGCAAGTTATAAGGTGTAACAACAATTGGCCACATAGAATACAATCTTCTAGAGAGAAAAAATGGTGTGAAGCCATCAGCACATAGACCTAACCTTATAATCCGAGGCTCTGCTTCAAAATTTGGATACTTTTGGTCAAAATGCTTCCACGCTAGTGCATCCAACGGATGTCGAAGAACACCCGATTCTTGGCGGTGCTCATAGTGCCACCTCATGTGGACGACAGTACTTTTTGAGGCGTACCATCTTTGCAATCTTGGGATTAAAGATAGGTAGTGTATTCTAGCACATGAAACCTCTTTATGACCTCATTGGTTGGAGTTTTTTAGTAATTGTCTTACATGCCTACAAAATTTGCATGCAGACAAACCCTCATAATGTTATAATAGATCATGCAACCATTCGGACAACAATTAATTTCCTGAACATCCATGCCTAAATCCTTCACTTTTCTCAGCTGTTGATGATAATTTTTTAAAATACGACTTTCAGGAGAGCATATGTCTTTCATCAGACCAACAACTTTGTTGAAACAACATTGAGACATGTTGTGGCCTGATTTAACACTAATTAGCCTCACAGACATTTTTATTTCAGTTATGTTATACCCTTCATACAAGGGTCTTTGGACAGATTCAAGTATAGTGTAAAATGTCTCAAGATTTATATCATAAGAGCTACTCATTCATTTCATTAACTTGGAAGGCAGCATAAAGCACGTTCTCCATATGATTATGATCACTGTGATCGTAATCAAAATTCATAAATTGTGAACTACTTGCACCCCCTACTTTCAAGTTATTTTCTTCCCCATGACTTGTCCACTATCAATAATTCTTCACAAACCCATTTCTATGCAAATGAGCCTTTACAACGTTTGGTGTAAAATGTTGCATATTCTTGCACTTCACACATGGACATCTTTAAACTCCATTAATTCTGTACTCCTCCTGATTTTGTGCAAATTCATCAAACATATTTACTCCCATCAACCACTCATTCCTAAGCCCATGTCCATCAGAATTTTTCCTCTTATACATCCATAGATGATACAATGGCCCATCCATTTGCTGCTAATCTGGTCGCCTTAATAATTATATATACTACAATTAATGTCAATAAATATCTTTTAGAAATTAATTTAACCAATGACCAATAAATTATTGTAATACATCATACAATTCAATATTTAAAAGATAATAATGAACTTATGTACGAATATTAACACAATGTTTAAGCACATAAATAATTATAGGTAAAAATAATAAAAGACATGTTTCAATCGACAAAAAACAACGCTAAACTTGTGATAGGAACATGAACAATTGTGATTTTTTTTTAATCGTTGAACAATTTTTCTTTTTTTGCCCATCTAAAACACACAACAAATAAGCCATAACTAACACAATTTACCAAAACAAACATTTCCCTTTCAATATACGGCCATTTAAATCAAAAATTATTTTGTGCACACAAAATTTTAATAACATTTTTGTTCCATTATCGGTAACTACTTACAAACTATTCATTTATCCAAATCAACATGCATTGCAGATTAAATTAAAGAATAAATTATTTACTACAATTTTTACATTCACTAATGACACCAATAAAATAAATTAATTTCATATTTAGTTCACATTTTATATTCTCATATTCCAAAAATAGATTTACACAAAAACCTAAAATACAACAATGTAATAAAACATATATACTACAGAAAATTAAATTTAACATAACCATTTTGCTTATCATAATAAACCTAATTAAGCATCAAACACAAATTTAAATATTCATTTCACACTTCATCCAAATAAACAAAACCCAAAAAAAAAACAAAATGCTATGTACCAAAAAGTAAAATAAAAATACTTAAAAAATAAAGCAAATCATACAAAAAATTAAACATGCCTCAAAAAAGAATATACTTCGCATACTTAGCAAAAATTAATATATAAAACAAATAGAACCAAAAAAAAAAAAAAACATACTTAAAAAACTTAAATCGTTTACCAAAACAAAACATATTCTAAATGCTTAACTACTTATAACTATTTCATTTATCCATATCAACATACATTACAAATTAAATTAAACATTAAGTAATTTACTATAAATTTTATATTCACTAGTGATGCTAATTAAACAAATTAAATTCATTTTTAGTTCACATTTTACTTTCCCATATTTTTGAAAATATATTTTCACAAAAATCTAAAATACAACAATGTAGTTAAATATACATGCTACCCAAAAAAATTTAACTTATCTGCTTTATTTATCAAAATAAACCAAATTAACAATCAAACACAAATTACACTATTTATTTCACACTTCATCCAAATAAACAAATCCAAAAAAACACAAAATTCCATTAAACAAAAAATAAAATAAAAATACTTAACAAATCAAACAAATCATACAAAAAATAGAACATACTTCAAAAAAAATATACTTCACATACTTACACAAAATTAATATACACAACAAATCGAAGAAAAAATAAACTTACTTAACAAACTTAAATCATTTACAAAACAAAACACATTATACATGCTTAACATACTTCAACATTTTATAATAATTATACAATTTTTATAATACATACTTTATATATTTTATTCCGCTTATCCAAATAAATATACTTCACAAATCAAACAAAAAATTAACATAATCAACAACAATTCCACATAATTAACAAGAATTAACATAATTAACACAAAATTAACGTAATTCACATCCATATTTTCCACATCCATATTTTACGAAATAAAATAAAGTAAACAAACTATACAAATATGCTTCAAAATTAAATTTCACAAAATTTAACAACATATACTAAATTAATATAATTTCAAAACATAACAATTCCACCAATCTTTAAATATTCGAAGAAATAATCGAACTACTAGAAAATGGGAGGCAGCGGCAACTCTTCACCCTATTCACAACAAATCAACCAGCACAAAAATAATCGACTTACCAATGAATTATGAACAATCACAATCTCCTTCACTGATCACTGGTCATCGAAAAAAATGGAGCACTCCCCTCTCTCTCCTCGTTGCTCTCTTTCTCTCTCCTGGTTTCACTTTCTCTCTCTCCCCCCTCATTTCTCTCTCTCTGGGTTGCGAAGTCAGTTGCCAAATGAAGACGAAGGAGGCCACGCTTAAAAAACCAGATCTACTTTTTTCTTGGGAAATGCGTTTTCTATCGGATGGAATTTACATTGAATTCCGACGGAAAATGCAATTTCCGACAAAATTCCGTCGGAAATTCCGGCGGAACTTATATCCGTCGGAAATTTAAATTTCCGTCGAAATCCAACGTAATTTCCGTCGGAACCAAAAACTATCTCCATCGGGTGCTTTCTGTGTCACTTTTTCCGTCGGTATTTTACCCGGTTTTTGCAGTGAAAGTAATGGACCGTAGAACCTAAACCCTAACCCTCGAAACCCTAAACCTAGCCCTAAACCCTAAACTCTAGAAACCCTAACCCTAGAAACCCTAAACCCTAAACCCTAGACACGTTAACCCTAGAAACACTAAACCCTACAACCCTAAACCCTAAACCCTAAGCCCTAACTCTAAACCCTAAACCTTAACCCTGTTCAAGCCACAAACTTTGATGTTGAGTTGTTAAATCCTGTTTGTTTTTGGTAATTGAACGATATAACATGAGAAGCTTTTCAAGTGGCAAACTCTTGCTACAATAACAATAATTGGGATTGTCTTTTGCCATATTGTTGTTTGTAGTATTTTATCATCTTTAACTTGGAGTTCCCTTGGCCTAATTTTTTGCTGTAAATTTCGTTTATCTTTGGAACGAATTTTCGCCCTTTTTATCATCTGTTGGACTTAGGGCATGATGCACCCATTAGGGTGGATGCCCAATAACTGACGGCTTAAACCACCTTAGAAACTGTAGTTCATCGACTGTTTATCTAATATAAAAAGGGGACCAGTCTAATAAGAAACATACATCAGAGAAATATTGAGGATTCTCTTAAGTGAGTTCTCTACACAAAACCCTAGGAGTCTTAGGTTGTGAGATTGTGAAGGTTCACCGTATAATGAGTTTCTTCTCCGACCAGTGATTCAAAGCTGAGGTTGGATCGTCTTTCGCTGCAGGATGAAGAAAAATTTATTTACGTTTAATTCGATATATTAATTCCTGCATTGGTAACAGAGCCAATTGGCTTGTTTCTTGGTTGGATCTATATCGTATTGCATGGCCTAAACATGTTAATGGTTGTATGCTTACTTTCGTTGTTTGCATCATTGCTTAACAAGCCCGAAACTTCATGCGGTTATTTCATGTGCAAATCTATGATAATTTTTAGTGAAATTCTGCATGTTAGTAGAGCATGAAAAGAGCTTTAATTTGATGTATTATACGCATATTTTGGCTAAGTATTTTGCACATAATTGCGAATTGAAGTTCTAGGGTTGTTTGCCTAGGAAACCCTAAAATTGATTTTTGAATTGTGGATTTTATTCAATTTTCGTTAAAATTGATGCATCGACTAGCTTACTCATTTGATTTCAACCAAAACCCCTCACCTTATTGTTCAATTTAATCGAAAATTAGCCCAAATTTTGGCAAAGAAGTCACTGCCAAATTTAGGGTTTATGTCGGTTGATGAACACGAATTTTCAATCTATTTTGGCAATTTTTTCCTTCAATTAATTTATGCCTTTTATTGTCCAATTTGTCTTGAGCTAAAGCCCTCTAATATCGGCTATAATTCATCAATATTTTGCTAATATTTGGTAAATTACCACCGAGGGTTATGGTTTGTACTTTTTAAACCCTTTTTGAATGGTTTTGATCAATTTTTGCGATTAATTCAAGCAATTGATTTGTAAAAAAGGGTTTAAAACATCATTTTGAGCAAAAGCCCTCATACAATTTCGCAACAAATGTTGAAATTTTGCCAAAATTTGGCGAAACGTCGCTGAAAATTTAGGGTTAGTGTTCGTATGTTTGACCTCAATTTTGAACCTTTTTTTTTGTCATTATTTCTTACAATTGATTTATGCTTATTGTTGCCCATAAAGTTATGAGCAAAGCCCCCCTAAAATTTATCTCCAATTCGCCGAAGTTTGGTCTAAAAAAGCCAAAAACCAGTTGCCAATAGCAATTATCATAATCGGGTTTTGGAACTTGATTTTTGGCACTTTAATCTAGAATTTTTCGCAATTGATTATGAAAATCAATCCTAGAGCATGTTTAGGATGAATTTCAGTAATTATTTTGCATCAATGGTGCAAAGCAATTGTGGATTGGATGGGTTTTAGCCGTGGGTTTGCAAGGATGCATTTTTCCTTGCTCCAAATCAATGGCTTGGCTGAGGATGAGCCTACGTATAGGTCATGTGACCTAGGGGCTGTGCAAGTGATGTGTGGCTTTTTTATTTAAAAAAAATTACTAATAACTAAATAAAAAGTCAAGGGGCTTGATTAGACTACTAAGAGCTTGACTGTTGACCTAGATTGACCAAAAGGGTTGATTTGTTGGCCAAAGGGTTGACTTGTTGGCCGAATGATTGATTAAATTTACCATAAGGGTTAACTTATGTTTTATTTTTGAGGCATTATTTTTGAAATATTTTATATTATGAAAGCCTTTTATTATCAATTGATGAAGCATAATGCAAAACCTCTCAATGCTCTTTTTATGAGTATATATATTTATAATGTTTGATATTGTTTTTAGAATGAAATATTATGTAATTCTTAGAGAATTCCTTATTTTGAGCGCATTTCATTATATTGAATTTCATAAGACAGATGAGCATGTTTGTTTAATATCATTGAGATTATTTTGAATGAAAATATTATGTTAAATCTCTATGATATTTAACTCATTTGTTTTTAATTGAATTTCATGTGAGATAATAAGTATATATTGAATTTGCATATAATTCATAATATATTTTCTCTGCATCTAGTGTCCTTTCTTCAATACCTAGCTGAAAGGGTCTCATATTTTTCCTATCATAAATAGTTTATATATATTCAAAGACTTCATAAGAGAAAAATACCAAATAATGTAAAATAGACATCAAACTTTAAATTCACATAGAACTAAATAAAAAATTATGAAATTGTGTTCCTACCCATAAACCATCCTCTTTGGTATGACTCTGCGTAAACAATGCAGAAGGGGTAGGAGTGTTCCCTTCCTTTGCAGCTTTATTGGCTAAGTTCATTGGATTTTACCAATTGTCCTAGACCATCCTTCCTAAACTTATGTAGTAAGCTCTGGGGCCCAAGTATGTTAGCCCTGTTTGAAAAACAACAAGCATATCAAAACAAGTGTATTAATAAAAACATTCGCAGTGCACCATTATCAAACTAGATCAAAACCTAACTTAAGATTGAAGGATGTTGCACAGAACCCCCCAAATGTCAATTCCAATATGAGAACCTTTCCTTTTGATGGTTTCGAACCCCAACAAAAAAAATACAAAAAACCAAAATTTAAAAACATGAGTCAACTAATTGAGAATTACTTTAAGTTTTTTTTGAGTTTGGAAGACATCTATGAATGATTATAAATTTACAATGGATAGCGTGAAATAAAGGATAATGTTAAAGTTAATACTGAAGCCACTAACAATGGATTTACAAAACAAGACAACATAATAACAAAGCAACTCATCCAATATTCATCCAAAACAAAATAACAACAACAAAGAAGCCATAAAAGCTTGAGTAAATAAGAGGACTAACAAAACAATACAAACAATAGCAAAACAATTCATTCAAGGCTCATTATTGGAGACAAAGAGGGGAAAGTGAAAACTCCCTAATTTAAAAACATGCGCAAACTAATTGAGAATTAGCTTAAGTTTTTTTTAAAAGTTTGGAAGATATATATGAATGATTGTAAATTTGCAATGGATCACATGAAATAAAGGATAATGTTAAAGTTAATACTTAAGGCATGCACTAACAATGGATTTACAAAACAAGACAATAAAACAACAAAGAAACTCATCCAAGATTCAACCAAAACAAAATAACAACAATAAAGCAAGCCATAAAAGGTTGAGTAAATAAGAAAACTTGTAAAACAACACAACAACAATAAAACAACTCATTCAAGACTCATTATTGGAGACAAAAAGGGGAAAGCGAAAACTCCCCAATTTAAAAACATGAGTCGACTAATTGAGAATTATAATGGATAGCATGAAATAAAGGATAATCTTAAAGTTAATATTCAAGCCACTGACAATGGATTTACAAAACAAGACAACCCAACAACAAAGCAACTCGTCCAATATTCATCCAAAATAAAATAACAACAACAAAGAAAGCCATAAAGGGCTAAGTAAATAAGGGAATTTGCAAAATAACACAACAACAAAGAAACAACTTATTCAAGACTCATTATTGAAGACAAAGAAGGCAAAGTAAAAACTCCCCAATTGAACTCATCCAAGATTGATCCGTATAAAACCCTAATTTTCAAATTAAAAGCAAATACTCCAAATAATATCATGAATGTTGATGTTAGTAGTTGAAATTTGGGTTAATTCAACTTGAAATAGAGAGAGATGAGAGAAATTACCGGTGATGGGTGTGGACCAAGGCGACAAACTGGAGACACTATCGGCGCTGTGAAACACACACAGAGAGAGAGAGAGAGAGAGAGAGAGGTGACAGAGATTACTAGTGAGAGAGAGAGAGAGAGATTAGCGGCGGGCGGCGAGTAGTATCGGTCAGGGGGGCGAGCACTATAGGGGAGGAGGAAGAACAGAAGAAATATTGTTGAGGGGCTAGGTTTGTTCGCAAATGACTGGGTGGGGTTTTTTTTCTTTGTTTAGTGTTGGATTATTTATCTGGCTCTATAGTGCCAGATTGTTTTAATTTATTTGACACTAAATCTGACTTTATTAGCGTCAAATTTGATGCTAATATCGGACAATATTAGAGACGAGTTAGTATATATGACAGTTATAGAGTTTCCCATAAAATCCAATGCCAAAGTGTTCTCAATTAGCATCTGATTAGTTGTTGACTCTAAATTTTCAACGCTAACAGCAAAATTTTCTTGTAGTGTCTGCACCCTTTGTTGTGAATACTATATGGCTAGCTACCTCAACTGTTGCCATGCACTAGCTAGTTCACTGGTGGAGGCCTAGATCGACATGTGTCTAATAAGAATGCATGACTTTGCCATGCCTCTCATTTACACTCTTCCTTAGGCTGTGTTGTATGGGTGTCTAATCATACCCTCAGTTGTATAAATAAGCATGTGTAATTCTTCATCATGGGGTCAAATCTATATAACTATTCTTCACATTGAGTGATTATATATTGGTTTGACACTTAGCAATCACTTATTGGTTATATTTTCTTTCTTTTAATTATATTATAGAATTGAAAAGCTCATCAATGCTCATGACATTAAGTAATTATATGTTTTTTAAGATTTTTATTAAATGGTTATATCAACATGCAAATATCTGGATATTAGAAGAAGAAAAGTTAGTCTATTAATGGTTTCTTAACTATTAATGGTTTCTCAACTATTTTTTCTTTCCCTTTATAACTATTATAAGTGGATTTTAATGAAGTTACGTTCCTAATTTCGTGCTATATAATTGTTGGGTCTAATCAAATCCCAAGAGTTATTATCATTGCTGCTACTGATGCTTGAATTGTTTTAATAAGGGTCTATGGCATATCTCTATATACGTTGATTCAACAAATCCATTAGCATTATGTTTTGATTTATTTATTCTCTCATCATAACATTCTTTTACTTTGCCATCCAAAATTGCAAAATTCCTTCAATTTCGCTACATTGTCGTGACTAAATTAAATGTAAAGAAACTATAAAGGATATAAAAAATTATCATTACTAAATATAATATAACATGTCTTTAACCAAAAAAAAATATATATTAACAATCTATGCGAAGCACAGGTATAGCACTAATATAAAACTACAACTCAGTGTTTCCTCTTTATTATTCTTTTTATTTGCCTTTCATTTTGCATAAAAACATCCCACGACTTTGCCTTAATTACCCCTCTATCTTCAGTACAAACGCATGCCAATAACAACGTAAGCTCATTCCGTAGGTACCTATTGCGCGCAAACAAATCTTCTTTTCTTTTTCTTTCTTTTTTTTCCAGGTTCTATTATCTGCTTTTCTGGTTGCAAAACATGACATGGTGTGTTTGGTAGGGATGAAAATAATTTTTCTGAAAAACAATTTTCTCATTTTACGGTGGTTGGTAAAATAAGGAGGATAAATTTGTTTTCATGGGAGAATCATTTTCTCCAGAATGAAGAAAAATATTTTCGCTTTGAATGGAGCGTGAGTTGATTTTACGTTTCTTTAACGTTCACACGGTTTCATATTCTTTCTCTTTTTCATGTTTACTTCCTTGACATATAGTTTGAAAATTAAGGTAGTGACATATAGTTTGAAGATCAAATTGTTGGCATTAGGTAAGATTAAAAAAATTGACAAATATACATATTGTCACAACTTTGATTTGGATGACACTACTATTGTAATATAATTCCCCAAAGAACAAAATATAAATTCTCATTTTCCTAAATGTTTTATTTTTGTTTTTCACTAATGTACCTCTTTTTAGCTTTTTTGTTTATTTTTTGCTAATCAAACTCATTTTTTAGAAACTTCATTTCCCTTTTACCAACAACTGAAAATATGAGCTAAAAGTCATTCACATGAAAAATCATTTTATATGAAAAATAGTTTTCTAGAAAAATGGTTTTTAACCCTAAAAAACACCCTAAGAGAAGACTGAGAGGATTGATGAAAGAAAGAAAAGAAAATAATTCCAAAGGAATGAAATTAGGCCAAAACTTGTACAAATTACACCGAACAATCTTGGGATGAAGCAATTTCTTTTTTAAAAAATTTTTTTTTTGGTACTTCTCTTAATTCTTTTTCTGGATGAAATAACTTTTATATTTATGATCACATTTTTCAAATGTCATCATGTGTCTTGGCTCAGTCTCCAGACAATTTTTGGAAGATTCTTGGGGGCTAGGTTAGCCACTTTTAATCTCATCATTAATAAAAAAGGATACTTTAGGATAGATTAGAATTGTTTAATGTTCAGCTGATAGGTTCTGGAGCATTTCAGGTTATAAAAGCCCAAGGTTTCTCTTTCCGTATATTTTTATTATCATGTCCTTATTGCGTGTTAGTTTAGCGTTAATGCTTGTGTACGTGTTGATTAATTTTTTGCAAAAAATTATATTGGTTGTCATTATGTTACAAACACCACAATTTGAAAGATCCTAGCTGTACATGCATTTCTAAAAATTCCAACATTTATTTTTTGTACCATTAACAAAATTAAGATTTAGTCTTTAAAAATCAATGAACTATATAAAATTAAATAAACATGATTAACATTATTCTTTCAGAAAAGGAAAAGCCCACAAACTTTGCCCTTGCTCACATTATCCTTTGCGTTCCAGTACCCCCTTCCCCCCAATTGTTGCTGCTTCACGTCCATGGCTTCCGGCGTGTAGCACCTAGAATCTGTAATTTTCAGCCAAATTTCCCCCTTCCCTCCATTTTCTCCGGCGAGAAACGCCCCTCTGGTCCCTCCACTTTTCTGGCCAAAGTCCCCTTCCCTTCCATTTTCCCCGGCGATAAACTTGCCCGCCATTTTTTTCGGCCAAGTGGCCAGCGGCCCAACCCTCCATGATCTCTCTTTCCTCATATATATCATAAAGCAAGCTTCCATCTTGGGTAAGCTTCCTTTACTCTCATCAGTGACTAGCGGGTTTCTTCGTTCCTCTGTTTCCTCATGTTCGCTTCTGCATCAAATGGATTGACGGTGCTGCTCATCCCAAATCTGGAGTCAATTTTTGATCAACGCCGGAACACTATTGTCGGACGGCAGGGGTAGACTGTTAAGGGTAAAATATTGTGATAAATATTGTGTAAATATTTTATCATTTACTTGAGCATTAAGCTAGGGTTAGGAATCTCGAGATTGTGTCTGGCTAGGAATCTTTGTAATCGTGTACGTATGCTCAGCGTCTGAATGAACAAGGGTAGGCCATCTATTCTTCTCTTCTCCTTGCTTTTGACATTGCATCATAGCAGCCATAAAAGAACCTAAACCTGTGATTGTGCCGCAACCATGACAAACGATGACAAGCCTAAGGAAGAGCCACCAAAGGAGTTCATAATCACAACACAATCTCCTTAATATCTCCATCCTTCCAATGGACCCACAGCGATTATAACCTCCGTGAAATTTGACGAAAAAACAAGGACTCATGGGAAAAAATTGTCAAGAATGCTCTTAAATCCAAAAATAAGCTTGGATTTATAGATGCGAGCATAACAAAACCCGAAGCAGCGAAATCAGCCGAATTGAATGCATGGAAGATGGTGAATTCCATGATTACTTCATAGATATTGGACGTTATTGATTTGAAAGTGTAGCATACATTGATTAAGCCCAAAAGATGTGAGAAAATATATATTCAGAAGTGGCACTTGGTACTGAATGCCCCACGCATACACCAACTCAAGTCAGAAATGGCATCATCCAAACAAGGGAGTTTGGAGGTAGTCGAGTTTTTCTCCAAGTTTAAGGGGCTTCGGAATGAACTAGAAAATTGTGTGAAGATCCCTACCTACACTTGTGGCACAACCGAAAATATCATAAAATGATGGAGAACGATAAATCCCATCAATCCTTCATGGGGCTTGATGGTAAGAAGTGTGCGAGTGTTCGGAGCCAAATCTTAGAATTGGACTGTCTACCTTCTTTGGACAGAATGTTCAATATGATACAGCAGGAAGAGAGTCACAAAAGGATGATGATGCACCGCGACATTAAGCCAGAGCACGCTGCTGCCTTTGGTGTTTCTGTTCAGCTCAGAAACTCCTCGATCGCAACCGAATGAGAGACCTATCAGCAAACACTGCGGTAAATGAGGTCATGACTAGTTGAGCTGTTTTGAAATTATTGGCTATCTAGCAAGCTGGGGAGGTCGTGGTGACAGCAGAGGACGCGGTAGAAGCTGAGGAGGTAGAGGTGGACGTCGTGGACCTGGTAGAGGCCCAGGACGTGAGATAGTGTATGCTGCGCAGCTTCAGAATGAGGCTCAAACAAGCATAGAAACTGACGCTTCTTGATCGAGCATACCTGAGCTCATGATCAAAAAGGTGCAACGACTTATGAGTCTCCTTGAAACTCGTAAGTCAGGTTACGAAAAGCACTCAGATTAGTAGAATTGGATCTTGGACAGCGGGGCGTTGTATCATATGACCGGATGTTTAGAACACTTGAGCAACGTAACTAATATGAATCCTACTTTTATCAAGCTATCGAATGGAGGCTATAGCATAGCCACCAAGCATGGCTCGGTCAAGTTAAACTCACAATTATCTTTAAAAGATGTTCTTTTTGTCCCAAGATTAGATTGCAACTTGATATCGATTGCTCAATTAATAGAGGAATTATTTTGTATAGTAACATTTACGCATAAACTTTCTGTGATATAGGACCGTACTAGATCCAGATTGGAGTGGGTAAGCGAGAAAGAGGGGTGTATTTATTCAAAGACATCTCTGTTGCAGATGTTCAAGCCAATCGGATTATGCATATGGACTTATGGCATTGTAGATTGGGGTAACCTTCTAATCAAGTCGTGAGTAAGCTATCT
>JAKOGI010000146.1:0-147500 GCA_029747015.1 Carnegiea gigantea
TGTATATGTGTGCGTATATATATATATATATATATATATATATATATATATATGTTGTATATATCAATACATATATATCCAACATTCGACATATAATATAAATGTATATATGTACGTATTTTATTATAATACCATATATATGCATTTTAACCTCTATATATATACATGCATGCATACGTACTATATATATATATATTTATATGCAGATTTACTTATATTATATATATATATATATAAAAACTATATATAACTTTATCTTATTATAATATATATCTATAAATATATTATATATATATATATGGAATATATGGCATACATATATATAGATGTGTGTATATATATATATATATATATTTGTATATGTATATGTATTTGTTTGTATGTGTGTGTGTGTGTGTGTATATATATATATATAGTATGTGTGTGTATATATATTATTATATATATATATATATATATATATCTAATATCTATATATATATATATATATCTCTATATCTCTATGCACATATATCCATATATATGTAGATATGTATATAGATATCTCTATAATATATATATATATATATATATATATATATATCTATCTATAATACTTATGGTTATATATCATATATACATATACCATACATACATATACATCTAATTGATATATACAATATGTATAGTATGTATATATGGTATATCCATATATATATATAGTACATATATATATATATATATGTATGTATGTATTGTATATATATTATCTATATCTATATATATATATATATATATATATATATAGTATATGTGTGTATATGTATACATACACACATACATATATATATATATATATAATATATATAATTATATATATTATATATATATATGTATGTATGTATGTATATATACGCACATATATACCATAGATATTATATTTTCTGTGGTTAATGGCCTACCATACTTAGCGCAAATAATTAAATCATAATTAGAGAGTTTTGGCCATTATCTGAACGTAGTCGGTGCTAGACTGCGACGTTCCTCTAACTTCCAGTTTACAGAGTGTTGACGCCGAAATATGCTATTTTTACAGTACCTTTCTGCCTAATTTGTGCTCGAAATAATTGTTATTTTTAGGTTTTTATTTGATTTTATTTTATTTTACAGATATTGAATACATTCGGAGAAAATGCGCGGAAAAGATGAAGGAATGCTGAAAAATGAAGAATTGGGCCAAGTGGATTCAATTCGAACCAAGCAAGAAAAAACAAAAAAAAGAGAAAACAAAAAAAAAACCTACAGTCATGCGCGTGTCACGTGAGCCGAGTACCGCCCCCTCCTCCCTTACTTCATCCCACGTTCCTCCTTTTCGGTCCCAACCCAGCAAGTACCCGATTCCCCCGGCATCATCTTCTACACCCATGGCATCTCAGCTTCCCTCACGCTCGGTCCCTCTTCTCTCTCTCTCTCTCTCTCCTCTTTCAATTTTCGGTTCCATCAATGTGGCGGTTTCAAGGGTAGGTGAAGAGCTGCGATCACGGGCTACAAATCGCAAGTTCGGGCGCCGCAAGGAGGTATCAATTAGGCTTCTTCTAGGATTTTGCTAGTTTTAGTTACAGTTTTAGAGAATTTTTGGAGAGTTTTCGAGTTCAATTCCAGCGATTAGGGTTTGATTTCAGGATTTGTTCTGTTTTACGGATTCTTCCAGATCTTATTTTGGGTAGTGTTTTCAAGTGCTTTGGCCTTGAATGTGTTTAGTTTTTGATTATAATCCCTTTGCTTTACGGATTAAAGCCTTGAATTTTGCTTGAATGATACCTTCATTTGTGGCCCGTGCTCGTTTGCTTTCTCTGTTTGTGAATTCGAAACCGTGGTAGGATTGCTTTGTTCCATAGTTGCTCTCTGCTCATGCCTGTTTCTGGGATTATTGAATTATTAGATGATGATTCTGTTCGATTTTTAGTGAGTTCTGATCCTGAATTTAGTGGTATAGTAATGCTCCAATTTTGTAATTGCTCACTCTTATTTACTAATACTTTGCATTTTCAATTGTTAGATTGTTCTTTGCAGTAAGCGTACATGATTTCTATGCTATTTAGATCATTGGTTTAATTTGATTTTCAAACTGATTGTCAAATGTAACTTAGTTTAGTAGTAATCTGATTTCACAACCATTCCTGAGGACGATACCCGTAATTGTTACGGCAATAAACCGTACGCTTGCGGAAATCACAACAAGTTTTTGGCGCATAAATTATTTCGAGCATAAATTAGGTAGAAAAGTACTGCAAAAATCACACATTTTTGGTACGAACAAATACCGCCACACCATTGTTTTGCTTATCCTCGAGTAAAACAAAACTGAACAATCTAGAAAAGAAAATAAAAGCCTAACCCACTTTCATAGGAATCACGATTGCACTTACCATGTGCAACAAGCCCTTTAAACCCCTAGGTCATCCGTAGTGGATGAGTAAGGTCTCGTGAAGGTTTGCAGAAGATATACCCACAAAATCTATAAAAGAAAATAAAATCCATAAAAGAAAATCTTTTTGAATTTTTATTTTTTTTTCAAAAATTAATATGTACAGAACTGGAGAAAGATATATACACATTCTAATCAACTAAATTACCCGTGTAGCAAAGATATTGGCATGTATATAAACAAAATGTACTCATCAAAGCTCTTTACCACATGAATGACATCAAAGCACCAACGTTTCACCCCACTATACATCAAAACTTGGAATCCATCCCAGTGCGTGTGTGCATGTGTATCATCATCCTAGGGCTTAGGTTTACCACAATCAAACTCAATCCCACTCGACTGATACAAATTACATTATTGATTTATCAACATTGGAAGTAAGTTTTCCCAATAGCAGTATTGCCTCAAAGGGTCCCACCCAGTAGCGCATGCCTCAAATGAATACTTATCATTCCAAATTGCATTTTTTTTCTTTTCTTTTTTTTTCTCATTTTCATTTTGCATTCATTTTTTTTCTCATTTCTTTTTTTTTCTCATTTCTTTTTTTCCTCCTTTTTTTTGTTTTACAAAAGAAAACCAAAGTAATCATGTCAAAGACAAGTGGGAAAGCAGCTAATGGAAAACTAAGACTTGAGGATAATGATGATGGTATAAGTAAGGATTGGATTACACATCCATAATGAACAATCGGGGTTAGAATTAGGGCTTAGATGACACACCGATGACAAAGACCTATCAAGCACATCATGCATATATACAAACTCAAAATCAAAGTATAGGGAATTTAAGCTGATCAGAATAGTACAAAGTTTCCCCAAAGACAAAACAAAAACCTTGTTTAGATTTTAGCAATTTTCATTTTTTTTTTTTTTGTTTTTAAAATGGGGCTTACCCCCACACCAATACTCCACAATGTCCTCATTGTGGGAACTAAGGTGCTAAAAACCAATTCATAAACCCAAGATAAAACACAACCATATACAAACTAGCAGAGCAGAAGCAAAGAAAATCAAAAAAAAATAAAAAAAAATCAAAAACTCACAAAACAAAGTAGAAAACAATACTAGCTATCCACAACTTACAAAGAGACACAAAACTGAATACAACCAAGAGTGATCACAGCCAACATGGCTCAACAAATCCTAAATTTCTCCTTAAGATTGATCACCTATCACAGCCACAATCCTAAATATCTACAACTAAGAAAAAGAAAAGAAACAAAAAAGAAGAGGGAAGAGAGGAGAATGGAATGATCATACCAGGTCAGGTGTTGAAGTACACCTAAGCTAAAGCCTCCTAATATAACTAGAGGCTCATAGAGCATCAGCTACTCCATCACAATGCATAAGCTGTTATTCAAATCAAAACCCATTAGCGCACGTAGCAGCTTATCATAAAAACAAGACCAACTCTCAAGAAGATGGAAGCAGGAAACAGCAACGAGTTGGAACAAGAAGGAGTACATCCACCATTGCAATTCAGCACAAGTAAGGGCCCGTTTCAACTTGTCAAATAGGTAGGCCCAATCGGGAAAGAGGTAGACATACTCAAAAGTAGCTAGGAAGTGGGTCATCAGCCTAGAAATGTAATCATCATGAATGAGTGATCTAGGCAAATCAGAGGGTCCTAAGTCCACAAGTCCCTTAAGTTCAATACGCATAGGAGGCTGGTTAAAATTGGCAACCATGGGTATAAAGGACTCAGACTCAACAACTTCAGACTTGTGAGACTCAAAAAGGAGGTTAGCTTAGATGGGGTCAAAAGAAAAGGATTCATAGTCAACACACATGTCCACATCCAAACCCACAGGGGCATTAAAAGAGAATAAATCATTTTCAACAGGGAATGAGTCATGAGGTATTAGAGGGTCAAAAGAGAATGATTCATATTCAATACAAAAATCCTTATCAAAACTTTCATTGACATCAAGCCCATATGAACAAGATTTATACTTTGAGTGGCCACAACATCCTCCTCACATGACTCCTGGACAGTTATATCATCTAACTCATCATGATGCTCAACTATAGATGGGATGCTCATATCTAACTTACCAGGTCTCTCAGGTTCCTGGCTCTCAAACTCAAAAGAGTCATCGAAGATGGTGGATAGGTTGGTAGAAACTAAGACATCATCAATGACATCCGTATGTGAGCTAGTGTGGGGTGCAAGGTTAGGGGATAGAGACATAGGAAGGTCACTCTCCCATTCTAGGCTGGGCAAAGGTAGGACATCATGCAAGTTAGGCCTAGATTGATAAGAGGGCTGAAAGTCATTATAAAGACTAACTGCAGGCTTAGGAGATCCTAAACCAGAGTCAGACTCATCACTACGCTCCCTACGCTGATGAGAATATTCAGGAATCCTCTTGTTCATTGTCTCTAACACTTTAGTGGTTAAGGTATTTAACCTCTGTTTAACACTTGCATAAGTAGTATCAACATAGTTACAATAAGGACAAGAATAAGCATCATGACAGGAAGACTCACAATAAGCACACAAAACAGGAGGCACAAAAACATAAGAAGGGTCATAGGAATCTCTAAAGTGATCTTGGTGGTAAGGATTAGCAGGAAAGGCAGACTCAGCATGAATTGGGTATCCTAAAGTCCCTCTAGCTTGGTCAAACTCATAAGTATCCCAAACTAATCGTTCAAAGAAATCCCAAACCTCATCTTGAGTTCTAGATAACAATCCTAGTAAACCACCTGGGCATATAGACGCAACATGATTTCTAAATTCAGAATTTAGACCCAAGGCTATGACCTCACAAATTTCCCATTTCTCAAAATTTTGATTCATATGAGCACAATAATCATTAAGCCTAGACAAATAACGCCAGAAAGGTTCATGCTCGAGTTGTGGAAAATTAAACACTGACATTCTTGAAAACTCCCTTTTTTTTGGTTTTTTTTCCAAATTTTTTTTTTTGGGGTTTGTTCTTTTTTTTTTGTATTTTAAAGGAAAGAAAAAGTCAATAGGATACTAATTACAAACTAGGACTGAAATAAAAACAAGAGACTTAAATGATTAAGTTAAGCACACAAAATAAACTAACCAAAAAAAAAAAAAACTATACTACCAAAAGAAAAAGACCTAAAAGACAAATCATAAACACAAAGCATGAGCTTTTTTTTAACCAAAAAAAAACACAAAACAAAACAAAAGAGTGAATCAAAGCTAAAAACAATATCCAAGCAAAATGTGATCAATTCTAAAACAAAAACACAACCACAAACAAACTAAAAGAAAATCAGAAAATAAATAACACCTAAACAACTCAATTCTAAAATAAAATTCAAACAGAAAATAAGACTCCTAAAAATAGAACTCAATGTACAACAAATTCCACACAATCACAAGGGACATAAATATATATTTTTTTTCGAAATTTTTTCTATCCCCGAATAGTGCAGAAAAATGCAAACAGAAAATTAAGTCCAAAATTCATAGAAAAATCTAAATAGTCCCAAAAATTCCAGAAAAATTCATACACACTCTAAAAATTATGCCGAATATAGAAAAAATATCAAAATAAGACAATCAAACTGGAACTACACCAAAAAATTCGAACAGAAGCTGAAAATAATAAAAAACCTCCACTGCTTTTTTTTTCTTTTGTGTTTCCTGCACAAATGCCAAATGGATTAGTATCTATTTTTTTCAGCAGGAAATAATAAATAGAACTCAAAATGAAACTAATTTAAACCAAAAATCAAAATACGAATCAAATTCGACAAGTGAAACTAATCTAAACTAATAAAGACTCAATCGAAACCAAAAAATAAAACTCAAACTTCAAAACGAAAACAAATCAAAAGAACTTAACTCAAAGTACTCGAATAAAGAGCAACCTAATTCCACAAACCCATCCTCGGCAACGGCGCCAAAAACTTATTGTGATTTTCTATAAGTATACGGTTATCGTTGTAATACTAACGGGTATCGTCCTCAGGGATGGGTTGTGAAATTAGGTCTCTAATCTACTAAACCCTATATTCTCATTATCGACACAACAAAACAGTACAGTATTTCTAGAAAATGAATTCACAAACCAAACCAAAGGCAAATAAACTACCCAGATTCATCACTAACATCAGAACATAACTTGTTGAAATAGGCAGATTACTAGCAGAACATAAATCATCAAAACATAACCTTCAGAACATAACAAAACCATCAAAACTGGAAACTTACAAAACCATCAGAACCTAAATCATATATCTCGGAAAAGCTGGACACTTATGAACAGACCATAGTAGATAGAGAAAACAGGACAGAGGCGAAATAGCTAGCAATCACCAACCTGGCAAGCTTACCTTCGACCCCCATTATCAGTGGCAAACTGAAACATAACAAGACTCAAAGCCCAGAACTCAGGCGCAAGGCCACAAAATCAAGTAGAAATCCGGGAGGAAACAGGACGAAAATTCAACTTCAATCTAACTCGAATAGTCTTCCAACCAAGTATCAAAAGTTTGAACAACTCTAATGGTTTGAATTGCAAAGCAAAACAAACAGGTCCAACAACTGAAACTCAAAATCGATAAACAACTTCGAACCCTAAATCAACTCAAACAAAAATCCCTAATTTTCTAGTTCAAACTTTTGATACTTGGTTACAAGAGTATTCCAGTTGGATTGAAGTTGAATTTTCATCCTGTTTCCTCCCTGATTTTTGCTTGATTTTGTGGCCTTGTGCCTGAGTTCTGGGCTTTGAGTCTTGTTGTGTTTCAGTTTGCCACTGATAGTGGGGGTCAAAGGTAAGCTTGCCAGGTTGGTGATTGCTAGCTATTTCACCTCTGTCCTGTTTTCTATATCTGCTATGGTCTGTTCATGAGTGTCCGACTTTTCCGAGATATATGATTTAGGTTCTGATGGTTTTGTAAGTTTCTAGTTTTGATGGTTTTGTTATGTTCTGAAGGTTATGGTTTGATGATCTATGTTCCGCTAGTAATCTGCCTATTTCAACGAGTTGTGTTCTGATGTTGGTGATGAATCTGGGTAGTTTATTTGCCTTTGGTTTGGTTTGTGAATTCATTTTCTAGAAATACTATGCTGTTTTGTTGTGTAAATAATGAGAATATAGGGTTTAGTAGATTAGGGACCTAATTTCACAACCCATCCCTGAGGCCGATACCCGTTAGTATTACAACGATAGCCGTATACTTACGGAAAAGCACAACAAGTTTTTGGAGCTTGCTAATCTCAACCCCACCTTCCTTAGATCAGGCATAACACAAATCCGTTTCGTTTCCTACCTCGGACCATAGTCACTAATTCAGTTTTATATTTTTTTAAAGGATAGTGAGACTTTAATCAAGAAATTATAATATTTAAGACATATGGTTCAATTGGATAACGTTCCCTACTAGGAAAACGTCTTTTATTGAAAGTTTGAAAGTGGAAATATTATAATGGAAAGCTTTGGGGCTTAAGCTCAGATCATTAGAGATGCTTGCTGATAGAGAAATGGAGAACCTAACTTCTCTTTTGCTCAAGAGTGCTCAAATGACCGTGTCCCTTCTCAGGACTCGACCGCTCTACTTGTAGAGGGATGAGGGTGCCTAGGATGCCTTAATGGCTACAGTATTGACGGCTACAGTGCAGTGTTTTATTTTACAAACTAGACACTCATCAAGATAGTACAATGATAAGGCATCCACTTTTCAGAGCTTTTAATGATGACAAGACTAGTCATCATTATTGAGATTCTACATGCCTTCATCTCCAATTATATTTTCCAGATCATTATTATTAGGATAATCACCACAATCTTCATCAAGTTGCTTAAGATGCTTTGGATCCCATTCTTCAAATAATTCAAGGAGATAGTTTTTCCCTTTTTCTGATAAAAATTTTCCAGCTCTAACATCAAAGAGATAATCCAAGATATCTTCTGACACTGCTCCATCCACCTTCATGTAATCTTTAAACTCATTTTCATAGTCAAAAGTAGTGTTTCCACAATGAATTAATATTTTTCCTTGTTCGATTAATGCCCAACATTGATGATAAATGTTGAAAAGGCCAATGGCCCCTGATAAAGTAAGATCAGTAACTAGATGTACCAGATTTTCATGAATCCAATTTTATCGTTGATCATTTAGATCGTCGCAATCAACGATTTGGACAAGATAATAAGCTGGATTGAATTTTCCGTTTTCATATTCAATTAGCGCGCTGTAAACCTCTAAAGTTAGGCATTTGTGAACTAGAATTTTTGTTGGGCCCTCAGGAGATGTAAGAATCTAATAAATCCTTTTGAACATGCATTGCTAGAATTTAGTTAAGCTTGAGAAAAATGAGAATTTTGGATCTGGAATTTCTATGAAGTAAAGTACCATTCTGTATCTCCAGGCTTTAAAGACATGATCATTTGGAGATAATGAATTTGTTGGGAAACAAATGCCACCAACCCCAGGTCTATCGGAAAAATAGATCGTTGTACCCCAAGACTACCAAATATCCTAGGAATAATGATGATAAAAGTCGATGCAGGCTGCATACTACTCATTGAACCATTTTTCTCGAACATGAGAACTTATTTTTTCTTGGATATCATAAGGACACTAAAGGTAACTAACTTATAAATCTAGAAGGAATAGCATTTCATTAAGGATTTCCACCTTTTCTAGCAGGAAGTCGGCTTCGATGATCACCATTAGCGAGTTCTTGAGTTAGGGTGTCCGCTAGAGAGTTCTTTGATCCCTGTATATATTTAATAGAGAAGGAAAACTAGTTATGCCATAATTGCCAACACATGAGTCGCCCTTGCGCTTGCATATTTGATAAATTTTTTTCACAAAACCAAGTATTCCTTTGCAACCAGTTCGAATAAGAAAAGGTTTTGGGGCTAAAAAGATTAAGAATTCTTCAATTCCCCTTAAGACTACAAGGATTTCTTTTTCCATTGTGGGATAGTTGCATTCTGCGTTATTAAAGCTTCTACTGTAATATTTGCGAAGTTTTTCTCCTTCTTTGATTTTGAGTACCATACTCCAGTGCTCACTGCTAGCATCTATCTCAAGAATTAAATCATCTCCTTCGTTAGATAAATTAAATACAGGAAGATTTTTACAAATTTTTTTGAAGTTCTGGACAATCTTTGAATCATTAATGGTCCATGTCCAACTTACATCTTTCTTGAGTTTCTACTACAATGGTTTTCTCAATTTGGCTAAATCTTTAATGAAGTCTTAAGCATAGATAAGGCATCTACGAAACCTTTCTAGTTGTTTTCTATCTTTAATTTTTTCAGGAAAATTTTTTATTTTCTCCAGAATATGGTTTTATAGGATGATTTATCCAACTTTTATCTCTAAGCCTAAAAACTCAATTTCTTGTTCAGCATAAATGCACTTGTTCTTACCAAGTATAATGCCATGATCAATGCACCATTATGTGATAGCTAAGACATCGTCTTTATGTTGTTCCATGATCTTTGAAAAGACAAGGATATCATCAATGTAAACTAAACAACAATGATTAAGGTCTTTAAAGATGTTATCCATTCTACTTTGGAATATTTGGGGTGCATTTTCAAGACTAAATGGCATTACTATCGATTTGTAATGTCCTTATGGGGCACTAAATACAGTTAGAGGAATGCTTTTCTCATCCATTTTTATTTGCTAATAACCACTTTTGCAATCCTTTTTTCAGAACCAAGAAACTCTTTGAATTCTATTGAAAATGATGGCTTTGTTAGGAATATAATAACTATTAAAGATAGTATTATCATTAAGTATTTTATAATTGATTACCGTTACAGCCTTTCCTCTTTTTTCTTCTGCATGATTTCTTATCATGAAAGCGGAACTAGTATGAGGACTCTTGCCATTCCTAATTAAACCTTTATCTAGAAGTTCTTTAATTTGTTTATCAAATTCTTGAATATCCTGATGTGTATACACCATTTGTTCGACTCGGATAATAGCGTTGGAATTTAATAGAGTGATTTTTGCAAATGTTTTGTCGTTATCCCAAAATTTTAGAGGATTATCAGAGTAGAGCTCTTTGCATAATTTCTCTTGTTGTACAACAATATGCTATTTAATAGATAACTCAAGTAATGAAATTGTTAATGCTACTTCATGTTGTGCTGGCATTACTTTTTGACCATGCTGGCTGCGTGTAAACTCAATTTTTTGATGAGTGTAAGCCTTACTTAATTTTTCAATAGGAACTGAGTGACCATTAATTGTGAACATGATTTGGTTTATGGTCTGTGTGCATAAAGAATATAATATCTAAAAATTATTTCCAATAATCACATCATGAGAGGGTTGATTAGTAACCCATAGAACTGGTATAATGCATTGCACTCCTCCTAATTCTATGAATAATCCTTCTATTGCCTCATTATGGCTCATAATGCTATTATCAGCTATCTTTACTTGTAAAGAATTTTTAGCTCTTTTTCACATAAACTCTAGAAATAATAATCTTTTTCCAAAGCATACAGAATAATCACTATCTATGGAAGCACATAGTTCATATTTATTATATCCCTCTAAGCATACTTTTATTGGGATATAGATGCTATTAGGATTTGTATTGGTAGCTTCATAGCATATCTCTATAGTTATGTTCTGGACTAATTCATCCTCATAGATTGGTTCACTAACAGTTCTAATTTTGTACCCAATGACCTTTCTATCTAGACTTGTTATTCAATCTATACTGGGTCTTGCAGCTTCAAAACTCATTCTACTCATTTCACTGGTCATGCTAATTATATCATCTTCTTTAAGCTCTTCCTTAGCGGATGAAGATCCTTTTTCCCATTCTGATTTTGTACTCATGCTTCTTAATAATTGGGGTTTAATGGTGATTTCACCCTCCTCATCAATTTTTACTATATTTTTCTTATTGATCTTTGTAGGCTTGGCAAAGCTAGATATCCATGAACGATCAATTTTTATCTCCTAAGGATTAGATTTAATCCTCTGGATATTTTGCATAGGGGTAGAACTTTCAAATTTTTCTGCCTCTATCATTGTCACCTTAGTCTTAGGGTATATTGTATTATCTAATTTATAGATAATTTTCTAAAATATCCGTAAAGGATATCATCCTCTTTTCATATCCATCCTGTTTTTATCTTAAAGGATAGGAAATTTTTAGCAAATTCATCTGTTAAACTTGCATAATATCCAGGTCGATAATTAAATCCTACTAACCCATTACATAAATTGGTTTTTATCACTGTGATAATTTGATTATTGAATTTAGTATGCCTAATATCATAAAGTAAAGCGTAAAGATCAATATCTTTACCATAATATTGTAATAGAGTAATTTGAACTTGGATACCTCCGATATGGGTACACCTATACTTTCTATCTTTGTTATGCTTAAGGATATTCTCCCAATTAGGGAGATTAACTTTCCCAATGTCATACTTACAATCCTTTATCTTAAGATCTCCTCCCATCATTTCACATACGTATTTGCTTTTTAATTGAAAGATGGACTTTTTATATATCATATACTTTTGGGTTATGGAAGATCTCCTCTGACTTCCTCGTGACCATTGTCTATAACAACCTCTTCTCCTTGAAGATCACCAAGGCTAACCGAGCTACTTTCCATCATATGACTTGTTTCTTCATAATCACTTTCTTCATATTCATTGTTCAATATAATTTCAACAATTCCTTTGTTGTTACTTAGGGCTACGTCTAATGCCTCATCTTCACTAAGTTCAACATAATCTAGGCTTTCCAAAGTTTCGATAAGCTTATTATTCTTTCTATTTTTGCATTCATTAGCATAATATCCTACTTCTCCGCATGCCTAACTTTTACAGTTGTTTTTTTTTTTTTGCAGGGCAGTAAACGGCTTTCCTAAAAAATCTAGGTTTTTTTGGACTTGGATTGTTATAGTATTTTCTTCTATATTTCTCACCCCTTTACTTGTTAAAGCTCTTTTTCTTATAGAATTTTCTTTTTCTTCATTTTTTAGGCTCTTTTCCCCATTTGTGAGATGAATCCCAGCAAGTTAAGAACTGGTTCTTTATCTTTTTTTGCTTTTGGAGATCAAGGCATTGTTCATTAACCCAATTTCATAAATAAGAAACTCTTGAAGCAAGGGTATCAACAACATCTGTTCATTCAAGCCAAGCCATGTATTTCTCATTAATTAAGAAATTTATCAAATATGGCAATTTGTCATAGAACATAGCAAGATTAGTTTCATTATGCCCAATTTTGTAATAATATTGGCTGAATTCAAGAATACAATTTTCTAGATATCTCATATCCCATAATTCTATGTTGTTAATATTTCTTTATCATTCTCTTGCTTTTTCTTCTGAATCAATTTTAGCTCCAATGAATTCAGTTTCGATTTCCCTACATAAGTTTCATAACATAGCAGCTGGTGTTCTTATTATTCTTAATGTATTTTTACCTTCTTCACTTAATAAATCATACCAGTCAGCTACAGTGCTAGAAAAACTATGTTCAATATAGTTTAGGAAATTAGCAGCAGTCTATGTAGCATTCAGGTTTAAGACACTATTCATTCTCCTTTTTCAGTGTTCAAATATTTCTTCTTTATTACGGGCTCCATCAATGTTTGAAATGTATCCTGCTTGACTAATTGGGGTAAGGTCAATTTCTTCAAAGGTTGTGGTTTTCCTTGGGATAAATCCAAAGAAAAAATTGGTTGTACGTTCTGCTGGAATACACCTAGGTCTTAAGAAATGAGTATTTCTTCTAGAAGATTCACCAAATTCTTTAGGCTTACGAATAACATTAACTAGATTGGTCTCTGTTTCATATAAGTCAATCTCTTCTCCAATCCCATTGATCTCATCTTCAATAGTCATCTAACCATATTTTTTATCTAGTTTTCTCCTAAGTTCTTCTAATGGTAATACATTGAGATCTTCTAATTTAATCTGGTTCATTTGCTGATATATCTCTTCTTCTAATTGGATATTATTAGTTTCTTCATTGTCATCAGATAAAACGTCATGTTCATCGCTAATGGCGCTCATGATTTTGTTTAATTCTTCTAGATTTTGTTCTTCCTTGAATATTTTTTGTAGCTCTTCAAGAGAATATTGTTCATACTCTATCTTCTTTTTCTCTCTTTTCAGTCGTTTTTTCACCAGATTTTTCTCCTACTTCTTTTTGGATCTTTATCTCGTGCAAAGGAAATGAAATTTTGCTTTTTAGGTTTTGAAAAGGATAATTATGCTGAAAAGGAGGACTAACACTGGGAGTAGCGTTTTCACTATGCCTAACTTCGTTAATAAGAGAAAGATGGGCTGCCATTAACTGGTTCTTAAGCTCCTTGAGCTCAGTCTTAATCTTAGCTAATTCCGCTTTTAATTCTAAAACTATATCAGTGATATAGTTTAATTGAGATGCTTATGAGATGTTACCTTCTGGTGAGTGGACAATACGGGAATAATTAGGACCAGGGCAAGCAGGTGATAATTCAAGCATTAATCATAGTTAATTAGCTTAATCAGTCATTAATTAGCTTAATTATCTTAATTATTTTTGGTTACGTGGCTCTGATACCAGATAAAAGAGGACGTCGAGTTCTAGTAGTGGGCAAAATACCACAAATACAATTTTAAATTTTTCGAAAGTAAGTTTTTAAGGATTTTGGCTAAAATGCAAATATGAAAAGTTTGCTGTCTAAAAAGAAAATTCAAATAGTAAATGAGGCCCTTAAAATAGTTTTCACAAAATAGAAGGGGCCTGATAATCTATTTTGAGAATACAGGCCCTAAAAATCGATTTCACAAAATAGTATGCACCACGGAGCCATTTTTTGTAAAAAAAGTGACATAAACATAGCAGGATTGATGTGCTTTGTTACGTGTTCTTCAGGGGAAAAGACAAGTCATGAGAGAACTGTAATGATGTCCTGGCGATATTGAGCTAACACTTAGGGAGCAACTTTGTTAAAAAATTGGCAAAAAAAGAAAACATCACAGCATCTTCGGTTTCGCAACTTTGACCAAACACAGGAAAAAGACAAAAGTCATGCAAAATTGCATCAAAGTGTTGGTAACTTTGTGTCAACATTCAGGTGTAATTTGATCAAATATTTAAAAGAAAGCTTCGTTGAAAATCGTCATGGCTGTATGAATTGAAAAAGCTTTTTTTTCGTGCCAAGGTCCTAACAAAGAGTAACTTTGTTCGGATAGCAGCATCCACTTTAATAGCTGCCAAATTTAAGCATATGCTAGCAAAGGTTGAGCTTTCGGCACCCGTGTTGAAAAGGTTGTAGTAAAAGGATAGAAATATGCTGAATCGAGCAATAATTCAGGCAGGTCTAAATGAAATCTCTATATCACAGTTGGTGGAATCCAATGACGAGTTTACGAAGAACATGAATGCCTTGTTGCAACAAAATTTGAAGTTGGTGAAGATATCGATGCTCAAAAGGAAAAAAAAGGAAAAAGAAAACAAATTTTTCCTAAAGAGCATCTCAGAGGAAGTGTAATCATTTGAGGCTAATGAATTAGAGGTGTTTAGAGGAAGATTTATATAGTATGTCATTCAAGTTTCTTACTCCTACTCCAATTGCAGTATCAAAAATCCTATACCCTTAGAATTTTTAATCATATTTATCACAAGTTATTGATGAAATTTTATCCAAAAGCAAACTCCCAGGCAACAACTACTGCCCTGGATGCAAGTAGGGTTATAAAAAAAATGGAAAAAAAGGGAAGGATGCCTTAAAAAAAAAAATCACCCAGTGAGCAACAGGCAAGGAAAAGAAGGGGAAAGAAGAAAAAAGAAAAAAATTAAAAGGGGAGTTGTATGTCTCCTAGTAAAACTCTTTTTAGTGTGCTTGTTTACTCCAATCCATATTTCCTTAGGCCAGCACAAAGTCACCAAGTTATTAGGTCTTAACAAAAGAGAACCTATGAAAGATTTAATCATTTGCTCAACCAAGTATTTGAGTCCCAACCGCTTCAAATACTTAATGTTTGTATGCGTAGTTGACTTGCAAAGGGAGCCTTTATAGGAAGTAAAATTCTCTTTTAGTTATGACCCACCAGGTGGAAAATCAAATATTTTTAAAATTTTTCCCAATTATAATATACCATGTCTCAAATTAATTACAATTGTCTATTAAATTAAATATTTAATGGAAAAGTATTGCAACCAATTAAAAAACATCAATTGTTACAAATGATATAGAAAATAAATGATCATTCTTTTTTTCCTTAAATAGAGACAATCAAGAGAGAAAACCCTTGCTCTAACTTCTCTATAAAAAGGGAGTTTACCCCCTTATTTAAGGGGTCGACCGTCTAAGAATTCACTAGAGCTCGAGCATTTTCTTTCTGGAAGAATACAACAAGCACTTGAAGTGCATGCCGTCTATTCTCGAAGGTCAAATCTCTCTTGATTGAGATTAAGCCTCCTAGGTCCTCATTCAGAATGTCGTTCATTCAAATTCATTCAAGGAGATCGAATAAGAGGATTACTTCAATTATATTCAATACAGAGATTGTACCAATACATACAATATTAATACAAAATTTTAATTTGTTGCTCAGTTTCCTGTTTAATTTAGTTCAGGTCAAAATTTATACTTACAGACTCACTGTTGAACGATGCAACTTTGTATAGCCAACTAGTTGGGAGTCTTATTTATCTTACTATTACTAGACCTAACATTGCCTATGCAGTCCTTTTGGTGAATCAATTAATGCCAGCACCTTGTACTACATATTACGCTTCTGTACTCCAAATCCTCCGTTACATCAAAAACACTTTTTTATGGAGACCAACTTGCCCAAACCTCTACTACTGCTAGTGAGCTCAAAGAAGTTCAAAAGAAACCTAAGGAGGTCAAGGAGATTGTGCTTATGTTCAGAAAAGCCGTGGAGTTCAACCCCCTTCTAGCGCCTAGCTCATCCATGCAAAGGCCTAGATTTGTAAGTCTGTTGTAGCATGAAATAATGGGCAATTCTCATGAAGGCCTTCCCTTTATTCAAGCTTAAAGAATAAGCTTTCCAACAAGACCAATCACGTATTATTTGGAGTCCATTTGGTTGGTCATCTTTAGCCCACAATATAAAGTCCCGAAATGCAGTCTAGTTTTGAGCAGTCATCACTCTTCGGCACATAACTTTTAAACAACAGATCCAAATGCAATGAAACCACTTCCCTTAGAAACTAGACTCTTCCAACTTTCCAGAGAATTAAGAATCGTTGAATTTAGATCACAAACCAGAGAGATATTCCCATTTGAATCTGGCTAAGCTGCAAGTGTAAATGCATTAATAGCAAAACGCGTGAAGCCTATGTATTTGGTCTCTTCGGCCTTTACTGCATCCTTCCCCTTCCAAGTTGCATTCCCCCTTCTCTTACAAGTCCAAAATGTGTGTGAACAAGGGGGTACATGCACGTCATGGCTGCTAAGGTGCATTTCACTCAAGACACTCCAAGAGACACACCTCTTCACACCAAAACCGTGTGCAGCTAGTTACATGTATTTGCTTGCTTTTCTCTCATGCCTTTTCATTTGAAAGCTTGTATCTTTTCATGTACACAACCTACTCTATATAAAGGCCTAACACCAAGTTGTTTGGATGATCCAATTGAAGAAATACAAAACTAAGTTCAAGCATTGAGTGTTCATTCACTTCTGTTTTAAAACCTAGTTCTATATCTTGAGTTGTGACATTCTCAAGTGGTGTTCTAGGTCCCTCTTTCTCAATTAGGTGGTGGTTAACTTTTGTATCCTAGTTGAGTTAAGGGATTGCCTAAGTCCTTGGCTTGAGTGGCTCCATTTGGATTATCTCTTGTCGAGTTCTTGAACTATCCTATCCTTTCCTTGTTTTCGCAAATACAAAAATGCAAACCTAGCCTTGCTTGGTCATTTGGGTGCTCCTATATACATCATTTGGTATCAGAGCCAAAGTTGCCCTTTAACCAAGTTTTTTTTATTCCAAACACATTCCCTAACTAAAAACACAAAACAATCCATAATCAGCCAAACCGTGCAAAACCTACAGTTCCGGCGGATAGAACCTTGGCACGGCCACCCCGTGCAGTACAGCACGACTGTGCCTCAGCCTTTTCTAGCTTTTTGTGTACCAGCACTCAAGCACGGCCACCCCGTGCCTACCCACCGGACCGTGCCACCCCATTTATCCCTAAAACAGCCTTTCTTCTACTCTAAACACCTTACAAAAATGTCTTCTAGCTGTTCCCAAGAGCAAATGAACGAATAAGTAGCAGAGTTGGAAGCCCAAGTGAAGTATCTTAGAACTCAACTTGGCCAACTCTTGGAGAAAAAGAGGAGATGGAATCGAAGCCCTTCCCACTCACGTACTCGTATTGACTTGGATGAATCCGAAAGAGAAGAAAAGAGCTACCACGCCAACTCAAGTGAGGAGGATACTCCTAGAAGGACTCAACGAAAGCATGGAGGTAGCCTTGAAGATTTCCGAGTTGACATTCCAGAATTTGAAGGCCAATTAGACGCGGACCATTTCCCAGATTGGCTTCAAACTGTAGAAAGAGTCTTTGAGTACAAAGACATTGCCAAGCATAAGAAGGTAAAGATTGTAGCCCTCAAACTTCGTAAATATGCATCCATTTGGTAGGCTAATCTTGTGGCAAAAAGAGCAAGAAACGGGGAAGGGAAAATAAGAACATGGGCTAAGATAAAAGACAAGCTCAAATCCAAATTTCTTTCCTCTCACTACATCAAAGACAACTATTATAAACTCCATCACTTAAAGCAAGGGTCTAAAAGTGTGAAGGAATACACTAGGGAGTTTGAACAACTCCTACTCAAGTGTGACCTAAGGGAGGATGATGCCCAAACCATGGTAAGATACTTAAGTGGTTTGGACGAGTCCATTGCTTATGTGATCGAATTACACCCCTACACTTCACTAGATGATTTGAGCTCTCTAGCCTATAAAGTGCAAAAACAAAAGAAGGCCAAAGGTAAGGGAGCCGTATCTAAACCCACTTCTCGTCCTTTCACCTCTCAAAAACCCCCTTACTTCCCTCCAAAACCTCAAACCCCCTCACAACCCAAAAACACCCCTCCTACCGCCCCTATACCCTCCATAAAATTGCCTTCAAAACCAAAAGACAAAATCCGGTGCTTTCGATGCCAAGGCTTAGGACATATGGTATCTGAATGTCGTAACAAAAGAATAGTGACCCTTACTGAGTATCAAGCTTCCTTTGAGGAGCCACATGAAGAAGAAGAAGGAGGATCCGAAGAGTACTTGGCCGGAAATGTTGAAGAAGTTGAAGAAGGCCCTGATGAAGGAGAATTGTTGGTGATTAGGAGAGCCTTACGTGGCTTTCCTACCCAAGATAATTTGGAGTAAAGAGAGGCTATTCTCCACACAAGGTGCACTGTTGAAGGGAAGGTTTGTTCACTCATCATCGATGGTGGAAGTTGTGCCAACGTCGCCTCCAAGACCATGGTGGATAAACTCAAGCTCAAAGCCACACCTCATCCCAAGCCCTACACCATCCAATGGCTTAATCAAGGTAAGGGCATGCAAATATCTTCCCGTTGCCTCATCTCTCTTTCCATTGGCAAAAACTATAGAGATGAAATTTGGTGTGATATAGTGCCCATGGATGCTTGTCACATCCTTTTGGGTAGACCATGGCTCTTTGATGGAAGTGTCATCCATGATGGCCGGATGAACACTTACACCTTCCATAAAGACCACAAGAAGATCACCTTGACCCCTCTCAAAGCCACCCACTCCCCTAAGCCCAAAGACAACCCTCACATGGATGTCTTTCTCACCACCCTCCTCAAGTCCCAACATCATGAATATGAACCCTTTAAGGACTTAATCTTGTTGCAAACTGAGCCGGAACCTTCTACGCATGCTCACCCTTACTCTCCCCACTCCGCCAAACCTTTTAACACGTCTTCCCATAAGAAATTTCCCATGGCCTTCCCCCATAAAGATCCATCCAACATAAAATAGACCTCATCCCTAGCTCTACTCTTCCTAATAAGCCGGCATACCGAATAACCCCTCAAGAGACCCAAGAGATCCAAAGACAAGTGGATGATCTTTTGTCTAAGGGATTGATTAGAGAGAGCCTAAGTCCTTGTGCTGTCCCGGCCTTACTTGTGCCAAAAAAGGATATGAGTATGAGAATATGTATGGATAGTCGAGCCATCAATAAGATTACCATCAAATACCGCTATCCTATCCCAAGATTGGAGGACTTACTAGATGAACTTCATGGAGCCACTATCTTTTCTAAGATTGATCTTAGAAGTGGCTATTATCAAATACGTAAATTTGAAGGGGATGAATGGAACACCACCTTCAAAACCAAAGGAGGCTTATATGAGTGGCTTGTCATGCCATTCGGTTTGACTAATGCTCCAAGCACTTTTATGAGGCTTATGAACCAAGTTCTAAAGCCCCTCATTGGCACATGTGTTGTTGTCTACTTTAATGATATTTTGATATATAGCAAAAGTGAAGAAGAGCATGCCCATCATCTACATTAAGTCTTGAGTATTCTATCTCAAGAGAAGCTTTATAGGAATCTTGAGAAGTGCCACTTTTTCACTTCCCAAGTCATATTTCTGGGCTATGTTGTCTCGGCCCAAGGCATTCACGTCGATGAGAGCAAAATCAAAGCAATTCAAGAGTGGCCGGTGCCTACCTCTATTCAGCAAGTAAGGAGCTTTCATGGTCTAGCATCATTTTATAGAAGATTTATACGAGACTTTAGCACCATAGTTGCTCCTATGACCGAGGTGCTAAAAAGCAAGGACTTTGTATGGACCGACCAAGCACAAATTGCCTTTGAAGAGATCAAGAGGAGGCTTACAAGCGCACCCATTCTAGCCTTGGCCAATTTTTCCAAGATGTTCGAAGTGGAGTGTGATGCTTTCGGAGTTGGGATTGGTGCCGTTTCATCCCAAGAGAAGAGGCCCATAGCTTTCTTTAGTGAAAAGCTAAATGAAGCCAAGAGGAAATACTCCACATATGACAAGGAGTTTTATGCCATCATCCAGGCATTAGAGTATTAGCGCCACTATCTAGTAGGAGGAGAGTTTATCCTACATTCCGACCATGAGGCCTTGAAGTACATTCAAGGATAACACAAGCTCAACCCGAGACATGCTAAGTGGGTTGAATACCTCCAGTCATTCCACTTCATCATTCAACATAAGGCCGGCAAGCTAAACAAAGGAGCTGATGCACTCTCTCGGAGGTACTTATTACTCTCCACCTTAAGTACAAAAGTCCTTGGATTCGAAATTGTGAAAGAAATGTACCAATCTGATGAGGATTTTAAAGAAATCCATGAGAAGTGTTCCAAACACACTTATGGACTATTTCACTTGGAGGAAGGATTCTTATTCAAAGGATCCCGGCTTTGCATTCCAAAATGTGGATTTTGGGAACTTCTCATTCAAGAGCTTCATGGAGGAGCTCTAGCTGGGCATTTTGGAGTTGAGAAAACATGTGCTATGCTCAAGGAGCGCTATTATTGGCCACACATGTCTAAAGATGTGGAGCACTTTGTAAAAAGATGCTCAACTTATCAAATGGCCAAAAGCCATGTCCTACCTCAAGGCTTGTACTCCCCTCTTCCCATACCTCAAGCTCCTTGGGAGGATATAAGCCTAGACTTCATCACGGGGTTGCCTAGGACCCAACGAAACAAAGACTCAATTATGGTGGTGGTAGACCGGTTTTCCAAAATGGCACACTTCATCTCATGCCATACCACCAATGATGCTTCTCATATTGCCAACCTCTGTTTTAAGGAGATTGTGAGGCTCCATGGCATCCCCAAGAGTATGGTGTCCGATCGAGATAGCAAGTTCCTTAGCCATTTTTGGCTTACCTTATAGAGGAAGATGGGAACTCAACTAAAATTCAGCACAACTTGTCATCCCCAAACCAATGGGCAAACAGAGGTTACTAATAGGACTTTGGGCACCTTGCTTCGAGTCCTTGTCAAGAAGAACATCAAGAGTTGGGATGAGATGCTAGCCCATGTGGAGTTTGCCTTTAATCGAGCTCTAAGTAAGGTAACTCACCTCTCTCCATTCCAAGTGGTATATGGGCAAAATCCAAGGAGCCCAATTGATCTCATCCCCCTTCCAACTCACACCAAATTTAGTTGGGAGGCCAAAAAGAGAGCTAAAGAAATCCAAGACTTGCATGCTCAAGTGCGAGAGAATATTACCAAGTCCAATGCAAGAGCTATGCAACACGCTAATAAGCATAAGAAAGAGGTCCACTTCCAACCAGGAGACCTAGTGTGGATCCATTTGAGGAAGGAAAGATTTCCTTCCAAATGCAAGTCCAAGCTCGTGCCAAGGTCCAATGGCCCATTTGAGATCATGGAGAAGGTTGGTCCTAATGCCTACAAAGTTGACCTTCCTGGTGAATATGGCATCTCCGCTACCTTCAATGTGGCCGACCTCAGCCCATACTTTGATGAAAATGAAGAGCTTCCGAGTTTAAGGTCAAACTCCCATCTAGTCGGGGGGAATGATGGAGACCATCTTGTCCAAACCTCTACTACTACTAGTAAGCTCAAAGAAGTTCAAAAGAAACCTAAGGAGGTCAAGGAGATTGCACTTATGTTCAGAAAAGTTGTGGAGTTCAACCCCCTTCTAGCACCAAGCTCATCCATGTAAAGACCCGGCTTTGTAAGTCTGTTGTAGCAAGAAATAATGGGAAATTCTCATGAAGGCCTTCCCCTTATCCAAGCCTGAAGAATAAGCTTTCCAACAAGACTAACCATGCATTATTTGGAGTCCATTTGGTTGGTCATCTTTAGCCTACAAAATAAAGTGCTGAAATGCAGTCTAGTTTTGGGCAATCATCACTCTTCAGCCCATAACTTTTAAACGGATGATCCAAATGCAATGAAACCCCTTCCCTTAGAAGTTAGACTCTTCAAGATTTCCAGGGAATCAAGAATCGTCAAATTTGGATCACAAACCACAGAGATATGCCCATTTGAATCTGGCTAAGCTGCAAGTGTGAATGCATGAATAGTAAAACGCGTGAAGCCTATGTATTTGGTCTCTTCGGCCCTTTGCTACATCCTTCCCCTTCCAAGTTGCATTCCCCCTTCTCTCACAAGTCCAAAATGTGTCTGAACAAGAGGGTACATGCACGTCATGGCTGCTAAGGTGCATTTCACTCAAGACACTCCAAGAGACACACCTCTTCACACCAAAACCGTGTGCAGCTAGTTACATGTATTTGCTTGCTTTTCTCTCATGCCTTTTCATTTGAAAGCTTGTATCTTTTTATGTACATGGCCTACTCTATATAAAGGCCTAACACCAAGTTGTTTGGATGATCCAATTGAAGAAATACAAAAGCAAGTTCAAGCATTGAGTGTTCATTCACTTCTTTTCTAAAACCTAATTCTATATCTTGAGTTGTGGCATTCTTAAGTGGTGTTCTATGTCCCTCTTTCTCAATTAGGTGGTAGTTAACTTCTGTATCCTAGTTGAGTTAAGAGATTGCCTAAGTCCTTGGCTTGAGTGGCTCCATTTGGATTATCTCTTGTCGAGTTCTTAAACTATCCTATCCTTTCCTTATTTTCGCAAATACAAAAACGCAAACCTAGCCTTGCATGGTCATTTGGGTGCTCCTATATACATCACTTTTGCAATGGATTCATTTCCCTTTTAACACTCTTTGAAGTGAAAAGTTTACTTAGATTTGGATTGGGCACGTGATCTTACAAATTGTCACTCCACCACTAAATATTGTTTCTTTCTAGGAGACTCTCTAATCTCATGGTGTAGCAAGAAGCAAATGCTTGTTAGATGTTCTAACATTCAAGCAGAGTATCTTGTTCTTACAGATACCATGTTTGAACTTATGTGGCTATGTTGGTTATTTAAATATATGAGTATATGTCCGCCTTCCCAACAGTAATTTATTGTGATTATAGGAGTGTCATCCTAATTGCCTATAAAACACGTAGAGGTTGATTGTCACTTTATTAGAAAACCTCTTCTACAAAACAACTTGTCACTTGTTTCTATGTCTTTCTTGATCAGATCACTGACATATTTATCAAATCTTACTTGCTAGGTTGGTTTAGTATCCAAACTCAAGATGACTTCTCTTAAGATAGCATCTTGAGTTTGTAGAGGGGGTGTTCGAATATGTGAATATTATGAAATTTCCTTGATTTATGCTTTTCCCCTTTTTTAGGACAAATCCTTGATTAGATGATCTTATGATTTCCTTTGCTAAATTTGTTTTACACACTTGTACCATGATCTAGGTCACGATTCGTGGGTAGACCAGCTTATTATAGGTTGCAAACAAGTCGCTTCATGGAGCATTCCGATCTATGGATGGGTTATAGGAGAAACTTCCCTCATAACTAGAATTTTCCATATTTCACCATGGGAGGTAAAAAGGCATAGAGCTGAAAAACAGAGAGGAAACTCAAGTATGTGCAGAGAAGGGGGGAGAGATAGAGAGAGGGAATAAGGAAGCAGGGTTTGGAAACTAGCAAAAGAAATTTTGACAGCTCAAAAGTTTCTTTTTACGTCTTTGTTTCCCTTCTTTTTATGTTACCTTTTCGATCTGAGCGTTTGCCATTAACAACTTACAGCATATATTCTAGACTGTACCATAAAAATATCTGCTATTTTCCATGGGTTTCGCCAATTTTCGACAGACCTGACCCATTTTTCAACGGAATTTCTAACGGGTTTTCTAATGGGCTTTTTTGGAATTTCTAACAGGTCTGACAGTTTTCCCAATGCTTCCAACCCTCTTTCTAACATATCCTACCCTTTTTCGACATATTCCATTGGAAGACCAAGAAAATCCGCTTGACGATCAAACTTCTGATGGGATTCTACGGAATAAGAGTGCATTTTCGTAGCCTTGTTCAATTTTTTAATTGAGGTTTTGCTTTCCAAAATCTAGAGTTTACAACGTTACACTTATTTCTATAATTGTCACCACATGCTTTTACGTTATTAAAAAATCATATTCTTTTAAATTATAAAAATTTTCTTTAACCTTTTGGCAAATTAAAAAAAAAAAATATTGTTACACTATGACCCATGAATAAGATCATATGGCACAACAAACTACACATTGTGTACCCAAATTCATACTATGAAATGGTGCATACTACATCCTGGGTAACTATGGTCACTACGCAAAATTGGCGGCTTAATTGGGGCTCCTGTCTCGATCGATAGGATCATTGAGCAGAGGACAAGCATTGGAGCATTTTATATGCAAGACTACTTGTGGATGTTCAGGCAATTGATACTGTGCATGATTCAATTCTATTTCGAAAAGAGAATGGGTTACTCATTATGCAGACACTCCACTTTGATGGCTTCCTGTGACGTGCTCTAATTGTAGAGGCTTTGGCTATAATCATACTAGTTGTAGGAAGAAGGATGGTAACTTGGGTTTGGAGAGTTAAAGATACCAATATACCTATAGAAAATGTCACCATCTCTGATAGTCCTTTGGTGGACCCTGTTGAGGATAATATTAGAAGATGAGTTCAAGCTTATCAAATTAACTACAATGTTCAAGCTGCTACAAGTTCAAGTTAGACTAGTCATGGTCTGAAATCACTCAGATGTAGCAAAATGGGGATATATTTATTCCCCCTTAGACAATGGCTAGTTTTTTTTGCATGAACTACATGTTGAGGTGCTTAATGGTCCTAACAAATAGGAACATGTTATTTCTTTTTACAAAAATAAAGGTGCCTAGGTGCTTGGTGAAGGTCCTAGCGGTAAGGGTAAATCACCTTGGGGGGTGAATAGGGTGATTTAAAAAATTAAAACTTAACGAATTTTAAAGTACTTTGAAAGCATATCTGCCAGCCAATATAAAATAGGTTAGTAATTAAAGACATTGAATAGAACTATATACGTAGAAATTAAAGAGGACAAACACATGCAATGTTTACGATGTTGGCCCTTCCAAACAGGGTTAGTCACCGCCTAAGGTTCTTTTTGTGTTAGGATTTAAACATCTCCACTTCTTATTTACTTAAGAAGTGATAGAGTCTCCTTCAGCCAAGACATGGAAAAGGGTCCTAAGAGTCTAGCAAGGCCCAATGCAAGTTCCAAAGTCCAAACTATGGCTCAAATTTTGGAGAAGAGCCAAAGTGACGTAACCGGGTTAAACAGCCAGAATATACCCAGTTTTGTTCATCTGATTTCTTAAGCTACATTGCGTATTAAGTTTGATATTTTTATATTTTTTGGATCCTTAAGATGTTAGCTTTCAAGTCCAAGCATTCAAAGTCAATCATGCACAGTCAAAATCAAGGGATCAAGGCATTTTGCTCAACCTGCCAGTTTTAGTCTAAAACTGCACGATAAAATGTTCTAGTAGAAATCTCCTACTTAAACATGATTTAACCTTGATTTCTTAGCAAGGGGGTTTGTACACATCCTAAGGATTCTCCCCATGGCGTGAAATTAAAATCATGCTCACTTTTGATTAGTGGAAACAAGGGCATAAAACTAGGCTGAAAACTGTTTCTAAGAACCGGTAAGCTGCTGTATGTTTTTCCTCTTCAAGAGCATTTCCTCAGCTGGTTGCTTTCTTGTTAGCTTCACTCAAGATTCAAGACAGGCGGAAACACAGTCATTTGCTGCAAACACGCCTTGGAAAGAGCCTAGCCAATGAGAAAACAAAGGAAGAATTAGCACCATGCATTCTGATTGGCCAGCCAAAAAGGGAACATGATTTACGGGTGCTTTTCTCCACTTGTTCGCTAGTAAACTAACGTATTAGCTCAATTAAAGTGTATTAAAGTTAAGTACATCATTTATTTTGCTTTCCTTAATCTTTTGGTTGTAATTAGTTTAGTTAAGCAAGCATGTAAACTAGTTTAGCCTTAAGCGCATAAATTAGTTTGTTTAAGACGTTTCCTTCCGAGGGAGGAAACCTCATTCTGGCTTGTATGCTGCCTAGTTGCTTGCTTGGTCATGTATTAATGCCTTACCAAGGCTCATTTTGAAAACAGAACTTGAATATTGAATGAAAACCAAAATTGAGAGCTATTTGCTTTCATTCCCCTAAATACTTCACTTGCTTATCCTTAATTTGGTCGATTAAGGTGGTGATCAAGTAAGTCCTAAACCTTGATTAAGTGGTGATTCTATATCTTAATCATAGTTTAGGGACCCTAAACTCAAGTTTAGTGGTGATTCTGTATCTAAACAAGAGTTTAGTCTATCCTTTATTCAAACATTCATCCACGGATTCACCTAGAGTTTAGCTTGAATTCAGTTTGCTTTGCTATTAGCTTTGAATTTAGGTTTGAGTGTTCGTATTTCCCTTCCAAGGTACATCATATTTGGTATTAGAGCTTTGGTTTCTCCTTGGCCTTGTATGTCCTTCCACTGTTCAGAATCATACCCATTTAATTCCAAACACATTCCTTGTTTGAACTTAAACACAATCCGAGAGCAAGACGAGTTCTAGCATGAGTTTGGTAGAGAAATTTGATGCTCTTGTGAGGCAGAATGAGATGTTGCTGAAGACGATCCATGAAGATTCTCAGCATAACCAAGAAACTCAGGCTCAAAATGAGTATTTACGGAAGCAGCTTGGTTCCTTCTTGAAGCAAAAGCAAAAGCAAAAGATGAATGAAGAACCTCTCTAATCTGAACCAAGAAACCAAGAGCAAGTCTTTAGTCATAACCTTGATTCATCTAGTGAAGGTGAACCATTGAGAATGACTAGACCAGAACCATGGTTTCAAGCTAATACAAACGATTTCAGGATTGAAATCCCAGAGTTTGAAGATAAGCTTGATCAAGAAGAGTTTTTAGATTGGTTGCATACTGTTGAATGAGTTTTTGAGTACAAAGATGCTCCAAAGGACACGAAGGTCCAGTTAGTGGCCTTAAGACCTAGAAAATATGCTTTATTATGGTGGACTAACCTATGCGCTAAACGGGTTAGAGAAAGAAACTCTAAAATCAGAACATGGGAGAAGATGAAGTCCAAGCTTAAGGCTAGGTTTCCTCCCTCTACCTACATTCAAGATTGCTATTCTCAACTTCATAACTTAACCCAAGGCAATCTAAATGTAGAGGAGCACACAAGGGAGTTCGAGAAGCTTGTAATCAAATGTGATTTATAAGAACCCGAAGAGCAAACCATTATTAGATACTTTGTAGGTCTTGATCCAAGGTTTGCTAATGTGGTTGATTTGCAAGCTTACACCACTTTTGATGAAGTTTGTATGCTGGCTCCCAAGGTTGAGCAGTAAAAGAAAGCTAGACAACCCCCTAAGCAACAAAATCCTAAGCCCTTTACACGGAACCAACCCTTTAATAAGGGGATTTTTAATCCCATTTCCAAGCCACAAAATTTGTCCCCCTCCTTTCCATAAAGAACCCTAGCTCCACAAAAGACTCAAACTCCTCAAAATAGACCCCATCCAAACCCCATAAACAATAGAAGATGCTTTAAATGCCAAGGACTTGGGCATATAACTTTTGATTGTTCAAACCGTGAGGTAATCACCTTAGTTGAATGGTCAGCCGTGAAGGAGGTGTTTGAGGAAGAAGAAAAGGAGGATGATTATGAAGATGAGCTTGAGGAAACTCAAGAAGAACTAGTGAAAGAGGCTGATGAAGGTGAATTGCTAGTTTTGAGAAGAGTTCTAAGCAACCAGAAGGGAGTGAAAGATGAACAAAGGGAGAACGTATTCCATTCCCGTTGTATAGTTCAAGGGAAGGTATGTTCTATGATTATTGATGGAGGAAGCTGTACAAATGTAGTTTCTCTAAGCATGATTGAGAAGCTAGGATTGCAAACCATGACTCATCCATACCCTTACAACATTCAATGGTTGAATCAAAGCAAGGAAATCCAGGTTAACTCACGGTGCCTTCTTTCTTTCTCCATTGGATAGAACTATCAAGATGAACTTTGGTGTCATGTCATTCCTATGGATGCTTGTCATATGATTTTGGGAAGACCATGGTTATATGACCATAAGGTTATGCATAATGGTTACTTGAATACTTACTCCTTTACTAAGGATGGTAAGAAGATCACTTTAGCCCCTTTACCCCCATCAAAACTCCATGACATCAAGCCTCAAAACAAGCCAAACCATTCTGATTTGCTACTGGCAATTAGTGAGCCACTGTCAAAGGCCTCTCAGCATGAATTCAAGGCCTTTAAAGAGTGGATTCTAAGCATTCAAAATGAACTAGAAATCCCTTTACCCACTCACCCTGTAGCCAAGACACTCATTCAAAACTTCTGTCACTTGTTTCCTAAGGAGATACCCATGAGTTTACCTCCTAAAAGGGATATCCAACACCACATTAGTGTAATTACTGGTTCCATCCTACCCAATAAGCTAGCTTATAGGATGAATCCAAAGGATACCATAGAGATACAATGGCAAGTTGAAGAATTGAAGTCTAAGGGCTTAATCCTTGAGTCCTTAAGTCCTTGTGCTGTGCCTGCTCTTTTAGTGCCTAAAAAGGATGGTGTAATGCGTATGTGCGTGGATAGTAGAGCCATTAACAAAATCACAATCAAGTATAGGTATCTCATACCTAGACTTGAAGGCATGCTAGATGAATTACATGGTTCTAAGGTGCTTTCAAAGATAGACCTTTGAAGTGGATACTACCAAATTCGGATTAGAGAAGGTGATGAATGAAAGACAGCCTTTAAGACTAAGGGAGGCCTTTATGAATGGTTGGTTATGCCCTTTGTCTTTCAAATGCATCTAGCACATTCATGAGATTAATGAATCAAGTTTTCAGGTCATACATAGGCAAGTTTGTGGTGTTTTACTTCGATGATATCCTAATCTATTCCAAGGATGAGCATGAGCATCAAGAACATTTAACTCAAGTTATGCTTGTTTTGGAACGTGAGTGAAAACCCTAAGAAATGTGCCTTTTTCACTCCTGAGGTAACATTCTTAGGTTACATTGTCACTGGTGATGGTATAAAGGTAGATGAAAGCAAGATTGAAGCTATTCGATCATGGCCTACTCCTAAGTCAATTACTGATGTTCGAACTTTTCATAGATTAGCTTCTTTTTACAGGAGATTTATTCGAAGTTTTAGCACAATCATGGCTCCCACGACTAAAGTTATCAAAGGTACATCATTCCATTGGACACCAAAAGCTCAATCTGTCTTTGAAGAGATCAAAAGAAGACTTACTCAAGCACCTGTCCTCTCCTTGCCTTGCTTTAGTAAGATCTTTGAAGTTGAATGTGATACCTCTGGAGTTAGAACAGGTGGTGTTCTTACTTAAGAAGGTAAGCCATTAGCCTTCTTTAGTGAAAAACTATGTGATTCAAGAAGAAAGTACTCCACGTATGATAAAGAATTCTATGTAATTGTAAGATGTTTAGAGCATTGGAGTCATTGTTTGATTGCAAATGAGTTTATTCTCCATTCTAATCATAAGCTTTGAAGTATATTCAAGGCCAACACAAGTTAAACTCATGCCATGCTAAGAGGGTTGAGTTTCTCCAGTCATTTTACTTCACAGTAAAGCATAAATCTAGAAAGCTTAACCAAGGTGTTGATGCTCTATCACGGAGGTATCTACTTTTGTTTCAATTAGATGCTTGTGTACTTGGTTTTAAGTGTCTAAAAGCTTTATATATTGAAGATGAAGACTTTAGGGAGTTATTTGTTGAATGTTCAAACCACCCCAAAAGTGATTTCTTTATTCAACAAGGGTTTCTTTTCAAGGGTACACGGCTGAATGTACCAAGGTGTAGCACAAGAGAGCTCTTAATCAGGGAAGTTCATGGAGGTTCTTTAGCTAGTCACTATGGTGAAAACAAGACACCCATCATGCTAAGGGAGCATTATTACTGGCTAGGTATGGAGAAAGATGTATAGGACATTTTAAAGAGGTGTGGCACTTGTCAAGTGGCCACCAAAAGTCACTCCTTACCCCACGACCTTTACACACCTTTACTACTCCTTGCATTGATGTAGGTATGGATTTCATTCTTGGACAGCAGGAACAAGGACTCAATCTTTGTTGTGGTAGACCGGTTCTCAAAAATGTCCCATTTCATTCCATGTAACAAAACTAATGATGCTACACATATTTCTAAGTTGTATTTCAAGGAGGGGGCTAGATTACATGGTATACCTAGATCAATTATTTTTGATCGGGATGCTAAGTTCCTTAGCCATTTCTGGATTACTTTGTGGAGGAAATTAGGTACTAAACTCAAGTATAGTACCACTTGCTATCCGCAAACTAATGGGTAAACTGAGGTTACAAATCGAACCCTAGGAACGCTTCTAAGGGCCTTGATTAAGCCGCATGCCAAGGCTTGGGATTCACTTGTATCCCATACAGAGTTTGCTTATAAGAGGACTCCTAGCAAGGCTACTAGTCTATCACCATTCAAGGTGGTCTATGGGATTGATCCTATTAGTCCACTTGATCTTACTCCACGGCCTCTAGATCAAAAACCAAGTGCGAATGCAGGAACAAGGGTAGAAAAAATCCAGAAGATATATGAGTTGGTGAGGAGCAGAATAGAGAAGACCAATGCATCCTATCAAGCTCAAGCCAACAAACATAAGAAGAAGGTGGTATTTCAACCTGTAGACCTCGTATAGATACACTTAAGGAAAGAAAGATTTCCTTCAAAGAGGAAGAACAAGCTTATGCCAAGGGATAATGGTTCATTTGAGGTACTTGAAAAGATTAATGACAATGCTTGTAAGGTTGATTTGCTAGGGGATTATGGAGTTTCAGCTACATTCAATGTGGCTGACTTGAGTGCGTACCACGCCGATGATCACCCTGCAGATTTAAGGATTAAATCTCTTCAACAAGGGGAGAATAGTGGAGTTCCCTTTAGCCAAGACATAGAAGAGGGTCATAAGAGTCCAGTAAGGTCTAATTTAAGTTCTAAAGTCCACACTACGGCTCAAAATTTGGGGAAGAGCCAAACTGATGCAACCAGGTTAAACAGCCAGAATTTACCTAGTTTTGTTTATCTGATTTCTTAAGCTACATTATGGCTTAAGTTTGATATTTTGGCATTTTTAAGATCCTTAAGATGTTAGCTTTCAGGTCCAACCATTTAAAGTCAATCATACACAGTAGAAGTTAAAGGATCAAGGTATTTTGTTCAACCTGCTAGTTTTAGTCCAAAACTACATGGCAAAATATTTTAGTAGAAATCTCCCACTTAAACATGATTTAACCTTGATTTCCATGCAGGGGGGTTTGCAAAAACCTAAGGATTCCCCCTATGGCCTGAAATTAAAATCATGCTCACTTTTGATTGGTGGAAACAAGGGCATGGAATCGGGCTGAAAACTGTTTCTAAGATCTCGGTAAGCTGCTGCATGATTTTCCTCTTCAAGAGGGTTTCCTCAGCTAGTTGCTTGCTTGTTAGCTTCACTCAGGATTCAAGACAGCCAGAAACACAATCAGTTGCTGCAAACACGCCTTGGAAAGAGCCTAGCCAATGAGAAAACAAAGGAAGAATTAGCACCACGCATTCTGATTGGCCAGCCAAAAAGGGAACATGATTTACGGCTGCTTTTCTCCACTTCTTTGCTAGTAAACTGACGTATTAGCTTAATTAAACTGTATTAAAGTTAAGTACATCATTTATTTTGCTTTCCTTAATCTTCTGGTTGTAATTAGTTTAGTTAAGCAAGCATGTAAACTAGTTTAGCCTTAAGCACATAGATTAGTTTGTTTAAGACGTTCCCTTCCTAGGGAGGAAACCTCATTCTAGCTTGTATGCTGCCTAGTTGCTTGCTTGGTCATGTATTAATGGCTTACCAAGGCTCATTTTGAAAACAGAACTTGAATATTGAATGAAAACCAGAATTGAGAGCACTTTGCTTTCATTCCCCTAAATACTTCACTTGCTCATCCTTAATTTAGTCGATTAAGGTGGTGATCAAGTAAGTCGTAAACCTTGATTAAGTGGTGATTTTGTATCTCAATCACAGTTTAGGGACCCTAAACTCAAGTTTAGTGGTGATTCTGTATCTAAACAAGAGTTTAGTCTATCCTTTATTCAAACATTCATCCACGGATTCACCTAGAGTTTAGCTTGAATTCAGTTTGCTTTGCTATTAGCTTTGAATTCAGGTTTGAGTGTTCGTGTTTCCCTTCCAAGATACATCAAGAAGTTAGAATATTAACTCCTTGACTCCTCAAAGCTTCGTTGGGCACTTCTAAGGCTAGCCACTCGATGTAGATATACTCTCCTAGATCTACCACTCAACTAGGTATCTTGAGTTGAGTAAGAATTGTTCCAGTCAACACTTGGCTCCTAAAGTAAGTTTCCTAGCTTGTTACAAGTTTCCCTTAGAAAAATTTAGTCCTTACAAGAGAGTACAATTATTAAGAGGATGAGGATATATCAAATGATTATTATAATATGATCAAGTCTTGTGTCGTGCTTTCGGCTTTAGCTCCTCTTCATATAGTACTCAAATCTTCTTGACAACTTGTCCAAACTTGGCAGGTTTTGATGTATTTCAAATTTGGTACTAAGCATATTTCAAAGTCATTGATCCAGCTTTAAAACTATCAAAAGTAGCTCTCAAAGGAAATATCAATTTGACCATTGGAAATCTTCACTTGGCAATTGATCTTCCTTATACCATTGTACTAGATCTTGTATCCATTGAAACACCTAAGGCAAGATCTAGAATATTCTGATTATGATATCCAAGTCTATTTCAAAGACTTTCACTGGATTTAAAATATGCAACTCCCTAGATAAAAACGGACGAGATCTTTACTCGATTGTTGCACTTCTTGCTTAGATAAGTATCACCGAATAATATCAATGCCAATATCAGAATATTCATCCATATCAATCAAATTAATCACACAATATAATTCAAGATATTTGAAAGATGTTTTCCATAAATATAGCATAAATAATTTGCTCAGTTTAAATAGCACGCAATCTTTAGAAAAATATGACAATAATTATTAGGAAACAATCTCATGAAATCTCTAAAGATATTCACTGAGAATAATCAAAAGATTTTATGAAAATACTTTCTAAGCAAGACTTATGATGCTTTGGGAAGGAATTTGATAATCATATCAAAATCAATAATTGAAGGCAAGCATTTTAAACAACAAAAAAAAAAGAGAATATCTCAAAATATTAACTAGGTACAAACCTCTTAAAAATATTATGAAATTTAATGAACAAGAATTCCAAAGTTAGCTTAAAAGAACATGTATTTCAAAGTTGGCTTAACCAACTTTGATAGGAAAAGATTAAAGCTCATGTGATATGTATGACTTTAATTTTCAGCTATGATTCTTTGCATACACATGTACACTAACATCACAAGACATTCAAATTGCTATTTCGCCACCACTCAAAAATGTCAAAGAATCATTCAAAAATTCAAAGGACTTTCAATACTGGACTTTGAACATAGGACTTCGAGAATAGGACTTTGATGGAATTAGAGCAAAGTTCATATAAACTTATAAACATGATACTTTAAGCATATATATGCGATGACATAATAAGACTTACTTAGCATGCTAAATCACATATACAAACATACTATCATATAAAATGCTCACATATATCTAATATATATCAAATACACTTTTGAACATATCGCTGCATTCAACTACATACATAATTACTTTTTTGACTTTCATCAAAATATAACAAATACAACCAAGTCAACACTTCGTTTATTGAAAACTAAAGTTAGAGATGCTCATGTGGCTACAGAATCTATGATGGATTTGGGTTTTGCATATGGGACAAAAGTTACGTGCATTTTGATGTTCTTATTTAACAAACTAAATATATGCCTTGTGCACTAAATACACATGGCCATGCCCTTGTTTGTTTGTTATCACTTTTATATAAGGCTTCAATGGAGAGACTGAAAGGCATGATTTGTGGGCAACTCAAACTGTTCAGTCCACATCTATCCCGTGGCTTATTTTTGGAGATTTTAGTATTGTTTGGTGCTATGGTGAAAGGATAAGTACGGAAGATGTTCAACCATCTAATTTCTAGGAGTTTCATAATTGTGTTGATACTTGTGATATTCAAGAACGTAAGTGGACAGGCCGGAGGTACACATGATGTAATAACCATACAAAATGGCACACAGAGCTACTCCAAATTTGATTAGGCATTTGAAAATGTTCAATGGCTGGACTTGTATGGTGCTCATCTATTCAATTCTTTACTTAAAATGTTGCTAATTGTATCCCAAATTTTGTTAAGATGGATGAAATGATACACAAAAGACAGGGCATATCCAAATACTTTAATTCGTAGAGCAGTTCTCCAATTTTATAATATTGTGCAAGCTATTGGTCAGAATACTTTCTTTGCTGCATTTGCCAAGCCAAAGAGGTTAAAGTAGAATCTGCTGAAGAGTTGAATGAAAATGAATTTGCTATGATTGGTCAGCAAATCGATCGTCTCAAACCTCAATTACATGTTGTTGCACAGTAGCAACTACTATAAGACTATTTTAATAAGGAGTTGTAGCTTGAAGAAAGGAATGCTTTAAGGAGTTCATGACATAGAGGAATGCCGAGCGATCCTTTATCTGCAGAGCTAATTACAATGGGTACTATATGGTGATCAGAGTACTAGAGGTTTCTACTTTTTTTAATCCTTCCTTGAAATAGAGTCTATTCTTCCTTCATACAGAAGTCATGTCTTGCCTGTGAAGGATAAACATGGTCGGCAGCAAACTGAGGTATTAACTATTCAGAATGTATTTATTCAGCATGTTAAGAGTCTGTTTAGAACTGCCGAGCCTCTGTTAGAGCATGTGAATCTAGATGCTATTGCAACGAGGCCGCTTTTCTCAACTGACCAACAGGTTAGTTTTATCAAACTCTGTACATATGCTGGTGTAAACAGAGTTATGTTTGGTATTGACGTTCATAAAAATCCCTAGACCAAATGGGTTTGATAGTGGCTTCTTCAGGGATGCCAAGCATATCGTCGATCCTTAGACATCTGATGTTGTCTTTCTCAATGCTAGTGTTTTAAACTTTCCATCCAATGATCTAACATAGCCAATCCATTAAGTAGATTTGGATTACAAGTTATTGCTTGCCAGAACACTTTATATAGAAACATCATTGAAAATATTCTGATTACTCTAGTTAAGATTTAATTAGAGTTTTTAAAAAAGGGTAAATACATAAGAGAATTTTGGTAGCTCTTCTTTCAATATTTCTATCCAAATTATTGGCAAATAAAATTAAACTTAGTCAGTATTTAGTAAACTATATAGAACAAAAAGGGCCTCTGCCAGATGTAATTAAAAGTTGATCTTCAAAAGGGTATCACTCTATCTCTTGGTAAAGCAGTAGATGTCTTCTTTTTGGCGTGTAAATTCCCACCTATATTTATTGGGTGGGTGACGCTGTTTGTTTCTACTACTAGCTTCAGTATTACTTTGAAGGGTGTGATCTTTGGGAATTTTCAAGGGCTAGTAGTATCAGACATAGTGATCTTATGTCTCTCCTCTTATTTGTATTAGTCATAGCGTATCTAGCTAGAGTTCTTGTGATGCAAACACAACAACCTGGCTTCAGATTTCATCCTTTACGTATAAAAGTTAACTTGGTGAATTGCATATTATCTCATGATCTTTTGTAAAGTTGATGCTAGAACATACTACGCATGTTATGCATGGTTTTCATCATTTCTTCGAGATTAGTCAACTACATGCTAGTCAATGAAAATCTCAAATCTACATAGGTTGGTATGTGCTTAGGTTACACAACAAATTCTACTACAAGACCAAGTAGCTTCCCTATGTTGTATTTGGGGTTGCCCCTTATTGCCTTGTAAGTGGAAAGCTTTTAGATTGCTAGCAAATTGTTGGAAAATTCAAAGTTGGACTAAATTTTTGAGGTTAGATGCTTCTCATAAGAGCAAAAGTGTAAATCATCAACACAATTTGCTATCTATACTCTTCTCAAAATTTAAGCTTTTTCTAAATAACTTTTTGGAACCAACAATATCTTATAAAACCTAATTTACCAAATGACTAAACTAGCTTTTTAAATTAAGGGTCTACTTGGCAACAACATTTTAATTTGCATTTAGAGTTTAGACTGTGTCAAAACACTATTTACTATAATTTTTACTATTTGATAAACCAACGTTTAATGTCAGCTTAATTTCTCCAATAAAATAATCATATAGATATTGGCAAACAACTAATTTGCATACTATTCAATTAATGCAAAAATCAGTAATACAAAATCAAACACAAAGTGGTGCTCTTGTGCACAATAGAAGTTTTTTTTTTTGGGGGGTCTGTTGAAGAAGTTAATTAAGAGTATATTAACAACAACAACAACAACAACAACAACAACAACAACAATAATAATAAGAAGAAGAAGGAGAAAGAAGAGGAGGAGAAGGAGAAAATACATTCATGTCCTTTTCCACCATTTTATATTTATTAGTTAATCCAATCACTAATATAACCGAGCACATTTTTTTCAAACAATTAGCCAAAGCACTATAAGCTAGCAATTAAAGGTAAACAACTATATGCTATTTAAATTGATATATGTAACTCAAAGAGCTATCCACCGTCTACATAGTTAATTTTACCGAATAGAGCCTAAGTCAAACAACTCTTTTAGATCCAAAAAATTCTTTTGCTTTAGTAACCTCTCCAAAAAGTTCTTCATCAAACACCACTTAAAAGTAACAGTTTTACACTGTAACCTGAGTCCTTATATTAAGTTTCCACTGTTAAAGATTGATCACTCTTAAATCCTTCAAAACTAACTCCATAAACAAAGCATGGACTCACTTATTTCATCAAAATCAAGTCCTTTTAACTATAATGGGAAGGACTATCTAACATGGAGTATCTAAATGAAAATCATTTTAAAGCCCATGGTAGTGGGATATGGTAGAGATAAGGTATGAACCCATATGAACCCAAAAGTGATTAAGAGAAGGTACCTTGGGATGAAAATAAGAAGAATCAATGAAATTCAGAGGAAGATTGACCTATGGAAAATTCATGACATTTATTTAACTGTATGCATTTTCTAATTTTCTTGTATTTTTTAAGCACTAACTAATTGTATAGATATTAACATAGTTTGGTTTAAAGCATTTGATGCTTGCTCTATTAAGTAAAATTTTAGGTTCAAGTTTTATGAACTAAAATTTGTGACGTAAAATTTTTACTTTTAGAGACCAATAGCAAATCAATTTCAATTAAATAGATGATCAAAGAATACTAAAAACAGTAATTTTTATACAAGGCCACTGTAATAGTTTTAAAAAATTTTGGCGATTTTTATATAAGAATTCCCAAAAAAATTCAACTGAAGAATTGTCGTGGCATCCATCCCTAAGGTCAATATATTATTTTCTTTGTATATTGGTAGTTCATCAAGAAACGCTCATAAAGATTACCACACCTCCCCCTCCCCCCAAAATGCAAAAAAAGGGGGGGGGGGGAATCCAGAATCCCCCATTTCATCACCAATTTGATCACCTATTTCATCTGGGAATCACATTCCCATAAATATCCAATCAAACTATCAAACCATTAGGAAAAATATGTAAGCACTTCTTACACTACCATAGGAACACCAGTTGAACTAAGTGGTAAATACTTGAACTTCAATAGAAAAGTACACGATGTTAGAGATAATTACGTAAAAATGGAAATATGTAATAAGACATATATAAATAGTAATTAGATAATTTTTTATTTATGAAGAGGTGTGGATTAGTTTACTAAGTAATACCTCCTACTTGAACAGATATGTTCTTGAAAAGATGTGCCTCCTTGGAAATGTTTTTTATGAAATAATGTCTTCCTTTCATGAGGAGGTATGAACATCTCATATAAATATGTGACATTATGATATTCATTGTTATGCCTAGAATGGCATGGATTAAGAGAAAGAATATTCCAACATTATCCCTTTGAATTTCTGTTAATTTCGAAGGCGCTAGTGCCCACCCTTGTGAGTGCAACATGAGTGTAGGAGGGAACACCTTGTATCTCAAAGACTGATTCAGGAATAATTGTTGCATACTGGATGAATAAAGTCTTTAGGAAAATGAGTTCGGTCCTACGTAGAGATCTTGGAGTAATCCTCTCAATCATCAAACTGTCCTCCTAAATTTCCCCAACAATGTAAAGACTTTATCCAATTTTTTCCTTGTAAAGTCGGAAGAATTCGATGGGGGAGTTTTAGGCATTGGCAAACAAATGTTCTCGACTTTCTCTATTTGGCTACTAAAAAGCATGATTATTTCGACGGAATTTCCGATCGAAGAATTTGTCGAAACATGAATTTTTCGACGGAATTCTAATGGAAAAATTCGGTTAGCCTCCGATGGAAACACACTGTCCACCGCAATTTCAAAATTTTAAATTTTTGGAAAAATCCGTTGGAAAAACTGTTAGAATTTTTATCAGAATTCATCGGAAAACCGTCAATGTTTTTAAATTTTTTTTAAAAAAATAAAAACTATAGTTTCCAACTATACAAGCATTTTGCAATGTAGCTAGTACACAATATATTCTCATTATTTACATTAAATTCATATCAACATCAAATTCTACTTAATTAATAAAACGTTTTATTCATTAACAACATATAAATTATAAAATTATGAACGAATTATCAACTTAACAAACTAACATCAACGTAGCAAACTAACTATACAAATGCCCAAATTTATGAAATTACATACAAACTAATTATACAAATTGTTAAATTCAACATATATACTTAATGCACTACAAATTTAGGTGCAAATCATGTACACACATGAAAACCTTCTCCATAAGTCATTTGCAAATGATGGTGGGAGGAGGTGACAATAGTTGCATGTCGACAAGCGGCGGTAGGGATGATGGCAACCGTTAATGATGCATTGCTCTCTCTTTATTTTATGAAACAAGCAACAAAAAATGAAGCTTGGAGTGAAATTTATAGGAGAAATTCCAATGGAACATTCTGTTGAAATAAAAAGTAAATTTTTCCGACGGAATTCCGATGAATTTTTCTATTGAAATTTTCAAACAAATTTGAATTTTCTCTCCATTCAACTTAGAGTCAAAAAAAACTTTTTCGGAATTTTTTTAATATGCGTCGGAATCCGTTGAAAATTTCGATGGAATTTCGGGGAAACTGTTAGAATCCATCGGAATTTTGTCGGAGCTTTCGATGGACCTGTTCTTCATCGGAATAAAGGAAACTTTTAGTAGTGGTTACATTGTTGATTATGAACAACGGATGGCCAAGTATAGCTGTACATATGTAGTGCATACATGTTAGAGAAAGTTGCAGAGAAAAGAGATGAATTTTCGGTGTTTTATTTTTCATTTTTCTTGATGTACTCAACATTATTAGCTCCTATGTTGACTGGCTTATACACTCTATGTATTATATAATAGTCTTGGAAGTTCATGTTATACAATTTGATTATGGGACTACGGATTCTCAATGTTCAAATATTGTCAAGTTTAGTTAACGACATTATCGTGTCTTCGATGGTAGGTGTAAAAATTAAGGTTTGCCCTTTTTTGGGCGAGATTGCATGCGGTTAATTACTGTTGAATGGATTTTTATGAGAAAAGACAAATATGCATGGTTTGGTCCAACGAATAAAGAAAGCATCTCTTTTCTCATTGATCATCACATTATATGATGGATTGATCATTGTATTGCGATGAGTTAATAAGAATAGCCAATGCGATTATAATAATAATTGAAGGGGTTATTAAAACATGACATACGACAGTTCTCTATTTGAGGATGAACCGTTTTTACTATCATGTCGATAGTTACTCTTAGATGATGAGAGCAGATCTTGTTTAATTAGTGGGTTTTGATATACTAAAATATTTAAGTCCATGCAATTATATTTAAGTCAGTTGATTCGGATATTTTAGTGTGACTGTGAAGAAGTCAATGTATGTATATTCTGTGAATGTACGTATATTCATGGGATTTTAATATGGCCACAAGAGCATTCAAAGATGAATATGGATGCAGATAGATAAATATTACATATTCACGGAATTTTAATATGGTCATAAGAGTATTCAAAGATGAATACGCATGCAATGTAGATAGATAAATGTTTACATTAGTCTATGAATATATATAATTTAAAAATTTCATATGATGGACCTACAATTATTTACTCTATTTTGGAGTAAATGGTGGGGTAACCTATATTCATATAGTGATGAAATACATTTTTGAGTCTGTTAATTGAAATTATGACTATAATTTTATGTTGGACTTAGATGAAAATATGAAAAGATGTTAATGTATTAAACCTTGTTAGGGGTTAAGATGCCCAAGTTTTAATAGTTGAACTGTGGTTTTATTGTTGTTTAACTTTGCAAGTCTTGTGGGTCCATAATTAAAACTTACAAAGATATTGCTTAGAGTGGTCACATGATCAATACATGAAGTGCTATTGCCATGATCCTCTATGTTAAGGTCGTATAATAAAATTCTACAGTGTAAAGCGCACACTAAACCACCCATAGCGGGACCTCAGCCTAATGTTTGATAGAAACCATCTGGTCTTAAGTTCAATAAGTCAAAGTCCACTACTTGCATTGTTTGTAAACACACACTTCTATTTATTGCCATCCAATAAAACAAAGATGTTAGTGATTCCCATACATTCAAAGGAAGGGTGGGTTTTTGTTCTTAATGAATCCAACTAGAGAACCTTTGAGTGGAGGTATAGAAATAAGTGTCTGATTAAGCTGTGTACACTTAATCAGTGGTATGTTCTTGTTTCTTATATTCAAGTGTTTCGATTAATAGTTTGTATGCGGTTATGGATGAGGATTTACCCACTAAGTGTGAAGTTTGGCAGCTTCTATCAAGGTTGTGTTTTGCTCTATAACACTTACCAATTAGATACAAACACATGGTCGTTTTAAATGTTTGAGGATTACTATGTGATTCTAGGATAAAAGTTTAGTGTGTGACTTAATCTCAAGTGGTCACAAAGGATAAACTAGTTCAAAACTGAGTCGACCATGTCATCATGATCATTTGACAAGTGAATTAGCAAAGTAGGGGGCTCAATTGTTTAGAAACCTCCATTTATGTGCGGGACTTCCAGAAGTTCTTGACACCATTTATTATAGAAATGATGAGGGAATGTTGGGATAGTTTTCGTAAAAAATGGAAATATATAATAAGACATGTTATATATAAATATAATTAGTTGATTTATAATTTATGAAGAGGTGTGGATTAGTTCACTAACTAATTAGTACCTCATACTTGAAGGGATATGTTCTTGAAGAGATGTGTCTACTTAGAAGTGGATTTAATGAAAGGATGCCTTCCTTTTATGATGAGATAAGAACATCTCTATAAATATGTGGCATTATCATATTCTCTGGGATGCGTAGAATGAAATGGACGAAGAGAAAGAATGTCCCAACATTATCCATTTGAGTTTCTGTTAATTCCTGAACCACTAATACTCGTAAGTGCAACACGGGTGTAGGGGAGACCCTCTTGTATTCAACTATTTATTCAGGAATACCCTTTGCATATTGGGTGAATATATTCTTAGGAAAAACGACTTCGATCCTGCCTGGTGAACCTGGAGTAATCCTATCACTGAACTATTCACCTAAATTCTCCAACATAAGGTGTTCAAATTCCATACAATATAAGATTTGTCATCTTTCATATATGAGACTTCTCGATTTCCCCCAACTTATCATTGCCTGTTTATCCTCCGAGCTTCAAAAGGTGCACTGGCTTGATCCAAAAGACAAAAGAAAAAACCAAATTGTAACATTGAGTCCATTGTTGAAACATGTAGACTTCCTGTAACACCAATATTGGTGTCGGTTGTTTAAAGTTGAGCAATGTAGGGTTTTTAGCTTTTTGACTAGGATCGTGTCTAACTAAAGGCCAATGGGGTACCTAAGAGGTAGGGTCTCGGGTTAAAGTTGTGAATACCTAAGAGCCATGTTGAACTTGGCTGTAAGGCATGATCACGTGGGCCGTATTAGCCTGATCCTAATCCCCTCAGCCAACGTTTTAAATCTTTGATTGATATAGTGATTAGGTGAGTGGTTTGAGAGTCATCTAAACCAAGTTAACTGAAACTTGTTAACTAGTATTTGCTACTTCTTGACAAGTTTCTTGGACAAATCTTATCAAATAAAATATGACTGACATTAAAATTCGCAATCTTAAGTCAATCATTGCCAAAAATGCCTATCAATCCAGACACAATTCTAGACCAGCTAATCCATTTGCATGGTTAACCCTCATTTCTGACCTGTTTTCTTAGCCATTGATTACACTTGAGTGGAAGTTGGGGGAAAACATTGCTACAACATACATGCATGATGTATCATCGTGTTCTTTTTTTCTTTGAAGGGGGGTTCTGCTGTGAGACCAGCAGAAAATGTCACATAGCCTGTTCTTTTTGTTGAGAAATTGCAGGTGTGAAATGGGTGGAAGTGGGAAAAGGGGGAAAGGAATGGGTGGGAGTGGGCTAGAGTGGTTTGTTATAAGTGGGTGTGGGAAAGGGGGGAAGGAGTGGGATGAAGTGGGATGAAGTTGAATGAAGTAAGAGAGTTTATGTAAGTTATGTATTTTGTTTTTTAATGTAATCTTTTATTTGTGACAGTAATTACTGATGATAAAATTTGTTTAGACTAAAAAAAAAATTTTCTATGTTGAATTAGGTGTGAAATATTGTTTTGTGACTGTTGTTACCCCAAAAAAAATTGTAATTTTCGTTATTCATATAACAAATTGTAGTTATCAACCAGATACGAACAACGAAAAATATACACATATAGTCAGGCCCTGCTCTTTTCGTTGTTAAATCTAAATTTACCAATCTCAACCAGCCTCAACCCACATTAGTCCACTCCACGAATTTCAATTAAAAAAAATATCAACTTCAACCAACTTCAACTCACTTCCTACTATTTGAACTAACTTCTACCCATTATATAAAAAAATTCAACCCACTTGAACTAACTTCAACCCACTTGAATCCACTTCACGAACTTCAATAAAAAAATATCAACTTCAACCTACTTTAATCAACTTCAATCTACTTCTCACTATTTTAACCAACTTCTACCCATCATACAAAAAAAAAATTCGACCCATTTCAACCTACTTCAACCTATTTTAACCTACTTCAACCCATTTCAACCTGCTCCACAAACTTCAATTAAAAAAAATACTAACTTCAACCCACTTCAACCAACTTCAACCCACTTTCCACTATTTTAACCAATTTGTACCATCATACCAATGAAAATAATAAAAAATTCAAGCCACTTCAACCAACTTTAACCTACTCCAACCAACTTCAACCTATTTTAACCCATTTCAACAAAAAAAAAAATCCACTTTAACCTATTTCAACTCACTCCTACTAATCTCAACTAATTTCACCCATTTATGAACCATATTTCCAAACGAAAAGAACAAGTCCTCAGTATACGGAAAGCACTCATCTGCAATTTGTGTGAAGAACTTCCAATATTTTGTTAATAACGCACACAGAAAAAAAATCCACTCAAAATACACTTGTAATACATCTGTACTTTCTGTCACAAATTACAAACAACGCCAAAAAAATTTACATATTCATTCATTATGATAGAAAATATATCTGTAATTTCTGTCATGAATTACGATGAACGAAAAATAAATTTGTTGCATATATAACAACAACCATCCACACTTTGGTGACATATAAGAAATACTTTGTAACCAATGCAAAAAAAATATATTTAAGCATCTCTTCTATATACAGAATCAAACCTTAAATATCTACCCGTTACAGATAACTAATATTTGCTTAACAACATAAAAAAAAAATTATTACTTCTTCAATATATATGACAAAAATTACATCATCTAAAATTTCCGGCATGACTAATAAATATTTCCATAATATTCGAAAAATAATAAAACTTTTCACAATTATTATCAGATTATTCGCATATACAATTACATAAACTATAAAAATTTTCAAAATATAAAAAATAGTAATTATATGGAGGAGTGGGAAGGAGTAGGTGAGAGTGGGTGGGAGTGGGAAGGAGTAAAAAGATGTGATATTTTTTTTAAGTATGGGAAGATGTAAGCAAAGGAGGGAAGAAGTGGATGGGAATGGGAAGGAAGGAGATGTGTTTAAACCACGAAAAGAATAGGGCCATACAAAGGATTGGACATCCAATAGCTTTGACAATAGTTGTATCACAGTACGGTCTCAGAAAGACACATTCCAACTCCTAACTTTAGACTTCCTCTTGAATTTCTCTCAAGAATTTCATCCTCCAGATAAGTATCTATCTAGCACTGGATGTCTTTCTTTGCTCCAATTCTCCTCCCGTATTTGTCGGCTGCTTGTTGAATTTGGATCTATTTCTCACCAGAGTTCTCATCTTTACTTTGTGCTCGGAGTCTCAGCATCCAAATGAAACTATGAGATAATGAATGATGCCATAGTAGCTTGTTCTGAGATTAATTTGCAAATCTCCAGAGCAAAGTTAAGTAGAAGAATCATTAAGTCGATTCTCTCTTCCCTACATCAAGGTCAGAACAAGTATAAATAGGAATCTAATCTAAACAATTTAGGCCAACAAAATAGAGCCAAGTGTTTTACCTTTGCCTCAAATCTAGGTCTTATTCCTACCTTTCTGATCCATGCCAATAAAGATTGCCTTGCATCAAAAGGCAGATATCTTATCTGGAAGCTGAGATTGAAGAGCAAAAACACCACGAAGAAATACCTATCTTTGACCTTCAAATACTCTTTGACTGAACCGGTAAATACTTCTTTGGTGATAAAGGTATTAACATCGAGAAGGTCCATGATGCAATAGATGCAACAGAATCAAGTCCATCAACCTAGAATAAACTGAAAAAAAGGAGAGGGACAAGATTTTATGAGTTTGAATTCCAAATGTATTCAGTAATACTAGTGAATGATAGCGGTCTAGCCCCTTGCTCAGCACCCCAACCCCCCCAAAAAAGGAACAAAGGAAAAAAGCAACTAGTCAATGATGGGCTAATCATAAATTAAAAAGATTGAATTTTTATATATTCATTTGAATGAATGGGTACAATCTATATGAATACAATAATCCTCTTATTCTATCTCTTATTTAGGATGGATTTTTCAACCTTTGAATCAAGAGGGATAGGATCTTATTTATATGAAAGCCTCCCCCTCCCCCTTGAAAGTCAAGATGGGCCTTAACTTGGGTTTTGGGCCTAGGCCTTCAAGTTAGGCTTCACCTTAGGTTGCTTTGACTTTCATTTGCTTGAACTTTGACTTTGACTTGGGAGTCTTCTGCGTTTGGGTCGAGCATTAACATGGAAGTAGCCTCGAGCTTTGACCAAACGTTGACTTGAAAGCCTTTGATGTTTAACTTGATAGTCGATTTAAGTCTTGACCTTTGACTTGGCAGTCAACTTAGGCTTTGACCCTTTGATTTTAACTTTGACCTGGTTTCGACCGCGCCTTGACTTGGACGTTGTTCGGGCTGGAGGTCGTGACTTTGACTTCGTAGCCGTCTTGGGTCTCAATTTGGATTTTGACTTGAATTTTGACTGAACTTGGACTTGGAAGTCATTTTGGCTTCTTCTTGGGCTCAGCTTATGAGTCTTTCAAGTTTGATGAAATTAATTAAAAAGGTTGGCACAGTTAATTAGTTCAATTTAATTTTGGTTCAGCACATATAATTTTTTAGTGCCTACAAATTACTTCCTCGAGACAAGGTCACGTGCAAGACTCATCGTTTGAGAGTGGCCGACGTCTCGATTTTTTTCAAAACTTGAACATATGATAATTCCTTTTGTCAAGGATTGGGGAATGTGGATTGGTTTTAAAATGATGGAAAAGAAGACCCAATTGCTGTAAGGCCCAATTTTGCTTCAGCTATCCTTTTTCCCTGGTTTCTCTTGCAGGCCTGGCCCGAACGGCCTATTCTCCATGCGTGGGACTGGCCTATTTCTTCTTACCATTTGCTTCTTCTTTTTTTTTTTTTTTAATTCATGTGGGTCGGCCTGTCTCTCTTCCCGAACCCAAAGCCTAGCTACACATTCACTTAAATGTCATACATGGGGCACGTCACCCTGGTCTGACTTTTCCTTCTCTTTTCTCTTGGGTTGGGCTGGCCTTCAGCTTCCCATTTCCTTCTTTTTTCTTTCTCGAGGCCCAGCGCCCGTTTTATTTCATTTAAAGGCATGAGCAGCTCACGTGAGGCCCTTGCTCCTCCCTCTTCTTGCACAGCTCTGCCCTTCTTCATTTAAAGTCACGCAAAGCTCACGTGCTTGGGCACTGTTCCCATTTCTTCTTCCTTCGTTCATCACTGCTGTAACCAGCCAACCAAACCCTGATTTCGAAACTCTTGTTGCCCAGTGCCTAGAGCCCCCCTTACGTTGCTGTTGGTGCCACTAATTTCTGGTATAGGCTTCCCCCAAAACTTGTTTTTTTCTTTTTTTTTTTTGTATCCATTTTTTTTATGATCATCAAGGTACCCACTTTTTTTGTACCACCATTTTTACTGCTGGTGCCCAGAGCGCCATTTTTTTGCTCCTATTGCCACTGGTGGTTTATGGTACAAGCTTTCCATACCTTCGATGCCTTTAACCTTGATCTTTGCACCACCCAAATTCTATTCAGAGGGTCTTACCATTTGTGTTGATCAAAGGTATTAAATTTCTCAAAGAGTCCTCGGTTTTCTTTCATGCTCTGTTACAGTTGCATCCTCACATGAAAGACATAATCTTTATTTCATTTAGAGCCCTTTTATTTGTGTGCTTGATTTTTTTTTTTTTTTAATTGGCTGAAGAGGCGAACATTTCCATTGCTTCCATCGAAAAAGAAAGGCAATGAGACTTTGCCCCCTTTCCTTCTGTTTTTAAAGTTTTGCGTAGAATTTGGCAAATCACTCCACGCACTCTTTACTGTTTGCATGCTGGTACTTCTGCCACTGTTTAGCGTCTCCATACTTGAAATAGCAGTCTCTTAGAGTAACTTTGTCTGTTTGCATGTTTATACTAGGATAGAGTCATTGATTGCTTGATTTTTTTTTTGTTTGTTAATCAACGTTATTGGTTGCTTAGTGCTTTTTTTTTAGGGGGAATGGGAAGATTGAGATGGGTTTTGCCCGGGGAAGAAGGAGGGGCTTATTGGGTGTATGGTTTGTTACAACAAACCACAATGAAGATGAGGAAGAAAAGAAAAAACAAAGAAAAGATCATACTTTTTTTTCCTTTTTTTTTGGTTGAAATGGGGTAGATTGAGGGGAGACACAGTAGATTCATCATTTGGGCATGTAAATCTTTTGCTATGGTTGGTCAAATGGGTTGGGTTTATCGCTTGGTTTTGGTAATAATAAAAAAAAAGAAAAAAACCTTTTCTATGTGAGCTTATTTAATCATGGAAATCCATGAAGAGAAAACGTAGAGAAAACTTGACTTTAGAACATGTAGGTGCAGAACTTTAGAAAATGTGGTTCTTTGGTTTAGAAACTTATGCACCCTTTTTTTTTTGTGTGGATTTTCACCACATCTTGACCCAACTTGCCATATTATGCTTAGAAGTCCCTGCCCCCTTTTTTTTTGACAATCACTGACGACAAAAGGTGGTGACTTTGACCACAAATAAGCCCAAAGGTAGCAATATTATATTGGAAAGTCTTGTCTTGCCTTGCTTGTGACATCACATTCACTTATTGTTGCATTTTTCTCGTGTCGCAGCATCATGTTCCTTTGTTGGAAGGTGGCATTTATTGCCGGTGCAATGTCATGCTTACCTGTTGAAAGATCCCTCCCTTTTTTTCAGACGCTTTGCGTTTGCATTGTTGTTGTGCAGGTTGAGAAGGTATATTAAGAACCACTTGCAAAACTTGAAGAACCGCTAGGCCTTTGGTGCCCAGAACGGATACCTATATGCATAAGAGTAGTACGAAGACTTGAAGGATCACTTACGAAGCGGTTCACCGCAAGGCCTTTGGTGCCTAGAACGGATACCTATACGCATAAAAATGGTACGAAGACTTGAAGGACCACTTGTAAAGCGGTTCGCCGCTAGGCCTTTGGTGCCTAGAACAGATACCTATACGCATGAATGTAGTACAAAGACTTGAATAACCACCTGCAAAATGGTTCACCGCTAGTCCTTTGGTGCCTAGAATGAATACCTATACGCATGACAGTGCTACGAGGACTTGAAAAACCACTTGCGAAATGGTTTACCGCTAGGCCTTTGGTGCCTAGAATGGATACCTATATGCATGACAATGGTATGAAGACTTGAAGAACCACTGGCGAAATGATTCGCCGCTAAGCCTTTGGTGTCTAGAACGGATACCTATACACATGAAAGTGGCATGAAGACTTGAAGAACCACTTAGGAAATGGTTCACTGCTAGGACTTTGGTGCCGAGAACGGATACCTATAAGCATGGAAGTGGTATGGGCGACTAGGAGCAGCTGGGCAGCTGAAAACCAATATTTTGGATGATTTTCTTTCACGCTTTTTCTTTCCATCGTGGATAAGGAGGACGATAAACCCCAGTTAGGGAGTTGCTTCCAGGTATACCGCTCTTTAAGGAGGCCGAGGCCTAATCAGGCGCTTGCTATAGAACCATCGTCCTTTCCTTCTAAGTTCTCGATCCGAGTGGAAAAAGGTACGAAAGATGGTTTAGTTGGGTACTTCCTGTAGAGTTCATATCACGACAAGTCTAGCCTTTTCACCGAATTCTTTATACTCGGGCGTCGCATTATATCTGGGCAATCTAGATAGGGTCGGAACATGCTTCTTTATGGCGATTTTAGCTACATTCTCTTGTACTAGGAATGGACAGAGCACGTGCTCTCTTGTTTCGAGGTGCGTCTGCAGAGATGTGCCTTATACCAAGCGGTGTACGGCTCGCTCTACTCCTACAGCCGCAACATGCATGTTTTGCATGCCTTTTGTGAGAGTTGGTGTCCTACCACCAATACTCTGCACACCATATCTAGAGAGATGTCCATTTTCCTACGGGACTTACATAGGCTTGGTGAACTCCTAATAAGCCCCACAAGGATGCAAAATCCTAGTGGCCAGATTTAGCCCCAAGATCTTTGTTAGAGTCGTGATGAGTTGGAAGTCTTCAGAAGCCTGGGGGTTCTGAAAGAGAAGAGGGAGAGCACCTATCTTGCCACATTCTTGTCATGTTAGCCATGTGCTTTTGTGCTTCCTAAGACCGGGGAGAAGTTCATTCGCCCGGGCACTTTTGAGGTTGCCAATATGATGGCATTTGGTATCACTTTTAGTCTGGCAATCCCTGTGCTGGCCAGCATATACCATGGCCTTAATGGGATTACTAAGGCTGCAAAGCCCTTTCATTCTCGGTCATTCTTTCCCTACTGCTATCTCTACGGATGGCTCGCCAGCTATTTCAAGACTCACCATGTATTGCAGCCTTCCCTTTCGGGTCCTTTGATGGTGTGCTACTCTGGGTCATAAATGACGTGCAGCGACATTAGGGATACTCAAGAGCTTATACATGAGGGCAGAGTCTCTAACATGGGCTATCTAATGCTGGGAAGAAACCGATTAGAGACCCTTATCGATGATGGAGATTGAGATGTGGATAAGTCGAGCTACCTAATCTCTCTTCGAGATGGTTTCATTTCTATTCACCGGGGTGTGACCTTCTATGTTGAGCCCTACAGCCCGCACCAGTTCAGCAAGCAGTTTGGGTTCTGCTAGGGGATTCCTAGAGTACTTCTCGAGGATCCTCGCACCCAAGAAGTGTCATAAAATGACGCCCTTCTATATTGGAAGCGACACCTCTTCTTAGGGACTATGTTTCAGGGCATTCTTCCTTGTTACTCCTTGGCATTAAGTCAATATATCTCCTCAGCTTACAAGATTTGGTGGTCTGAGGTGACCATTAATAACCTTCGATCTAATGCTTCTGTTTTGCAGAAGAGTACGGAAGCAAATTCATCCAAGCAAGACAAGGATGCAGAGTCTAGCTCATTGAAGAAGGCCAAGGGGAAGAGAGGAAAGGATCATGTGGCCGATTTAAATGCTGAGGGCCCAAGAGTTCACCTTGCTGATAAAAAGCGAGATCTTGTGTTGGGTCGTGATAGCAAGCCAGGGTCTGAGGTGGACTTCAGACATGAGGGGCGGAAGAGGAGCGAGAGTGTGACCCCCAGGGATACTAGAGTCAACCTTGGGGATGACTTTGTTATGACGTCCAGAGCTGCTCGGGTGAGCCAGCCAATTTTGAGGACGTATGCTCCCTTTCTTCGCCTTTTATTGTCATTTTCTTTTCCCTTGTTGCTTTGGTTTTGAGTAGTATAGAATGACTCCATACTCATTTTGTTTCACCCTTCTTTTTTTTTTTTTCAGATTAGGAAGTTTGACCTAGCACAAGAGGCTATGCCCATTCTCGAGGAGCAGTTACTCGAGGATGTTAGCTGTGCTACTAAATCTTCTGCCCCTAAGGTAACCCCGTGCAATTGTAAGGACATTGAGATTGTAAGGAGGCAAACATCACCTCATAGGGTTGGGAGTTCATTTTCTAAGGGAATAGAGGTCTTGCGTGTATCAGCTACTCTGCATTCAGTTGATGGACCTAACTCTCTTAAGGTAGCCATGAGGGGGTTACTCTCTGCTGCGTTGATGTTGGCACTCCTGGGTGTTCGACAGGAAGACCCTCTTATGTAGCTACTCCTTCCACTACTTCTTTTTACCCAGACCTGGCTCCTGAAGTATCTTCACCACCGCCATACGAGTGATGGGGTCTGAGTACTTGACTAGTTTGAAGAATGCAAAATTTGATGAAGTAGAGGGAAAACTTCAAGGTGCCCTAGTGATCTGTAAGGGGATTGAGCATCTTTGTGGAGACCCAACCCCTTTGAGGAAGAAGGGGGAGGATTATGGGAGTTTTGTATTGGCTTTCTTATCATTAAAGAAAGCAGCCTCCTCATGCCGCCACCCAGATGATGTGGTGAAGTAGAAGGCAATGTGCACTGAGCAGGTCGATCTGGCGCACTCACGCCTTGCCACAGCGCATGCAGATCTTGGTGTCTCGACTGAGAAACTCAATGGAGTAGAGCAGAAGATTGTTGATTTGGAGGACGCGCTTCGCCTTGCCTGGAAAGAGGAGCACCAGCTTAAGGGTGACGTCCAGGTCCAATTTTCCCTAGTGGATGCTGCTGAGCAGGTAGTTGATGTAAGATCCAAAGCTCTTGCCGACATTGAGACGATGCCCACTCTTTCGCCTAATGATGCCAAGGAGTTGGAGAGGCATAAGCAAGTCATGCTAGCATTGCAATCCTCACTCAACCCCGACACTTGGATGGACACCAATTGATGTATCATTTTTTTGGGTAATAAACATTTGTAATGGACTTTGTGTCCTCCTTCATATGAAATTTTGATTGCCGCACTGCTATCCTCCTTTTACTATGTTTGACTGTACTTGGTAATTTGTTTATCAAGTTGCCTACGTACTTATAGAAACATTGTAATTCCCAATAAGATCAAGTCATCACGTAGTTTAACAAAATAAATTTTGTATATATTTGTGCATAGTTTATACTCTTGTGAGCTAGGAGTAGTACAACGATCTTTTTTTTTTGTTTGAGTTTGTTTTTGTCGTTCACAGTTTATACTCTTGTGAGCCAAGAGTAGTACAATGATTTTTAACTTGAAAGAACGAGCAGTTTAGGCTCTTACTTAGGAGCTTCACAACATCCCATCTCAAGGACAATAGTGCTTCGAGAACATGCCATTTACGGGGCCAACCCGAACCCCTTGTCCATCTACTATCTTATAGACGCCATTTGAGTATAACTCATGGGCAACATAAGATTCTTCCTATTTCGGAGCGAATTTGCTTCCTGTCTTGTGGGTCATGATGATTGGCCTTTTCAGCGCAAGCACTTGATCTCCAACTTGGAACAAGTACGGCCGAAGCTTTTTGTTGAACACTCTTGATAGACGAGCTTGGTAGTATTCTAACTTCTGTTGTGCCTAAAGTCTGTTCTCGTCAAGGGCCTCCAACTCAGCAAAGCGAATCTTGTGATTTTCGTCTTCCGTCAAACCTTCCTGTATGGCGATGCGAAGCGATGGAATTTGGAGCTCTAATGGTAGTACGGCTTCAGCTCCATACACCAGAGCGAAGGGGGTCGACTGCGTTAGCGTCTTCTATGTGGTTTGGTATGCCCAAAGAGCCTCCCCTAGTCTTTCGTGCCAATATCTTTTAGACTTTGCGACAAATTTTTTTAGTAAGTTACAAAGTGTTTTATTAAAAGCTTCCTATAGAGCTTGTCGTAAAGTTACAAATTAAACCAATACTTTGATTTATAAATAATATTTATAGCATAGGAAAGTAGAGATCGATTCCACGAGGAAAGATTATGATAACAAGCTAGTTTAATTGTAAATGATTTTACTACTCTAATTTATTATAACTTTTCTTTATATTACTAAAATAAATCAAATTTAATAAGTAAAAATCTGAAAAAATACTTAATATTGCCCCTAAATATTCTACATTTAATTCTGAAAATAAAATAGTAAATAGTTATCCTAAATAATCTAAAAAATAAAAAATAAAAATAATAACACAATATTAGACTGAAAATTAAAACAGAAAATAACAAGCAGAAAATTAATATTAACAATTGTAGAAAGTAATCCAAATTAATATTCTGCAAGTTTATAAATTAATAACTCCAAAATTATATGTAAAATAATTCAAAAAAATTGAAGCAGAAAATTAACTCCAGAAAATGAAAACAGAAAATTAAATCTAAAATTAGAAAAAAATAAACTATGCTAATATAAATATGAAATTATATAACAAAATTGCCCAGATTTTAGGATATAATTTTCTGGACTAAATAAAACCTAAGAACATAAAATAAAAATTAAAAACGTATTTTTTAGATTTATTAAAATAAAAACCTTCACATATCCAATTCACGAAATAATTCTGAAAAATTATCAAATAATTTCCAAAAATTTCGAAATTAAATATAGGGAGAATAGGACACCATATAAACCATAACATGGACTAAAATATGAAAACAACACAAAAGAAACTATTCTTAACTTAATTTCTAACAAACCGGTAAATAAATGACAAAGCAGAATATAAATTAAATCTAAAAATTATAACCACACTAAAAATTAAAATCTAACTGATCTAATATTACCAAAAAACTTCTAAAAGACTACTCTTTTGGGGGGCGGGGGTAAATGAACTTTATATTAAAGATTATAAATTTAAGAATTAAAATTGATAAACTAAACAAATTAATTAAAAGGCAACAAATAATTATCAAAGATACCAAATTTATGAAAAATACTTAGCATACTCCATATCCACCATGTCAATTTATATTTATCATCAACACACAATTCAATTTTATTCATGAGTTAGACTGTAGAAGACATTAACCAGCGGATCTTCCCCATTTTTCCTTATAGTATAGTTTATTTAGGTCTAGCGCTAATATAAACCCTACTAGTTTTTGATAACCCTAACACCAGCGCAAGAATTTAATCAAACTAGAGTATTAGATATTAGAAAAACATCATCTAATGTCTTGTAACAAATTTACCAGTAACTTGATTTAACAAAGATCTATAACGATTATCTAATTAAAAGAGATGGATTTGAGCCATCCATGATTAATTAGGGTGATACTTATGCCTAAAAGACAATAACATTTACGTATTAAAGCCTTTCAAACTATCATATGAATTCGTATTAAACTAATTAGCATGCATTCTAATTAATCTAACATGAATATCATAAACGATAAATACCAGTCGTTATAAAAACATGAATAAAAATCAACTAGACGATAAAGTATAAAACTTCTTTTAAAATAATTAATTTAGCATGGTTTCAAATAGATTATACTAAGTACATAAAATTTACTCACACATATTGTAAATTAAGTTACAATAATTAACCAAAGATTTCATATTTTAACACTAAGCTAAGCAAAATAAAATAAAATAAAAATAAAAGAGAGCAGCACAATACTAGTTGGTGGGGTGATGACATGATCGAATGATGTTGATGATGATCTGCGATATTGGGATGTGATGGAGATAGGCGTGGGATAGGTGTGAGACTCAGCAAAGAGATGGTGATGCAAGAAAGCTAGGGTTTTTTTGGTGGTTAGGCGTGGGATGAAGATGTTGCGTGGAGGTGTGTTTGAGGGGGGAGGCGGTGTGTTTTTGAGAGAAGAGGGTGTGAGGTTTTTATAATATTAGCTACTAGAGTTTTCATTCTTTATACTCCTTCTCTTCCAAATCTTCTAGTTTCTCTTCAATTAGAAGTAATAATTTTATACCCCTAGCCCAAATAAACTATTATGGAAATAATATTTTTCCATAAATCATTATTTTTGGACCGACTTGATAGCTTAGTGTGTAAAATCCGAACTTCGACTTCTTCTCTTCTCCTATTTACTTTATTAACGCTTAACCTGAAAAATATATAAAATAAAGTAAATTAGACTAAATAATATATATAATATAATCAAAATAATTATTAAAATAATGCATGATTTTTGACTTAACAAATTCCCCCACACTTAGACTTTGTATGTCCTCGTGCAAAGAAATCTAGGATGCGACCTAAAAACTAGCCCTCTTTCTTTCTTATAAAGTTATGCATAAATATGGAATTTAGACTAAGCATTGGCTTGCTTTAAAATAGTTTTATTCAAAACTAATCAGTTTTCCTTCCAACAAGTTAATAACTACTAAACATCTAACGACCATCAAAGAGTTTCTTCATCAACCTCATAACATTTCTTTAATGAAGTAACAAGAACAATAACTATCCATCTCTTTTAAGCATGCATATACCGATTAAGAGGTTTAAAGAGTTTACGATAGAAAAGTTGAAGTGCGGGATGGCTATAGAGACAATTGAACTAGAAAGAATAACTCATTGAAATTGATTCTAAACTTGCCTTGTACTTCTTTTCTTCTTCTTCTTCTGTTTTTTTTTTTTCTTTATCTTTCAAACTCTACTTACGCACATATTCGAGGCCCATATAGGGTCTTAGAAATTAAACACTCCATGTCTCACACTCAACCGAATAGAGGTGCTGGAGCAAACAATTCATTCTTATCATTATTTTTATTTCTTTATTGACTGTTACTTTGGTGCGAGTCATTGATCGGTCCAAAAAGGAACATGACTCTCCCAATCATGGGTTACTCTATACACAAGGCTCAACTTGAGACCTAAACTTGAGGGAAAAAGGGTCCGATCCACATATTCCAACCCATGTTGGTAATCTAACCTCTTTTTTTTTTCACTTTTTTCTTTAGGACAAGAAAAGTCACAATTTTAATGAGTTATTCTACTAATTCAATAGGCTAGGAAATGGGCTAGGTCATTTTATTGCCTCTGCAGCGGATATAATACATGACCAAATAAGATGAGCAATCATGATAGCTACTCATTAAAGAGATATATGAGGATCAACTCAAACTTCTCTAAATGACAGCTAGCATACTCAGAAGTCTTCATTCATAGAAGAATAAACTATAAATAGCTAAGAAAACAAAAAATTTTAAGCAAGCAAGCCTAGCATAAACTCATATCATGCATTATTTATTAAAAAAAAATTTTCTTTTCTTTTTTTTGGTATTTTTTCAAAAATGAATACTGCAGGAACTAAATGTAGGATGCATCCCCTGCCCTTAATTCATGCATAGTCCCTAATACATGCAAAATGAGAGAAATAGTGAAAATAAAAGTAAAATTAAATGGGTACTTCCCTAAAAGAAACATTGGGTTGCCTCCCAACCAGCGCCTTTGTTTACAGTCGTTAGCTCGATGTCATAAAGCTCATGGATCTTCTAGAGTTATTTCTTCAATAAAATTTCCAGAGTCTCCATCCCTAAAATGTTTCAACCTATGTCCATTCACTTTGAAAATTTCGTTAGTGGATAAGCTTTGAATCTCGACAGCACCATGTCGATAAGTCTTTACTACCTCAAACGGTGCAAGCTATCTTGAATTTAACTTACCAGGAAAGAGTCTCAATTTTGAATTGAATAACAATACTTTCCCACCTACCTGAAATTCTTTTCTGACAAGTTTAGCATCAAGAAATGCTTTGGCTTTACCTTTGTAAATGACTGAATTGTCATAGGCTTCCATGCGAATCTCCTCTAATTCCTATAACTGCAATTTACGTTCTTTTCCTGCAAACTCATAGTCAAGATTACATTGCTTCATGGCCCCATGTGACTTATGTTCTATCTCAACAAGAAGATGACATGGCTTTCCAAAGACTAACCTATAAGGTGACATACCAATAGGGGTCTTGTATGCAGTTTTATAAGTCCAAAGAGCCTCATCTAGCCTAAAACTCCAATCTTTCCGGTCTAGCCTAGTTACTTTTTCAAGTATGCCCTTGATTTCTTTATTAGATATTTCAGCCTGGCCATTTGTTTGGGGGTGATAACTAGTAGATACCTTATGAGTCACATGATATTTGGCTAACAACGTACCTAAAGTTCTATTACAAAAATGAATTCCCCTATCACTGATGATTGCTCGTGGTACTCCATATCAACGCAGAATGAGAGATTTAATATGTTTCACCACAGTTTTACTATCATCAGCTCTAGTAGCTACAGCTTCTACCCATTTAGGCACATAATCAACAAGTACAAGAATGTAAGTGTACCCAAAAGAAGGGGGGAAGGGTCCCATGAAATCAATACCCCACGCATCAAAAATTTCACAAATATAAACATTATATAAAGGCATTTGATTCCTTCTTGATAAATTTCTAGCCTTTTGGCATGCTTCACATCTTTTACAAAAATCATAAGCATCACGAGAAATAGTAGGCCAATAAAATCCACACTCAAGGACTTTATATGCTATTCCTTTGGGTCCAAAATGTCCCCCACTTTCTAAAGAATGACAAAAGGTTAGAATGGAATAAATTTCGCTGTCGTCAACACAATGCCTTATTATCTGATCACTACAAAATTTCCATATGTATGGCTCATCCCAAACATAGTATTTAGATTAAGCTCTTTTCTTTTCTTTTTAGCTCTAGACAAGTCAATGGGAAAAGTTACGGTGACGATGTAGTTCACAATATCAGCATATTAAGGTAATCTACTACTGACAGCATACAAAATCTCATCAGGAAAACAATCACTAAAAGGACCACCCCTTTCTCCCGTTCCCAGTCTACTAAGATGGTTAGCAACTAAGTTCTCAGCTCCAGGTTTATCTTTAATTTACAATTAAAATTCTTACAATAGTAACATCCATCTAATCAATTTGGGCTTTGAATCTTTCTTGTCTAGTAGATGTTTAAGAGCATAATGATCAGAGTAAACAGTAACTTTCACACCTAATAAGTAAGGACGAAACTTTTCAAGAGCAAAAACAACAGTATACATCTCCTTTTCTGTAGTTGTGTAGTTACATTGTGCAGAGTCAAGAGTTCTAGAAGCATAGTAAATCACATGAGGTACTTTCCTAACTCTTTGACCTAAAACTACCCCCACTACCTTATCACTAGCATCACACATTAACTCAAAAGGGAAGGCCCAATTTGGGGGTTGCACAATAGGTGAAGTACTCAATTTCAACTTCAACTAATCAAAAGCCCTCATACAATCATCGTTAAAATCAAATGAAGTATCTTTTGCAAGCAAGGTACATAAAGGAGAAGCAATATTAGAAAAATCTTTGATAAACCTCCTATAGAACCCTACATGCCCTAATAATGATCGCACATCCTTGACACACCTGTGATAGGCTAAAGACTGAATGATGTCAACTTTTGCTTTATTTACCTCTAATCCCTTCGATGACACTACATGTCCAAGTACTACCCCGTGCTCTACCATAAAATGACCCTTTTCAAAATTAAGCACTAAATTAATATCAATGCAACACTTAAGCACTAATGTGAGATGATACAAGCACTCATCAAATGAATCACCATGCACAGTAAAATCATACATGAAAACTTCCATAATCTTAGTGATAAAATCAGAAAAAAATACTCGTCATGCATCTCTCAAAAGTAGCAGGGGCATTACATAGACCAAAAGGCATACGTCTAAAAGCATAAGTGCCAAAAAGATAGGTAAATGTGATCTTTTCCTGATCCTTAGGAGCTATTGGGACTTGAATGTAGCCTGAATACCTACCTAGAAAACAGTAGTGTGACCTACTAGCTAATCTTTCTAACATTTGATCCATAAAAGGCAGGGGAAAATGATCTTTCTTAGTGGCTTTGTTCAGTTTTCTATAGTTAATACATACTCTCCAACCACTTTGAACTCTAGTAGGTACTAGTTCACCTTTCTTGTTCTGCACTATAGTTATTCCTCCCTATTTAGGAACTATATATATAGGACTAACCCACTCGGAATCAGCTATGGGGTATATCACTCCAGCATCTAACCACTTAAGAATTTCTTTCTGGACTATCTCCATCATAGATGGATTAAGTCTCCTCTAAGAATCCCTCTTAGGCTTAGCATCTTTCTCTAATGTGATCTTATGTGAGCAAAAGTAGGGCTAAGTCCCTTGAGGTCTGCTAAAGTCCACCTTATTGCTTTGCTATGGTCTCTAAGCACCTTAACAAGTTTCTCCTCTTGGTCAAGGGTAAGTGCACTAGAGATGATGACAGGCAAAGTCTCATTATCCCCCAAATAAGCATACTTTAAATTATCAGGTAAAGGTTTTAATTCCAGTTTAGGGGGTGAAATGCTAGAGGGAAGTAATTTAGCATGATTTTCGGGCAATTCAAGGTTGTTAGGTCTATCATGCACTTGCAAGTGGAATAAAGATCCTATCACATTAGGTAGATTATCATTAACCTGGTAAGGCACTCTTTGAAACTCAGCATGATCAAGACTCTTAGTAAGCATAATGAACAATTCATCTTCATAAGACAAGTTATAAATATCTTGGGATAACTCATCAATAACTTCAAGTGCATACACATAATTCACATCAGTAGAAAATCTCATGGCATCAAAAATATTCAATTTAATCACTTCACCATCAAATTTCATGGTTAATGCTCCTTCATGTACATCAATTGTAGTCATAGTTGTTTTGAAAAATGACCTACCAAGCAAGATAGGAATATCATGACATGCATCACCCATGTTCATCACATAAAAATCAGCAGGAAACACAAGCTCATTTACTTGGATTAAGACATCCTCTAAAACTCCATCTAGGTAAGTGCTGTTCCTATCAGCTAACTGAATCACTATACCAGTTTTCTTTAACTCTCCTAAGTTCAGTTTATTATAAACAGACCTAGGTATAATATTAATGGAAGCACCCAAGTCAAGCATAGCTTTATCGAAGTAAAGGTTTCCTATTTTACATGGAACGGAAAACACACCTGGGTCTTTGCACTTAGGGGGAAGTTTCCTTTGGAAAAAGGCAGACACATTTTCCCCCACACTTACCTTTTTCTCACCTACTAACTTTTTTTTAGTAGTATACAATTCTTTTAAGAACTTAGCATAGCGAGGCACCTATTTAATGGCATCAAGGAGGGGTATGTTGATGTCTATCTTCCTAAATGTCTCTAAGATCTCTTGGTTAGCCTCATTCACCTTAGAAGTAAGGCTCCGAAACCTACTAGGAAATGGTGGTATTGGCTTAAAAGGTTCTCTTTTCTTCTCACCTATTTCCTTAGTAGTTAGATTAGAATTTTTATCTAATTCCGGTTCAACTTCTTTGACCTCTAACTCAGGCTCTACTTCTCTACTCTTCCTAGGTTCTTTTAACTCTTTTCCACTCCTAAGTGTCATGGCACTAACATTCTCCTTGGGGTTAGGGTAGGGTTGAGATGGTAGCCTATTTTGCATTTGAGCCTACAAGTTGCTAACTATAGTATCTGTTGCGGTCTGTCTCTCTTGAACCTGCTTAAGAGTTGTCTCCACATTTTGGAACCTATCATTCATCTTCTTAAGGACTTGTTCTAGTAGGAAGTTGGTCCTATCCTAATTAGAAGGTTGACAAAATGTTTGATCAAAACCAGGTGGGTTGGTTTTAGGGCCGGTATCTCCATCCTTCATTATAGGTGTTAGAATATGGGTCATACCTCCTTTGACCTTGGTTAGAATAGACAGCATTAATATTCCCCTCTTGAAGTGTAGGATAGGCATCAGTCTGATGTCCTTCTAGACAACAAATTCCACATATGGCTACTTTTGTACACCCCAGTAACTATCTTGTTTAACATAGTAGTGATATGAGATAACTGACTCTCTACAGATGAGCTAGAGCCAATCTCATTAACCCTTTTAATTTGTGACTCCCTAACACTAAAATGCTAAGTATTTTGGGCCATTAAATTGAATAAATCTCTCGCCTCTGCTGGAGTCTTATTAACTATAGCCCCCCACTAGCAGCATCAACCATATTACGATCCATATGAAGCAACCCTTCATAAAAGTATTGAATCAACAACTGTTCAGTTATTTAATGTTGGGAACAACTAGCACACAGTTTATTAAATCTTTCCCAGTACTCACAAAAAGTTTCCCCATTCATTTGTTTGATACAACATATTTCCTTCCTAATTGATCCGATTCGGAATGCTGGAAAAAATTTTTCGAAAAATGATTTGTGCAATGCAGTCTATGTAGAGAATAATCCAGTAGGCATGTAATATAACCAATCTTTAGTATTACCAAGCAAAGAAAAAGGAAAGACTCTCAACCTAATTTGGTCTTCAGGAATCCCCTCAGACATCATAACAGAGCATGTGATAAGGAATTCACTAATATGACGGTATGGGTTCTCACTAGTTAATCCATGAAATTGGATAGTAGATTGATGAATCCAGAGTTCAGTTTTAAAGGTTTATCTAATGCAGCATAAATAATGGACAAAGGTTGGACTTCTAGATTAGGAGCAGCAAGTTCCCGAAGAGTAGGCATTCTTACCTCTTTAGTTTTAAGACTTACTGGTTCAGGATCACGTTATTTGTTTTTAGCTCCCAACATTTGCTCCTTGTCCTCTCCAATCTTGTTACCACTCCTCAATTTCATAAATTAAAGGCAACTACAAAAATAAAATACCAGAGTTAAAACAAAACAATAAAAGTAGTAAAATTAAATAGAAGTAAACTAACGATTTTATTTTCTTTCCCCGGCAACGACGTCAAAATTTGTAGAGCTTGTCGTAGAGCTATAAAATTAAACCATTACTTTGATTTATAAATAATATTTATAGCATAGGAAAGTAAGGATCGATCCCACGAGGAAAGATTATGATAATAAGCTAGTTTAATTCAAAATGATTTTACTATTCCAATTTATTATAACTTCTCTTTATATTACTAAAATAAGTCAAATTTAATAAACAAAAATTTGAAAAAATACTTAATATTACTCCTAAATATTCTAAATTTAATTCTGAAAATAAAATAGTAAATAGTTATCCTAAATAATCTAGAAAATAAAAAACAGAAATAATAACACAATATTAGACTGAAAATTAAAACAGAAAATAACAAGCAGAAAATTAATATTAAAAATTATAAAAAGTAATCCAAATTAATATTCTGCAAGTTTATAACTTAACAACTCCAAAATTATATGTAAAATAATTCAGAAGAATTAAAACAGAAAATTAACTCCAGAAAATGAAAATAGAAAATAAAATCTGAAATTAGAGAAAAAATAAACTGCACTAATATAAATACAAAATTACATAACAAAATTGCCCAGATTTTAGGATATAATTTTTTGGACTTAATAAAACCCTAAGAACATAAAATAAAAATTAAGAAAGTAATTTTTAGATTTATTAAAATAAAAACCTGCACATATCCAATTCACGAAATGATTCTGAAAAATTATCAAATAATTTTTAAAAATTCCGAAATTAAATGGAGGGAGAATAGGACACTATATAATCCCTAAAATGGACTAAAATATGAAAAAAAACACAAAAGGAACTATTTTTAACCTAATTTCTAATAAACCGGTAAATAAGTGGCAAAACAAAATATAAATTAAATCTGAAAATTATAACCACACTAAAAATCAAAATCTAACTGATCTAATATTACCAAGACACTTCTAAAAGACTACTCTTTTAGGGGAGGTAAACGAACTTTATATTAAAGCTCATAAATTTAAGAATTAAAATTGACAAACTTAACAAATTAATTAAAAGGCAACAAATAATTATCACAGATACCAAATTTATGAAAAATACTTAGCATAATCTATATCCACCATACAAACTTATATTTATCATCAACGTACAAATCAATTTTATTCATGAGCTAGACTGTAAAAGACACCAACGAGCAAATCTTTCCCGTTTTTCCTTATGTTATAGTTTATTTAGTTCCAGCCCTAATATAAACCCTACTAGTTTTTGATAACCCTAACACCAGCGTAATAATTTAATCAAACTAGAGCATTAGGTATTAGAAAAACATCATCTAATGCCTTGTAACCAATTTACCAATAAATTGATTTAATAAAGATCTATAATGATTATCTAATTAAAACAGATGGGTTTGAGCCATCCATGATTAATTAGGGTGATACTTATACCTAAAAAACAGTAACTTTTACTTATTAAAGCCTTTTAAATTATCATATGAATTCATATTAAACTAATTAGCATGTATTCTAATTAATCTAACGTGAATATCATAAACGATAAATACTAATTATTATAGAAACATGAATAAAAATCAACTAGATGATAAAGTATAAAACTTCTTTTAAAATAATTAATTTAGAATGGTTTCAAATAGATTATACTAAGCACATAAAATTTACTCGCACATAGTTTAAATTAAATTATAATAATTAACCAAAGATTTCATGTTTAACACTAAGCCAAGCAAAATAAAATAAAATAAAAATAAAAGAGAGCAACACAATGCTACTTGGTGGGGTGATGACGATGATCGAATGATGTTGATGATGATCTGTGATGTTGGGATGTGATGGAGATAGGCGTGGGATGAGGTGTGAGACTCAGCAAAGAGATGGTGATGCAAAAAGGCTAGGGTTTTTTTGGTGGTTAGGCATGAGATGAAGATGTTGCGTGGAGGCGTGTTTGAGGGGGGAGGCATGGTGTTTTTGAGAGAAGAGGGTGTGAGGTTTTTATAATATTAGCTACTAGGGTTTTCATTCTTTAGACTCTTTTTCTTCCAAGTCTTTGAGTTTCTCTTCAATTAGGAGTAATAATTCCGTAACCCTAGCCCAAAAAAATTATTATGAAAATAATATTTTTCCATAAATCATTATTTTTGGACCAACTTGATAGCTTAGCGTATAAAATCCAAACTTCGACGTCTTCTCTTCTCCTATTTACTTTATGAACGCTTAACCTGAAAAATATATAAAATAAAGTAAATTAGACGAAATAATATATATAATATAATCAAAATAATTATTAAAATGATGCATGATTTTTGACTTAACACTTCCTCCAGGCCGTTTGCAGGGGCATGGTACATGGAAGACTTATGCTGGGCAAACATAGACTTCTCGCACAGGCTAGTCAACGGGCTGTTGACGAAGCGCTTACCATCAGTGATAATGTACCTCGGCACGCCATATCGATAGATAACATGTGTCTTACTTTTACGAAGTAGACCACCTTTTCTTTTTTAACCTCCCTTACTGGAATTGCTTCCGCCCATTTAGAGAAGTAATCAATGGCAGCTAAGATGTAGGAGTGACCAGCAGACAATTTAGGCATGATTAGTCCAACGACATCAAGCCCCCATGCCCCAAAGGGCCAGGATGCAACCGTTGGGTGAAGAGGTTTCGGAGGTTGATGTATGAAGTTGGCATGGAACTGGCAAGCATCACACCTCTTTACATAATTTATGCAATCTTGCACCATAGTGTGCTAGTAGTAACCCATCCTCTTAATGCGATCGTTTAGCCTAGGCCTTGATTGGTGTACTTCACACACACCTGAATGAGCTTCCACCGTTGCTTGCTTTGCTTCTTCCATATCTAAGCATCATAACCAAAGGCCAAGAAAAGAGCATCGATAGAGCATTCCGTTGTTGTAAAGAAAGCTCGGAGCTCTCCGCTGTATTTCCGTCCTTGTGTCACTAGAAAGTTTTCCATGCTCTAAGTACTCAATTATCAGTTGATACCAGTCTTCTATATCTATTTCAAGAACACAGATCATGTGGTCTTCCTCTAAGTCTTGATCATCGGGTGGAACAACCCAGCAGCTATATTCTAGAATTGTCATTCCTTCTTCTGCCCCTAGTGCCAAAGTGGCTGTGAGGCTTGCAAGTGCGTCAGCCATCTTGTTGGCACTCCTTGGCATGTGCTCTAAGTTGACTATATCCAACTTGTTTAGCAGGCACAATGCTTGCTTGTGATACGGAACAAGGTCTTCTTTCTTAACCTCGTGCTCATCAAGTAGTTGATTAATGATCAATTGCGGATCACCATATATGTTGAGGTCGGTAATCCCCATCTTAATAGCCATTTGAAGACCTAAGCTGAGTGTTTGGTATTCTGGCACATTGTTAGAGCATAATTAAGTAAGCACAAATGAATATGGGAGAATATGTTTTTACAGGGACACGAAGACCACTCCTGCACTAGTGCCATCTCGCCTAGCTGCACCATCAAAATACATTTCCTAGGGAGGATCGATGTAGAACACTTCTTCCCCTAGCCAATCATCATTTAGCTCCCAATCATTAGGAACTGGATGATCTGCTAAGAAATCTGCCAACGCTTACCCCTTAATCGCTCTTTGGGGTACATAGACAAGGTCGTACTGCTTTAAGATTATAGCCCATTTTGCAGTCTCCCATTTAAGATTGGCCTAGACAAGATGTACTTGATGGGATTAGCTTTGGAGACCACTTGCACTGTATGGGCCTGCATGTAGTGTTTGAGTTTCTAGATGGCAAAGATGAGCGACAAGTACATCTTTTCAATGGGGGAATACTTTAATTCAGTGCCAACCAACGTACGACTTAAGTAGCACAGGGCAACTCCTTTTCCTTCCTCGTTTTCCTGTACACATAATGCTCTGAAGGATTTTTTCTGAGCTGCAATGTATAATCTGAGAGGCTTGCCAAGGATGGGTGCCCCCAACATCAGATAATGGGACAAATACTCCTTTATTTTCTTGAAAGTCATATAACATGATTCCTCTCACTCAAATGGTGCACTTTTTTTCATAAGGTGGCTGAAAGGATAGCAACATCCTGCAAGATCTGAGATGAATCTTCGGATATATGCCAAGCGACCTTAAAGTCCGCGAAACTCCCTGAGATTCTTAGGCTCAGGCAACTCTTGGATCGCCTTGATCTTTGATTGGTCGATCTCAATCCCTCGGTGATGAACAATGAAAGAATTTCCAAGAGGTGACACCGAACGCACACTTGAGTGGGTTCATCTTTAATTGGCATCTTCGTAATCGCTCAAAGATTAGACGAAGATCTTGTATGTGATCCACCCTCTTTTGAGACTTGACCACAAACTCATCGACATAGCACTCAACTTTTTTGTGGAGCATATCGTCAAATATTATTTGCATTGCCCTTTGGTAAGTTGTTCCTGCATTCTTAAGTCCGAAGGGCATCACCTTATAGCAGAAAATACCTTTAGGTGTGCGGAAAGCTATCGCTTCTTGACCTTTTAGCGCCATCAGAATCTGATTGTATCATACAGTACAATCCATAAATGACAATGCTTCATGTCCTGTAGTTGAGTCGTTCATGAGTTCTGTGACAGGCAGTGGGAGATCATTTTTTGGGCAAGCGTCGTTGAGATCCTGAAAGTCCACACAAATGCGAAGTTGCCCGTTTTTCTTCCTGACAGGCACGATGTTTGCGATCCATGTTGGGTATTTGACCTCACGAATGAATTCTGCCTCTATGAGTTTGTTGACCTCTTTTTTAATTTCTGGTACCAACTTTGGGCGTAAACATCGCTGAGGTTGCTTCCTAGGCGAAATAACCCTTTTGATGGATAGGCGATGGATTGCGACCTTTGGGTCCAACCCGGGCATTTCTTTATAGTTCCAGGCAAACACATCCTTGTATCCAGACAAGAGTTCCAAGTACTGCTTTTACTTTTCGGGTGTAAGTGATGAGCTTATGTAGATAGGATGAGGGTCTTCATTGGTTCTAAGATTCAACTCCTTCAACTTATTAACTGTAGCTTGCCCTCCATCTTCGAAAGCCTCATGGGCTATGATATGATTGGAAGAAACAACTTCTTCTTCCCCCGCCCCCTTGCTAGAGTTAGAGTTAGTTCTTTTGTTGACCTTTGAAGATCACAGTATGCCTCTTTACTCTTAATGAACCGTCTATCTTAACATCCAAGCTAGAGAAACGCCTCATACAAGAAGGCATAGAGCTCTAAACTTCATTTATCACTCTCAGGTGACTAAATGCAAAACTTTTCTCCCGTTGAAGCCGTGAGCTTGAAGACTTTTCACCAGTTTTTATTCTAGCAAAACCTGAACGCTTTGGTTGGGGAACATCTTTAATCCTGTTGAAAATAGAGATTTTGTGGTCTTTCTCTTTTCTTATACCGGTGAATACTGACGGACATTTTTTCGAAGTGGATAGTTATAGCCTATCAAACATAGAGGGCTTTGAGTTAGGTGAAGCACTCTCATCTTCACTATCATCTACGTCTTCAACTGAGATGTGTTGAATCACCACCTTCTTGTTCTTCTGTCGCCCAGAGATTCTGACTGGTTGCAGTGACGTGAAACCTAGTCCGACTTTAGAGACGCCCACTGAACCTCCCTGCTCTTGGATTTTTCTCTGAGTTTCAGTAAGTCCATGAGGCTTGACTTCAACTACCTTTCCTAAGGTAGCTGGATTTTGAAAGTCATAACCAGCCTTTTCCATGAGCTTGTAGGCGTTGGGATCAAATCCTTTCTTAGTCCACATACTTGGCAATTCATCGCCTTCTTTAGAAGAGATGACAAACCTCGGAATAGGGGCCGACTCACCTTAGCCTACCATATCTTAAGGGTTGGAACTGTTACACCCCTTTTTAGGGAGGTTATGCTAGCTCCATCACTCTTAGTAGCTTTGGTCTCGATGCTACTGCTTGTGCACTTGCCAAAGGGCGATTCGCCCTCCTTACGGTGAGACTTAGGTATGCACCTTAAAATTGGTGGCATTGATCCCACTGAAGTGGCAACCAGTTTAGCAACTTGTTCAATACGAGAAGTGGTGTTGCCTTGCTTACTGGCTTCTTTCTCAAGCTGTTACTTAGGAGAATCATCTTTTCTTGCTTGAGGGGCCTTCTTTGCAATACCATTGCCTGTGGAAGAAATGGCTACTGGCATGGATTCCTTACGTGCAGTACCTTCTTCGAAGAACCTTGCATCTGTAAAATGAGATTCAGCTTTAGTGATTGGCTTGACATCCCCATTTACTTTCTTCTCTCCATCTCGGTAATACTTAAGGCACTGGTGTAAAGTAGAAGCCACAATCCTATGTTCATGAAGCCATGGTCCCCCAAGTAATAACCTGTAGGAAATCTTAGCATCAATTACATGAAAAATTGAGGATGTTGACAACTCTCCCATTATTAGTTCAATATGAATCATGCCGATTGCACGCTGGCCCTCGAGGTTGATGCCTTGAATCATCGTCCGGCTCTTAGAAAGTTCTTCCACTATGATGCCTAGATCGTTCATTGTAGACTTAGGCATGATGTTGATGGTAGACCCTCCATCTACGAGAATGCACCTGACTTTCTGCTCTCTAATGTAACCAGTCACAAACAAAGGACGACTGTGAGGCTTGGCTCCCACCAATAAATCATCATCAGTGAAAGTGACTGCAGTGTTGCAATAGGCACACTGAACAGTGCTTTCTGTTGATCCTCAGACATCCTTGACTTTGTCAGCGTAAAGTTTTGGATGTTGTAAGGCAGCAATAACATATTGCCGCATCTCGTTGGGCAAATAAAAGATTTACCCACAGCCCATCCGAGCTGGCAAAGCGTCCAGGACACTCAAAGTCTTGTCTGCTACTCTAAGAGACTCCTCTTGTCCGTCACTTCTTTCGTCTTCCTCTTCTTCGAGCTCAGAACATGAGGTCATGTTGACTGTAGCTTTCTCAAAGAAGCCAACTCATCAAGTGTGACAGGACTAGCAGCCCCCGCTCAAGGAGGTCAATAGGCAGAATTTAGTGCCTTTCAACATTCTTAGACTTCTTCTTACCTTTTTGAATGAAGAGTGCTCTTCTTTCTTCCTTATCTATTCCTATGGCGGAGAGGCGGTGATTGCACTTGGCTTTGCTTCCTTAGCCTTCGGCGAGTGACAAGAGTCCATCCCTCTTCATCATCATTAGCTTTATCAGAGACATCCACAAAAAGATTCGTCTCTGTCAAAGGTCCTTTGGATTCAATTAGAACTACCACAGGCTCCAAACTCCAAACTGAATTGTAATTAATTTCTCCCCAAGGGAGGAAATCAATTTAGTGTTTGCTGTACTTTGAGATCGAGTATGCTTTTGCTTCCAGGGCGATGAAGAACACTCCAATTGGGTGGAGATATAATTTGTCTCGACAGTATCATCCAAATCCAATATTATCTTCCCATCCCTGGCAAGTTGCATAATATGCTCCTTGAGCGTAATGCACTTCTCAAGAAGGTGACTAATCACCCTATGATACACCTTTCAGCTTCAGGCCATTTTGACTCTGGAAGCTTGACAACCCCATTTTGAAGGAGGTCGTCGAGTATTCTCGCCAAATCTGAGTCAGAGAAGGGATATTTCTTCTCCTGCAGTTCCTTCAACATAGGACACTTCTTTCCAGCATCCTTGGCGAACCCACTTTTTTTTCTTTCCGGAGATTCGAACCAGTTCCCCAGTTGAAGCAGCCATGGATTCTTTGTTTGAGGACTTAGGATTTTTCTTAAATTCACCCTTGTCCTTTCTCGAGTCAGGTGAGGCAGAAGACTTGCTACGGCAACTTGCAATTGTCATTTCCATATCATGAACTTTCATTGCCAATTCTTAGAAGGTCCTTGGCTTACTCATTTGCAAGACATATAGTAAATCCCACTCTATGCCCTGAGCACACATTTCAATAGCTGAAGCTTTTGACATACGGTCCTTGCACTGGAGACTAAGGGATCTCCAGTGATTAATGTAGTTAAGAACTGGCTCGTCCTTCCATTGTCTAGTGTTTATTAGCTCTGTCATGCTAACGACACGTTGAGTGCTGTAGAACCGATTTAGGAACTCCTGCTCCATTTGTTCCCAGCTATCAATGGACTCTGGCTGCAAGTCTGTGTACTAGTCAAAAGCAATCTGTTTTAGAGTATGGACAAACTGCTTCACCAGCCGGTCTCCCTTTGTGCCAGCATTACTGTACGTCTCAATGAAGTAAGCGATATGCTATTTGGAGTTACCCTTGCCATCGAACTGGTTGAACTTAGGAGGCTGATAGCCATGAGGCATGTGAAAAGCATCAATCCTCTTCGCATAGGGCTTTGTATACAAGTCGGTCTTGTGAGACCCTCATCGCTGCTGAGCCTTGACTGTATTTGCTATCAAGCTTTGAATCTGCTCAACAGATAGCCAGCCTAAAGAGCAGTCCTTCTTTGCCTTGCGCTCGTTATCAGATTCTTCACTGTGGTTAGACTCTTTATCAGAGTCTTCAGTGCTTGAACCTTTGTTGGAACCTTTGGAGGACTTCTTTTCCAGCTTCTTCATTAGCTCATCAACCTGGTCGTTCTGGCGGTTGATTTGGGCGTCCTTTTCTGCACTCTCTTTAGAGAGCCTATCCAGGGTAGCCTTCATGCTTGCCAGTTATTCTTCAAGGTTAGTAGCCGCTATCACTATAATTGGCATGATGACAGTGTCAGAGGATTCACCTTCAGCAAGCGAGGAAAGTGATCTTTTTGAGGATGCCAAAGAGGAATCGTTACTCGAATAACCATCATCTTCCAAGATTGAAGGGTTGGAAAGCCGGGTTGGTGTGGGTTTGGAGTTCATCCATCCCACGCGGATTTGTTTGTGGCAAGATGAAGCCAATGACAGATTTTTGCTTCAGCACGTTTGAAGCGACTTGATTGATTCCATCAGATATCTTGGAGCCAAGGTTTTGGATCTTATGTCACTGTGATGGCGCAGCCACAACTGATTGCTCTCGAGTGATAGCGGTAGTAGCTTTTGTCATACTTCTAGTCATGATTCGACCAAATGCAATGCTAGCAGTTGTTGATCCCTGAGATGCAGATCGGATTCCTTGAAGATTTGGTGATGGTGTTCTTAGGGGCCATTCTATCTTTGAAGGAGCGCAGAGTTTGTGTTTTGGAGAAAGAGATGAGAGGTAGAGATTGTCCCACCGAGCGTGCCAAATTTGTAATCACAAATTACAAAGATTGAATTTTTATATATTCATTTGAATGAATGAGTACAATCTCTATGAATATAATAATCCTCTGATTTTATCTTCTATATAGGATGGATTTTTCAACCTTTGAATCAATGGGGGTAGGGTCCTATTTATAGGAAAGTCTCCCACTCCCCCCTGAAAGTTAAGATGGGCCTTGACTTGGGTTTTGGGTCTGGGCCTTTCAATGAGGCCTCACCCTGGATTGCTTTGACTTTCATTTACTTAGACTTTGACATTGATTTTGACTTGGGAGTCTCCTAGGTTTGGGTCGAGCATTGACTTGGAAGTCACCTCGAGCTTCGGGAGGACGTTGACTTGAAAGCCTTTGATGTTTGACTTGGGAATCGATTTAGGCCTTGACCTTTGACTTGATAGTCAACTTAGGTTTTGACCCTTTGACTTTGACTTTGACTTTGACCCAATTTCGACCGCGCCTTAACTTGGACGTCGTTCAGGCTAGAGGTCGTGACTTTGACTTGGTAGCCGTCTTGGGCCTCGATTTGGGCTTTGACTTGAATTTTGACCGAGCCTGGACTTGGAAGTCATTTGGGCTTCTTCTTGGGCTCAGCTTATGAGATTTTTGGGCCTGATGAAATTAATTAAAAGGGTTGCCCCAGTTAATCAATTCAATTTAATTTTGGTACGACACGTATAATTTTTTAGTGCCTACACATGGATTTGGTCCATTGCTACCTGACTTCGTGAGTTGACTTCTAAATGGACTAAGCAACACCAGTTTACAATAGTCTTGTTCATTTTTTTGTCTGTTAGGGAATTTCTGGTCTACATTCAGTAACCTTGGGATTATTGCCTGTTTGTAAATCTTCTCGCATGGAATTTGCAAGAAGATCAAATATACCAAGGCAGTGTCTGGTGATGATGTGTTGCTTGCGTAGAGACTGGCACTCTTATGCTCCTCTTTAAATGTCTCATTTACATAGAAAGTCAAGTTTAAGAAACAGGTTCCTTTTAGAGTGATACTCCATGATTATATCTTAAGCATGACCTGAAGACCTGAGGCATTAAAAATAGAATATGGTGACCATGAGGGTACTATGACATGTCAAAATTGTTGAGGTATGGTCGCTCTTGATATTCCCTCACAATAGATTGACTAACTTAAGATGCTTCAGAATGATGCTCTGAGGATCAATTACAATACTTCCTTTATTTTGGATTGGAGATGTTCAAGGTGGTCGGGAATTAAGCATTCGTTAGGCGATTCGGTGACATAATAACTCTACTTTCCAGAGATAAGGTGAATGAAGGAGCAACAGCTTGCAGTAAGAAGGAAAAGGTCATAAAAATTAGGAATAATTTTGAAAAGGGAGTAGTTGAGCAGCTAAGTCACCTTAAAAGAACTAATCTGTAAGCATGATGGATAGGTTGCGCAGGTGTTGTAGAAGTGTTAGGGCAAATTAAATAGACTTCAGACCCTTTTGGAAATAAGGAAACTTGACAAGAGGATTACACAGGAAGTAAACTGCAGATGTTGTGTGGATCGGCTGACAGCCATAATTCTGTAGAAGGTGACGGGAGAGAGACGTTCACCGTGCACAAAGATAATAGAGTATGAAGTTCCTGCACAAGAAACAATAATTTATCATTACAGCCGACGACTCGCTTCACCACATTGAAAATAGCTGTTATAAACTCGAATTTTCATGGATGGAAGAAGTAATCCTTAAAGCATCTAAGCTTAACATCTCTTCTTTCCTGTAGATTGATTGCGCTGAAGGGTGAGGCTTAGTGGATACCGGATATGATGTATGAAGTGTTCTCTTGCCGAAACACTTCTCATGGTCACACTTGAAGTGCTTTTCTTAAAAGCCACTTTGTTTGAACCTTTAAATTAGAATTCCTGGGCAGTATATTCGGCATTCATTTCCAAAAATAAGCATGAATCCGCTTCCAACCATCACCGGGAGCAACATACAGTGATTGACAGCCACTAATTTCCACAACAGAGCAGAAAATGTCTTTCCTGCGGATCTATGCGCATGGGAAATATGATTATTAAAAAGGGAAAAAAAAAAAAAAAGCAGAGAAATGATCTCTACGATTTTTGGGCCTAATATTCAAATTCTGTAGTCTAAATAAACTTGTGCTTACAAACCAGAGTCAAGAGAACACAAGCAGTCAACTTGATTGATGTCCTTTCGAAGGCTGTGTAATGATGCCTTATATCACTCTCTGTGGAGCAATACATGTAACTTCAATAAGGCCTTGTGTCAAACAAAAATGCTCAAACATCAAAACCATGTATTTCTTGATTCAAAAGGTAAGCATAAGCTCCACGCTAATTTATCTGTCTTAGACAGAGAACACTCAATTCATATGATAGATGTCCCACAGGTTTCTAGTTTTATAGAGGAAGTGAAAATATTATCTGTTAATAGTGCATTTAGTTATGGTTTGCATTTTACAACTGAGAATGTAGATATTGAACCTTTTTATCTTATATTATTAGTTGCAATAAAATAAAAGAATTTAAGCAGTCCTATTAATTTCTTAAAATTTACTCTATTGCAGAGCGACAAGGTCTTGCCAATTTGCAGCAATGGATCTAATGTTTGCTGCCTTTTCTCTGTACAAATTATTCAAACTGACACATCACCATAGCTTTGGCGTGTGAACATACCAATTGACATTAAGAAATGCAATAGTAAGCGGTTAAAACGGGAGAATCGTTCACTTCTTTGTTTTTTTTCTCAATCCCGATATTGTACTAGGCCAAGACTCCTCATCTTATTCTTTAATGCAGTTACTACTTCAGCGGAGATCAATACAAGCTATACTTATTGGCGTGTCAGACACATAGCCAGAGATGAAATGGGTTTGAGCATCTGAAGGAAAGATAAGTTACACCAATCTAGGTGGTCGTTATTATTGGAAATGTCAACTTGGACTACTTCCTGAGCTTTCTTTACAGCTGCGATCATGAGACATGGACGAGGAAACCATTAAGTTACTGTTGACTCCTTCACAAAAAAAAATGCAAGCTTTTTTTTAATGGAAAAAAAATGCAAGCTTTTTTTTTAATGGAAACTTCACTCTTCAGCAATAACCAACCGTCCCCCCCCCCCCAAAAAAAAGAAAAATGAAAAAATAAATAGGAGAAGGAAGATGGAGGAGCACAAAGCACTTACAGTTAATGTAGGCCAAGGCAGTTGTAACCCTGCCGAACATAATTGAATAAAATAGAGCCAAGCCCTTTACAGTACGAACCATCAGCTGCGCAACTGCAGTGCTCCTGCAGGAATGTCTGGGAAAGCCATGAATGTTGCTCGGTTGTTGATTAAACTGCAAAGCAGACTGCAGGACCAGGATATATAAAATACCATGAAAGGCTATCTTCATCCATCTTTTCGCAGTGAGTTCATTAAGGGAAGCTGCATTCTGAGAATAAGATAAAGACAGTATCTGGTATGTGCAAGCATACCATGGCTTGATCATATCTGAAATACAAAATGGCAGTAAGGGTACCACCTATTTTTGCAATACTGCACCAAATCTAAAGAACATTACCTTTGGGAACAATAAAGCCTGCCAATAAGAATTAATGAGAGAACTGAACTTTTGGACGTGACACCTCGTTGGTGATTTTCATCTCTATCTAGTTATCAGATGGAAGAGACTCGATGTCATTTGGTGTCGTACTATGAACAAAAGTGCAGAACACAAAAACCTGCAGCAACGTAAACAAATAAACAATATTAACAACATTCAGCTGCCACAATATAAACAGCAGTTTTGCTTTCTCTTGTCCTTTTAAAATTGCACAGATGCTCTGCAACTTAATTTAGTACCTTCCAACAGCAGTGCAAATACAATGACGTTACATGCAACACAAGACCAAGCCACAGCTTCATGGACGGGACAAGAAGAAGCAGAATCGAATTAGAAGGTGACCATGCCCATGCAGGATAGGAGCAAATGTCCCTTCGCTTGTCGGAAACTAGGAGTCCAAATATCATGGGAGACAGCTCAGAGAATCCACAAACTCCTATGTATAATTCTATACAAGATGCAAGACACTTTAACATGTGCATAGGTTATGTTCATTGGGTGCAATCTTCTTCTAATAAGTGCTGAGCCTGTGACAAATCTAACAAATGCAACCTGCAGGGAGGACGGGAAAAGAAAGGTCCAATAAAAAGCTGAATTGGTATCCCAGGAAAGAGGCATAATCAGATTTACAACATCGGAAATTTCACCGCTTGCAAAATCCCTGGAAGAAAACATGTAACTGATGCACATAAAGAGCTAATGCATAAGAAAGATTTGCAGCTCAGAGATAGATATTGAAAGATATTTGATTATATTCCATTACTTCAGCAGAAGTTCTAGTCTGCATGTGACTCGGGCAAAATGTGGGCATATTGACAATTTCCATGTAAAACATGAAGAACAGTTTACCAGAATCAACAAGTAAGTCATTCTTATAGGAATGATAAGATGCATCATGCCTTTTTTAAGTGAAGATGTATCGTATGTCGGTACCTGGCAGGTTGTGAAAATGTATAGGACACTCCACCTGTGGAGGACTTCCCATGAGAGAAAACCTTAAGACTCCCATGGTGGTGCTGCAAATTCCACCTTAGACAGAGCTACATCGTTACCTTTGGATTTTTAATAACGAACCGTATATGTGACACTCTCCAAATTAGGCATATCTATAAATATTCTGCCAATTTCTTCACCTTGGAGAGAGCTACAGGATAACCCTTGGATCTTTCATCAGGAAGGACATCCGTGACACACTACAAACCAGGAATATTTATAAATGCGCTGGCGATTTCTTTAAGAGGGATGAACCAATAAGGTCTTGAAGGATCAGTCCATGTATTGCCCTTGATCCTTTCAAGATGTAACCTGGAAAAAAACATGGCCAGGTGAGACAACAATTGTAGGGAAGAAGGGCAACATAAGAATGTAAATAGTTCGTGTAGCAAATGGGTAACAGTGATGGTAGAAGTATCTAGCCCTTGTAATGGACCAAGCCAATATCTGCTGAGGTTGTGTTGCTCTTATGGAAACTGAGACTGTTCTGCTCCTCTCTGGCATCTCTCTTTCATAGAAAATCACATTCAAGAAAAAACTTTGAGGCTCCATTTAGAGTGATACTCCATGCTAATTTCTTAAGCATGACCTAAAGACATGAGGCTCTAAAAATAGGATATGCCAACCGTGATGGTAGAAGTATCTAGCCCTTGTACATGTTCAATTCTTGAGAATGATTCTTTCATATTCCCTTTTGAATTTTAATATTTTTTTTATTTTGGATTGGAGACGTCCAAGGTTGAAGATGAAGCATTTGGTTGAGCATTTCCATGACATAATAACCCTTTGTTAAATAACGAAGCTTGACAGGAGACTCCACAGGGAAGATGATGTGAGAGGGTAGAGAGGCTGACAGCCGTCATTCCATAGAAGATGATGTGAGAGAAAGGCACACCATACATGATGATGATACAGTATGAAGTTCCCTGCACAAGAAACAATAATTCACCATTACAGCTGATGGCTCCCTTCGGCATATTGAAACTAGCTGTTATAAACTCAAAATTTCATGGGTGATAGAGGTTTTATTTGAGGTGTCCAAGTTTAACATCTCTTCTTCTGTATGAGATTGATTGTGCTGAAGGTTGAGGCCCAGTGGAAACCGGACATGATGTATGAAGTATTCTCTTCCTGAAACACTTTTCATGGCCACAGTTGACATGGTTTTCTTAAAAAACACTTTGTTCAGACCTTTAAATGAGAGCCCCTGGGCAGTATATTTAGCATTCATTTCCAAAAATAAGCATAAATTCTCAATAAGATGTTTCATACTTGGCAGTTTCTGAACATGCACATGACACTGCGGCTATGGAGAACTTTACTTGAGAACAAGCCTTGAAAACCTCATTTTGGTGCGGCAAATTTCACCTTTGAGAGAGCTACATGATTACTCTTGGATTTTTAATCAGGTACCGTGTCTATGACACACTTTCTGAATCAGGATTATCTAGCGATTTCTTCAACAGAGATGAACCCATAAGGTCCCTTGATCGTTTCCAGATGTAACCTGGCAAGAAAACATATACAGAAGAGATAATGATAGTAGTGAACAACAGCTGCATAAAATGATAAGCAGTTCATGTATCAAATTGATAATGCTGGTTCCATTCAGAATTACGTTATACACCCACTTTTCCAGATGTAAAGTTTCATTCTTTTCCAAATTTAAAAACCATTTTTTGATCTATGAGTTCACATGGTCCCTAAATCTCATGCTATTGAACCTAGGATGTCTTTTTCTTCACCAGATACTAATTGTCTCCGTTGAAGCCAAAGTTTGATGATTTTACTATATGGGAGTATAGTGCATTGTACTCCAGAAGTACAGTTTAACAACTGAATTCCTACACTAGTCAAAACAACACATCGTCAAAGAGTTCAAATGTCTCGGGAGAGGCTGAAGAAGAGCCATGAGTACAATTCCTTCCATTTGAAGAACAAAATCCCTATGCATTTACTATTTGGAAAGTAGTTGGGCTCTGAAGCTAGTGGATATCTCATCCACAAACATTGTTTTCTTAAGCCCAACCACAGATTCTCTGGCGGAGCAAGGGTACCTGACTTCAAATATCAATTTATTACACAAAACTGTAACAGTTGCCCTGTACTTTACCTGTCTGTTTTTCTTAACCCTCCTTATATCCATCTTATACAATATTTTAGTCACAAAGACACTTTCCCCTCGAACCAAGCATAAACGATCTTACGGGAGAAACAGTAAAGAAAGTGAATGAAGTAACAGTAAACTATGCACTGAAAAACATAAAATTGGAACAGAGAATTAGAATAATGATATTCATCAAATAAGGAAAATCAAATTATGCACCAAAAAACAGAAAGTAGAACAGAAACATAGGGATACAGAGGTAACAGTAAAGAAAGTGAAAGAAGAACCTGAATAAGATCTTTGTGTTTGCCTTATTTTGAGTAAATTATGCGCTAGTAATAGAACTTTTAGATGACAAATATCAATGGTGAATATCCAGTATGAGTTCTACTGGGGGGAGGGGGGTCACTTGGACCTGATCCAATATTGGTGTCGACAGAATATACACAACAAACTGGTATCACTACTTTCTAGTGCCTCTCGCATGATCTGCGCAATAACACTTAGGCAGTAACCTTTTGACATTAGGTCTAGACCCAAGAACTGTCTTGGGTTTTAGATTTTGCAGATTATAGTTCTTGATTTATACTTCATTGTACCAGCTTTAGGAAGGTCGACAAAGCAATAAAAGTCTAAATAAAACTAGAAACCTACCTGAAAATGATACACTCGAGACTTGGCACCTAACAGCAAATCCCACATCACTCGAAGGCTAGCTGTGTAATGTGACTATCTGTATCTAAGTGTAAGCTGGAGTCCTTTGCACACGAAGTTCCTTCAAATTGTGAACATTGTATGTAAAAGGTTCCAGTTTTATATAGAAGAAGTATGTCATAAGCTATACAAATGGCTGAACTGCACGGCAAAGTCCATTAGCAATATCAGGAGAACCACAAAAGGATCCAACTAATTCATATACAATATATACAATTCACAAGCAAAATAGTTAATTACTTAAGACAACTAGAATAATGACTGAGTTTCCAACAAACAACTCTGCGACTGCTTTCATGAACAATGAGGAAGATCTAAGAATTGTTGATGCTGTAATTCTAGCTATAAAGTAATCCATGACCGTCTACTGAATGCACATTAATAAGGGAACTATTAGAGCAGATGAAGAAAAAAAAGTTGAATTGAGTGTCAAACAACTAATGCATACCACATACCAGCACATAGTTCCAGCACCCAGCATGTTTCAAAGCATGACTGAGGAAATGAGGCAAAATATAAATTTGTAAACTAAGGTAGAGACAATGATAGAGAAGTAATGTTCATCTTTAAGTTACCATCAAGCTTTTATGCTTAGAAGAAAACATGAATTTGCCGAGGATGGCCCAGAAGCATCGTCATCTTGAAAAATACCAAAAATATTTGAAGAGAGTACAAATGCACAAAATGTCAAAATCAAGTGGTCCTACAATATTGGTTGTCCTACCTTAATTAACATGCAAAAATTATTGATATAGTGTAGGTGCTTGAATATTATGGTGTATGTGGAATGTGTTAGAATTTTGTGATATATTTACTTCTCCAGACTACTCTTAGAATGGGTTAACTGAAAGAGGTTGTGAATTTTTCCACGTTCCGTGACATCAGCCCTTGTCTTTATGCTTCTTGAGGAAGAGACTAGCACACGTTTTAAAATGGTTGGGATAGTTAATGCAACCCTTATTCCCATGACAAGGATGAAAATCACAAGCTGAAGTGTAGTGCAAGTGTCAAAAAGCTGACCCTCTTTAGATCCTAACTAGGGAAACCATCAGTTCAATAATCAGCTGTAAACGCCGCTTGGTTCATATCAATTATCACCTTACATGTTCCAAGAATCCTTGGAGGGTTGACAGGAGTAACTCTCAATGAGGAGGAAGAATCAAAGCCTGTGTCATCAGGAGGATATACGACCCTGCAGCAGGGCTAACGCAATTGTGTAACATAGAAGATACAACAGAAGACTAAACCTCAGCTTCAAAGACAGAATTACAAGGAATACGCAGAATCCAACTAGAAAGCAACCATGCCTGAACAGGACATAAGAAATTGTCTCATTGCTTGTAGAAAACTAGGAGTTGAATATCACGAGACAGCCTAGAAAATCCATTGAACATGATATGAATAAGCCCATAGCGAAGGCAGGGGAGAGAGAAATTTGCATAGGTTATACTTGTTGGGTGTGTTCTTGCTCCGATTAACATGTTGCCTATGACAAATCCAACTGCCATGGGTAAGAGGTATAAACAGATTTATGACATGAATGCTGGCATAATGCTTAGAAGAAAACATGTAACTGACAATCATGAGTGCACATAAACAGCTAATGCACAATCATCCTTTGTTGTGCAAAATTCCCCATCGTTCTTCAGCACATCAGTCAACTCTCTCTCCTGATGATCATCGTTATCAATTATTGTTTTGCTCATATCGTCCCAATTCTTTACCGAAAGAATCATGTCGGCATTAACACGTGCTGTACCCGCAACTGTTCTCCACATTGCAGCAAATGTGTCCGAAATAATCTTCGAACGTGCCCCCTCACAGATCAAAAGAACAAATGCCTTACACGCCCCTTTATACTTCTGATATCATTATTGGATGGATCATTGACGGGACGAGCTAGAGTTCTGAATGCATCTAGAAGTTGAGCTTCACCAACATCCATTTGCAGTTCTGATCCCATTGCAATATGTGACTCTCCACACCCCATTGATTTTGTACCAGGAAACAACTGATTATTCCTCGTATTGAACTCCCACCAGTTGCCCTCAACGTCTCTGAATGCTACCCAATATAGATTGATCCTCCTTATTAGTAAAATAATCTTCTGCTTCATCAGCGTCCGTGATCATCAGAGATACAAGTAAAAATGGCGACAGATCACTTACCGGCCGTTCTTCCTCCACTACTCTAACTTGTCGCTTCACCATCCCCCTCCCCCACCCCTTCGCTCGAACACGTTCTGCTACTTGTGAAGGTCTGGGCTGCCAGGCTGGGGTGTGGGTACCGGCAAGGTTAGCAAAAGACAATCTAGGCAAAATAGTACATTACACGCTGTCCTAGCTGCATGTCGTGCTATACCCCTAAGAGCAATCACAGTGGTAGACGCGAGGCAAGTATGGGGCCTGTGTATCTACTGCATGTCATTTCATATCTTCCCAGCCAACACGAAATGCATGTGACATGGGGGGAGAACGCCTGCCCGTTTCTCCCGGCGGGCCACTTTTATGATTTTTTAAATATATTTTTTCTTTTTTCTTTTTTTAGTAAATATATAGTTTTTAAATGATTAAAAAAATAGGTTGTGTGTTAGGTGGGTCCATAATAAATATTTTTATTGGATGATCAAAATTGGAGTTCCATGGGTTGAAGGAGTGATGGAATGTAAATTCTAAAATTATAAAACTACTGCTAATATGACAGACTAGAGTTCCAAAGGTTAGGAATGCTCTAAGCCTCTCAATAAAGACTCCATAATCTGCAGTTCATAGTTTGGAACTCCGGATATAATACCAAGCGAACGAGTAGACATGCGTCCAAAATCATCTATAATTAGAAAGCAATTTTATATTTACTTAATTTTTTTCAGTAAGGGAATGAGTTGACATATAAAAGCCACAAAACAGAATGAAAAAGGGTTGTTCCCTTTAGAACTTGCTTTATAATAGCAGTCGGAGAACCCCTCCCCCCCCCCCCCCCCCCAAAACACGCATACATGCATTGTTCGAAAATCGGTGCCAGACTTTGTTTCGGGTGACGCACCAATCTAATTCCTTTGCCCACCATTTGGATCAGAATTCCTTTTTTTAAGTGTAGAATATTTTAATGAGGAATTCCTTTATATGATTGGTGAAAGCGCTGTCAAGGTTAATCGCGTGGATGATAACATGGCTTGTGCTGAACGAGGTAAATTCACAAGACAGAGTGGAGGTTTATCTGTCCAAAACACTTTTATCCACATTCCGCTTGCATAGAAGGGTTAGGAGGGTCCAGTGCAAAGGTTTGCAATTAATCAATTTCAAGTGAGGTTTGAGATCGCTCACCAGGAAACATGCATATCTTTTCCTTCATAATGTGAGAAGGAGCAACATCACCAATAATCCCCACCGGATACAACTGTGGTGATGCCTCCTAACCAGCACGAGTATTTGGAAGAGCTCCGGTCATGGATGCTGGTCGAAAAAGCCTCACAGAAAGAAGTGGATCCACCCCAACCTAGACCCTCATAATGGGAATGAGTATAGAATGGGGGTTCTGTTACACGACTTCAGTAAAGATGGTCAAAAGTTAGTTGAATTAGTTACGCTGACATGGAAATAAGTTGTTAGAGTTTGTTACGAAGCTGTTAGAGGTTGCTAATGGGGACATTAGTATGAGCTGTATTGTGGAGTATAAAAGGGGGCTTAGATTGTAAGAAAGATCAATGAATAAAAGTTACAGATTCCTTCCATCATCATATCGCTCTCTCTTTCTCCCTCTTGTCTCTTTCACAGTGGTCCTAGATTGTGGCTACTTGAGGGTCTCATTCTGCCATAAGCGAGCACCCTCCTCGAGCTGCAACATTGGTATCAGAGCCCTCAAATCTGATCCCAATTATGAATTAGCAAGATGGCTAACACATGGAGTAAAACAGTTTCCATGGCAACAATGGAGGAGGTTCTTAAAGGGTTGATAGATCAGCAGAAGACTATCACGATGAAAATGGAGGAACTGAACCAAAGAATTGAGGAATAGAAAAGGTTGTTTGGAAGAATGATGGAACATATCAAGCAGCTTGAGAAAGGTAACCCTAGTTCTTCTAGAATTAATGCTAGCCTTGAAAATGAACAAAGGGAATGTGAAAATAATGGGATCAAAGAATGCCTGGCACCTTAATCCAAGAGCTGAATTTCCCTTATTTGATGGGTTAATACTCGAAACTGGATCAAGAAGTGTGAGGTATTTTTCTTTGTGTAGAATTCTTGATAATCAGAAGGTAGATTTGGCATCCACGTACTTACAAGGCAAAGCTGAGGTGTGGTACAGGAGTTGTTCTCTTACTAGAAAGAATGTATCATGGGAAGACTTTGTGGTGGATATATATGCAAGATTTGGGGATGAAATGGGTTCTAAGGTAGTTGGCGAGTTCAATACACTGCAACAACCAGGTACTTGGTAAAATCTACAAAGTGGTAGTGGACCGAATGAGTAAATATGCTGATTTCCTTATTTTGTCACACCCCTATACTACATTGGTAGTAGCCCAGGTGTATTTAGATCATGTCTTTAAGCTACATGGGATGCCAAGTAGCATTGTGAGTGATAGAGATGCTATCTTCCTTAGCCAATTTTGGGAAGCCTTATTTACAGTCAATGGAGTGGATTTACTACTCTCTTCCTCTTACCACCCACAAACAGATAGGCAGACTGAGGTTGTTAATAGATGTCTTGAGACTTACCTCAGCAGTATGAGTTCTCAGCAGCCTAAGGAGTGGTGCAAGTAGATCCCACTAGTTGAGTGGTGGTATAATACCACCTTCTACTCCACCATACAAATGATTCCTTATGAAGCAGTCTATGGAATACCTCCTCCCATCCATCTACCGTACCTGTCAGGAGAAACAAATGTGGAAGTGGTGGACAAATCCTTATGATAGAGGAAACAGATGATTATTAACTCCAAAGGGCACAAACTAGGATGAAACAGCAACCTGATGCCCACCGGACTGACAGGACCTTTCAACCTGGGGAGTGGGTTTGGGTAAAGCTACAACCTTACAGGCAGGTTTCTGTACAGCAAAGGAGAACGAAAAGCTTGGTCCTAAATACTTTGGGCCCTTCCAAGTCGTGTCTCAGGTAGGTAAGGTGGCCTATAGGCTGAAATTTCCACAGCATATCGTGATCCATAATGTTCTCCATGTATCTCAACTACGGCTCTTCAAATGGGAGTTACCTAGTTACCCACACATACCTCCATGGTTACAAGGTGTTTATACCGAATCTCAGCCCCAACTTGAACAAATTCTAGAGAGGAGAATCAAGAAAAGAAGAAACAAGGCAACAGTACAGTACTTGGTACAGTGGACTAGTGTGGCTCCTACTGAAGCAACATAGGAATGGGTAGACGAATTCGGACAAAGGTTCCCATTGTTTAAGCTTTGAGGTCAAAACAGCCTTATATAAGAGGGGAGGAATGTTACAGGACTTCAATAAAGATGGTCAAAAGTTAGTTGAATTAGTTATGCTGATGTGGAAATAAGTTGTTAGAGTTTGTTATGAAGCTGTTAGAGGTTGTTAATGGCGACATTAGCATGAGCTATTTTGTAGAGTATAAAAAGAGGGCTTAGATTGTAAGAAAGATCAATGAATAAAAGTTACAGATTCCTTCCATCATCATATCGCTCTCTCTTTCTCTCTCTTCTCTCTTTCATAGTGGTCCTAGATTGTGGCTACTCGAGGGTCTCATTCTACCATAAGCGAGCACCCTCCTCGAGCTGCAATAGGATCCTCTTAAATCTCATGGGGCCATCCAACCAAAACTTCTAGTGAACACTATTAATGGCGGAGCCCTTGATTTGGTGGGATCAAGATATCAAATCCTTGAAGACATGGAGGAAGACATGATCATAGGCGATAACAAAGATACTTTAGATGATGTGGTTGATTTGTATGCAAATTCAAGATTGCAAAATACTTTTCTAAAGGGGGCCACTAATTTCTCTTCTAGTCAAGCAAATAATGTTGTTATTAATCTTAATATGGAATCATGGAAGCATATCTCATGACTTCATCATTAACTGCCTAAGGAAATAGGGCCACGATGGATGATGAGAATAGAAGGCCAGCGGGCAGACGGGACATGATAAAGAGCCTAATCAAGTTGTTCAGCAAGAAAATCCAAAGCTAATCAAAAGGATAACCCTAAAGTGTTCTATCTCAGAAGATACTTTTGCCGTTCCACCAAAATTAAATATCCTACAAACTTCTTATGTCCTGTAGAAGATGCCATATGACTTGGTTTTAGGAAAATGATTTGATGGAAGGAAAGATCAAAGATTACTTTCAGAATAATTAAACAGAGGAGAGAAAGAAAAAACAAACTACTTGGAACTCCATTCAAAACCCATGAACATGGAGATTCAGATCAGTCCCATAAAATGGGCAGTATCAGGCGCAAAACAGAGAAGTAAATGAAGACCAAATCGAAGAAAATAAAGGAGAGGGGAAGAACGAAAATAGCAAAATTAAATTCAAGGCTGAAATTCATATCCAAGTCAAAACAATGAATTATAAATAGAAGCCCCATTACATGAATGTGCCAACTCCAAAAATAGATCTAAAAATTGAAAAAAGGGGAGGTGAAATCTGAAATAAACCCTAAAATCAATATGTGAAATCTAACCGAAAACCTAGCTTAGTCCCCAGATTCGCTGCTGCTCCTCTTTTATAGTCGCCGCCGATGATGACAAACAATAACGATTTCTTGACCCTTGATCCTATGATGAATCAGTGTAGATGGCGTGGCAGTCAAGAGATAAAGGCGATGACGAAGTAGGGGAGAAGGATTCAGTGAAGTGGGAGCACAAATGATGGTGGTGTATTGTTGATGGAAATGGTAATGAAGATGATACTGGTGATGGTGTTTCCAAGAAGACGACAAGGATGGGAGACGTAGGGTTGTGGGTTACGGGATGAGGGATGGGGGAGATAAGGAATAAGAGGATAAGAGGGTGGGCACGTGAGAGGGAGATGAAGGGGGCGAGGCATGGTTTTATGGTCATAGCATTGGTAAAAATTTACCAGATGGAGATGAAGGGGACGAGGCATCGTTGTATGGTCATAGCACTGGTAAAAATTTATCTGATATGAAATTCTAAATAGCTAAATTTATTTGCCCTAAACAAATTAGATATGTTTGTAGATATCCTACAAACTTCTCAGGTCCTGTAGAAGATGCCCACAGGACTTGGTTTTGGGAGGCTGATTCGATGAAAGCTAAGATCAAGGATTATTTTCAGAACAATTAAACAAAGGGGAGAGAGAAAAAAACGAACTGCCTGAAACTCCATTCAAAACAGACAAACATGGAGATTCATATCAAACCCACAAAATGCGCAGAACCAGGCAAAGAATAGAGAAGCAAATGCAGACCAAGTCGAAGAAAACAGAGGAGCGGCAAAGAATAAAAACAGTAGAATCGCATTCAAGGCTCAAATTCATATTCAATTCAAAACAATGAATTATAAGTAGAAATCCACACTACATAAATTTGCCAACTCCAAGAACATATCTGAAATTGAAAAAAAAAGGGGGAGGTGAAATCCGAAAATAAACCCTAAAATCTATCTGTGAAATCTAACCGAAAACCTAGCTTGGTCAGCAAATTCATTGTTGCTCCTCTTTTATAGTCGTCACTGGTGATGAGGAACGATGACAATTTCTTAGTCCTTAATCCTGTTGTGAATCAGTATAGATGGCGTGGCAGTCAGGAGGTGAAGGTGATGACAAAGTGGGGGAGGAGGATTCAGGGAGGCAGGTGCAAAAATGATGGTGGAGTACTGTTCATGGAAAGGGTGACGAAGATGGTGCTCGTGGTGGTGGTTCGAATAAGACGACAAGGATAGGAGGCACAGGGCTGTGAGTTATGGGAGGAGGGAAGAGAACGAAGAAGAGGAGAGCGGGTGGGCATGTGAGAGGGACACGAAGGCGGCGAGGCATAGTCATATGGTCATAGCGCTTGTAAAAATTTATCTGATTCAAAATTCAGAATGGCTAAATTTATTCCTCCTAAAAAAAATTAGATATGATCATAAATATCCTACAAACTTCTTATATCCCATAGAAGATGCCCACAGGACTTAGTTTTGGGAAAATCATTCGATGAAAGCTGAGATCAAAGATTACTTTCAGAATAATTAAACACAGGAGAGAGAAAAAAAACAAACTGCTTGGAATCCCATTCAAAACCCATGAACATAGAGATTCAGATTAGTCCCATAAAATGGGCAGTACCAGGAGCAAAATAGAAAAGCAAATGAAGACCAAATTGAAAAAGACAGAGGAGGGGGAGAATAAAAACAGCAAAATCGAATTCAAGGCTGAAATTCATATCCAATTCAAAACAATGAATTACAAGTAGAAACCACATCATACAAAAGTGCCAACTCCAACAACAAATCTAAAAATCAAAAAAAAGGGGAGGTGAAATCTGAAATAAACCCTAAAATCAATCTATGAAGTCTAACCGAAAACCTAGCTTAGTCCCCGAATTCGCTTCCGCTCCTCTTTATAGTCGCCGCTGATGATGATGAACGGTGACTATTTCTTGGCTCTTGATCCTACGGTGAATTGGTGCAGATGGCATGGCAGTTAGGAGATGAAAGTGATGATGAAGTTGGGGAGGAGGATTCAGTAAGGTGGGTGCACAAATGATGGTGGTGTACTGTTGGTGAAAATGGTGATGAAGATGGTGCTGGTGATGGTAGTTAGAAGAAGATGACAAGGATGGGAGGCATGGGGTTGTGGGAGGAGGGAGGAAAGGAATAAGAGGAGAGGGGGTGGGTACCTGAGAAGGAGATGTAAGGGATGAGGCATGGTCGTATGGTCATAACGCTGGTAAAAATTTATCTGATCTGAAATTCGGAATAACTAAATTTATTCCTCCTAAAAAAATTTGATACGATCATAAATATCCTACAAACTTCTTATGTCCCGTAGAAGATGCTCACAGGACTTGCTTTTGAAAGAATGGTTCGATGAAAGCTAAGATCAAATATTGCTTTTAGAGCAATTAAATAGAGGAGGGAGAGAAAAAACAAGGTACTTGGAACTCCATTCAAGACCTATGAACATGTAGATTCAGATCAAACCTATAAAATGGGCAATACCATGTGCAAAACAGAGAAGCAAACGCAGATCAAATCGAAGAAAATAGAGGAAATGGGAAGAACAAACATAGCAAAATCGAATTCAAGGCTCAAATTCATATCCAATTCAAAGCAATGAATTACAAGTAGAAATCCACATTACATGAATTTACCAACTCCAAAAATGAATATGAAAATCAAAAGGAAAAAAACAAGGGAGGTGGAAACAAAAATAAACCATAATATCTATATGTGAAATCCAACCTAAAACCTAGCTTAGCCCCTAAATTCGCTGCTGCTCCTCTTCTATATTCGTCGCTAGTGATGATGAATGGTGGCAATTTCTTGGCCCTTGATCCTACAATCAATTGGTGTAGGGCGGCCAAGAGATGAAGGTAATGACGAAGTGGGGGAGGAGGATTCAGTGAGGCGGGTGCACGAATGATGGTGGTGTACTGTGGTGGAAATGGTGATGAAGATGGTGTTGGTGATGGTGGTTAGAAGAAAACAACAAGGGTGGGAAGCATAGGGTTATGGGAGGACGGAGAGAAGGAATAAGAGGAAAGGTAGATGGGCACATAAGAGGGAGATAAAGGAGGCGAGACATGGTAGTATGGTCATAGCGCTGGTAAAAATTTATTTGATCTAAAATTCTGAACTGCTAATTTATTCCTCCTAAAAAATGTAAATATGATAATAAATATCCTACAAACTACTTATATCTTGTAGAAGATGCCCACAGGACTTGGTTTTTGGAGAAATGATTCGATGAAAACTAAGATCAAAGATTACCTTGAGAATAATTAAAAAGAAGAGAGGGAGAAAAAAGAACTACCTAGAAATTCGTTCAAAACCCACAAGGAGATTCAGATCAGACCCATAAAATGGATAGTACAAGGCGCAAAACAAAGAAGCAAATGCAGACCAAATCAAAGAAAATAGAGGTGGGGGAAAGAACAAAAACAGCAAAATCAAATTCAAGGCTCAAATTTATATCCAATTAAAAATAATGAATTACAAATAGAAATCCAGATTACATGAATTTGCCAACTCCAAAAACCGATCTGAAAATTGTAAAAAAAGGGAGGTAAAATCTGAAAGTAAACACCTATAATCTATCTGTAAAATCTAATCGAAAATCTAGCTTAGTCCCCAAATTCGCTGCTGCTCCTCTTTCATGGTTGCCACTGATGATGATGAATGGTGATGATTTCTTGGGCCTTGATCCTATGGTGAATCAGTGCAAATGGCATGGCAGTCAGGAGATGAAGGTGATCAAGAACTGGGAGAGGAGGATTCAATGAGGTGGGTGCATGAATGATGGTGCTGTACTGTTGGCGGAAATGGTAATGAAGATGGTGTGGTGGTGGTTTGAAGAAGACGACCAGGATGGGGGGCACGGGATTATGGGTTGTAGGAGGAGGGAGAGAAGGAATAAGATAGGCATGTGAGAGAGTGATGAAGGGGGCAAGGCATGGTCATATGGTCATAGCACTGGTAAAAATTTATCTAATCTAAAATTCTGAATAGCTAAATTTATTCCACCTAAAAAAATTAAATATGATCATAAATATCCTACAAACTTCTAGTGTCATGTTGAAGACGCCCATAAGACTTGGTTCTGGGAAAATGATTCGATGAAAGCTAAAATCAAAGATTACTTTCAGCACAATTAAAAAGAGGAGAGAGAGAGAAAAAAAACAAACTACCTAGAACTCCATTCAAAACCCACAAACATGAAGATTTAGATCAGACCCATAAAATGGGTAGTACCAGGGCAAAACAGAGAAGCAAATGAAGACCATATCGAAGAAAACAGAGTTTGGGGGAAGAACAAAAATAACAAAATCACATTGAGGGCTCAAATTCATATCCAATTCAAAACAATGAATTACAATTGGAAATCTATATTAGATGAAATTGCTAAGTCCAGAAATAGATCTGAAAATCAAAATAAAAAATCACGGAGGTGAAGTTTGATAGTAAACCCTAAAATCTATCTCTAAAAATCTAACCTAAAACCTAACTTAGTCCCTAAAATCACTATTGCTCCTCTTTAGTGGTCGCCGCTGATGATAATGAATGGTAACGATTTCTTAGCCCTTAATCCTATGGTGCATCAGTGTAGGTCGCATGGGAATCAGGAGATGAAGGTGATAACGAACTGGGGGAGGAGGATTCAGTGAGGTGGGTGCACGAATGATGGTGGTGTACTATTAGAGGAAATGGTGATGGTGATAGCAGTTCGAAGATGATGACGAGGATAGGAGGCATGGGGTTGTAGGCTGTGGGAGGAGGGAGTGAAGGAATAAGAGGAGAGGGGGTGGGCATATGAGAGGGAGATGAAGGGGGCGAGGCATGGTCGCGTGGTCACAGCACTGGTAAAAATGTATCTTATCTAAAATTCTGAATAGCTAAATTTATTCTGACTAAAAAATATAGATATGATCATAAACATCCACAAACTACTTATGTCATGTAGAAGATGCCAAGAAGGCATGGTTTTGGGAGAATGATTCGATGAAAACTAAGATCGAAGATTACTTTCAGAACAACTAAAAAGAGGAGAGAGAGAGAGAGAAAAAAAAACAAACTACCTGGAACTCCATTTAAAACCCACAAACATGGAGTTTCATATCAGACCCATAAAATGGGCAGTACAAGGCTTAAAATAGAGATGCAAATGCAAACCAAATTGAGGAAAACAGAGGGGGGAAGAACAAAAATAGCGAAATCGAATTCAAGACTCGAATTCATATCCAATTCAAAATAACAAATTACAAGCAGAAATCCACATTACATGATAAAACAGATCTGAAAATCGAAAGAAAAAAAAAAGGAAGGTGAAATCCGAAAATAAACCGTAAAATCTATCAGTGACATCTAACTAAAAACTTAGCTTAGTCCCCAAATTCGCTGCTACTCTTCTTTCATAGTCGCCGCTGATGATGATGAATGGTGACGATTTCTTAGCCCTTGATCCTACAGTGAATCGGTGTAGATGACGTAGGAGTTAGGAGATAAAGGTGATGATGAAGTGGGGGAGGGAATTCAGTGAGGTGGGTGCATGAATGATGGCGTTGTACCATTGGTGCAAATAGTGATGAAGATGTTGATGATGGGAGGCACACGGTTGTGGGTTGTAGAAGGATGTAGAGAGGGAATAAGAGGAGAGGGGATTAGGCACGTGAGGGAGAGATGAAGGGGGCAAGGCATGATCGTATGGTCATAGTGCTGGTAAAAATTTATATGATTTGAAATTCTGAATAGCTAAATTTATGCCTCCTAAAAAAGTTAGATATGATCATAAATATCCAACAAACTTCTTCTGTCTTATAGATAGACCTGTTAGTTCGGGCAGGCGGGTTAAATACAGGTCAGGTGTATTCGGGTTCGGGTAAAATATGGATCGGGTGTATTTTGAGTTTGGGTAAAATACGGGCGGGTGTATTTCGGTTTTACTGGTTTCGGGTCAAGCCAACGAGTTTGGAGTACCTTTTTATTGAGTTATTTCTCTTTTTATAAAAATCAGAATCTTGGCATATTTATTACTTAAAATTGTCTATATTTAATGAACAAACATTCTAACTATAATTACTTAAAAGAATATAAATAACATTTAAACTTTTCGCTATGATATATGAATGCCATGTACCGGTAGACACTAAGTTACGTTTGAGTGGGTTGGTTTGTATATTAAATATTAATAATTAGTGAGGCCATTCATGGGTCGATCCATCTAAAGCATGATAACGGGTTGGAGCGGTTCGACCTGTTAATAACTTAGTTAATGATTTGATATTTTGTTAATTAACCAACCATTACCTAATCATATATGCTTTATTAGTGGGCCTATCCTAACATGAACACAAATTAGTCCATTGTTCAACACTGACATCGAGTTCGAGGCTAATTAGATGAAAGCCAAATGAAAGAAAATTATAGAACAAAATTTTACAATTATTTATTAATTGCAACATTAAAATTTTAGATTATTATTAAGTAATACTATCTAAAATGCAATGAGATGTATTTAATTCACTAGGAATATAATGGTATGACTTGCACATATTTAATACTTGTATTATTCTTAATTGATTTTCTTAACACTAGATATTTCATGCCCATTTCTAAAATTGTTCCATTTATAAGTTAATGAATTTCGGAAAGAATGGGTACTATCGTATGCGATAGTTATAAAAAGTCTCTCAAAATGATTCATTATAATGAAAAACTATCATCGTTAAAGGGAAAAAATTAAAAAAAAATAAAAAACTAAAGATATAATATTCGGGTTGAGCGGGTGGGTTTGGGTTCGGGTCGGGTTTGACCCAAAAATTTACGAGTTTTTCAGGTTTAGTTTCTTTCAGGTTCGGGTCGAGAAAATCGTGTTCAAAACCCAAAACTTTTAGGCAGGTTCGGGTCGGGTTTTCTAGTCAGGTCAATTTTTGCCAGGTCTATCTACAGAAGATGCCCACATGCCTGGGTTTTGGGAGAATGATTCGATGAAAACTAAGACCAAAGATTACTTTTAGAACAACTCAAAAGAGGAGAGCGAGAAAAAACGAACTATCTGGAACGCCATTCAAAACCCACGAACATGGAGATTTAGATCAGACCCATAAAATGGGCAGTACAAGGCTCAAAACAGAGAAGCCAATGTAGACCAAATCGAGGAAAACAGAGGGGGGGAATGAACAAAAATAGAGAAATCGAATTCAAGACTCGGATTCATATCCAATTCAAAACAATGAATTACAAGCAGAAATCCACATTAGATGAATTTTCCATCTCCTAAAACAGATTTGAAAATCGAAAGACAAGCAACAAGGGAGGTGAAATCCGAAAATAAACCCTAAAATCTATTAGTGAAATCTAACTAAAACCTCAGCTTAGTCCCTAAATTCGTTGTTACTCTTCTTTTGTAATCGCCGCTAATGGTGATGAAGGGTGATGATTTCTTGGCCCTTGATCCTACAGTGAATCGGTGTAGATGACGTGGGAGTCAGGAGATGAAGGTGATGACGAAGTGGGGGAGGGGGATTCAGTGAGGTGGGTGCACGAATGATGGCGCTGTACTATTAGTGCAAATGGTGATGAAGATGTTGATGATGGGAGGCGCAGGGTTCTGGGTTGTGGGAGGGTGGAGAGAAGGAATAAGAGGAGATGGTGGGCACATGAGGGAGAGGTGAAGGGGGTAAGGTATGGTCATATGGTCATGGCATTGGTAGAAATTTATATGATCTGAAATTCTGAATAGCTAATTTATGCCTCCTAAAAACGTTAGATATGATCATAAACAACCAACAAACTTCTTATATCCTATAGAAGATGCCCATAGGGCTTGGTTTTGGGAGAATGATTCGATGAAAGCTAATATCAAAGATTACTTTCAGAACAATTCAACAGATGAGAGAGAGAAAAATCGAACTACCTGGAACTCCATTCAAACCCCCAAACATAAAGATTCAGATCAAACCCATAAAGTGGGCAGTACCAGGCGCAAAATAGAGAGGAAAATGTAGACCAAATCGAAAAAAATAGAGGAGGGGGAAGAACAAAAACAGCTAAATTGAATTCAAGCCTCAAGTTCATACACAATTCAAAACAATGAATTACAAGTAGAAATCCACATTACATGAATTTGCCAACTCTAAAAACAGATCAGAAAAAAAAAAGGGACGTGAAATCCGAAAATAAACCTCAAAATCTATATGTGAAATCTAACCTAACCTGGCTTGGTCCCCAAATTCGTTGTTGTTGATGATAAACAGGGACGATTTCTTGACCCTTGATCCTACGTTGATTCTATGTAGAGGACGTGGGAGTCAGGAGATGAAGGTCATGATGAACTGCGGGAGGAGGATTCAGTGTGGTGGATGTACGAATGATGGTGGTGTACTATTGATCGAAATGGTGATGAAGATGGCACTGGTGATAGAGGTTCGAAGAACATGACAAGGATGGGAGGCACGGGGATGTCGGTTGTGGGAGGAGAGGGAGAAGGAATAAGAGGAGAGGGGGTGGCATGTGAGAGGGAAATGAAGGGGCCAAGGCATGGTCGTATGGTCAATAACGCTTATGAAAATTTATCTAATCTGAAATTTTGAATAGCCAAATTTATTCCTCCAAAAAAATTAGATATGATTATAAAAATCCTACAAACTTCTTGTCCTATAGAAGATGCCCTTACGACTTTGTTTTGGGAGGATGATTTGATGAAAGCTAAGACCAAATATTACTTTCAGAACAATTAAAAAGAGGAGAGAGAGAGGAAACAGACTACCTAGAACTCCATTCAAAAACCCATGAACATAGAGATTCATATTAGACCCATAAAATGGGCAGTACCTAGTGCAAAATAGAGAAACAAATGTAGACCAAATTGAAGAAAACAGAGGAAGGGGGAAGATAAAAAACAAAAAAAATCGAATTCAAGGCTCAAATTCATATCCAATTCAAAACAATGAATCACAAGTAGAAATCCACATTATGTGAATTTGCCAACTCCAAAAATAGATCTGAAAATTGAAAAAAAAAAAAGGGATGGTGAAATCCAAGAATAAACCCTAAAATCTATTTATGAAATCTAATGTAAAACCTAGCTTAGTCCCCAAATTCACTGCTGCTCCTCTTTTGTAGTCATTGCTGATGTTGATGAATGGTGACAATTTCTTGGCCCTTGATCCTACGGTGAATTGGTGTAGATGGTGTGGCAGTCAAGAGTTGAAGGTGATGACGAAGTGGGGCAGGAGGATTCAATGACGTGGGTGCACGAATGATAATGGTGTACTGTTGCGGGAGATGGTGGTGAAGATGGTGCTGGTGATGGTGGTTCGAAGAAGACAACAAGCATGAGAGGCAGGGGTTGTGGGTTAGGAGAGGACGAAGAAAAGGAATAAGAGGAGAGGGGGTGGGGGCATGACAGGGAGATGAAGGGGGTGAGGTATGGTCATATGGTCATAGCACTGGTAAAAATTTATCAGTTATGAATGGCTAAATTTATTCCTTCTAAAAAAAATCAAATATGATCATAAATTATTTATCTGAATTTTAAATTCGGATACAATATTTTTTATATTTGTACTATCAACGCCTAATATTTACCTGAATTTAGCCTTGTTCAAATTGTTCAACTTGGGAATAGCAGGGTATCGATCATCAATTTCTTGTTCAAATACGTTGTACAATTTGTCTGCCCAGTTCGACCCGAAACCAAACTTTTTCCAACACTACATATGGGTTTTGGGTTTTTCCCCTTATTTTCTATTTGTTTTCCTTATTTTTTTTAATGCACCAAATTTCCTTGCCTGTGAAAGAGAACCTGATATTTTAGGCCCAATCCTTGTGTCTTATACCAATTTCTTCAATTTTTAGATTTTTCTATAAAATAAAATAAATTCTAACAAAAACTTAGAAATAATAATTATTAGGAGTTTAATTAGGTGTAAAAATATTGAAAAAATTATCACTAATTTTTGTGTAAATGGAACGATGGTGTTTGAGATGCGGCCATATAAAACACCGAGGCCTATAGCTTACACGCCCTATTTTTTCCAAAAAAGTGCAATCTTGTGTGCAACTTTGAGCATCTCGCCTTGAGGGTGTTGACCGACAACAGTCTTGTAGAAGGCTATCTGTAAGGAAAACCTCCTTGATAAAGTTGTAGCCCCACCTAAAGTGGCTTTGTACTCAATCGACAAATGACCGACAGTGTCATAATAGTGTAAGAGATGCACTTGATGGTCTCTTGCAAATTATCGACAGGCGAGGTTATATGGCCATCAAAATAGACCTCAAAAATGCCTATGACCAAGTTAGGTGGTCTTTTTTAAGAGATACACTTGATGAACTTCGATTCCCTCAACGCTCTGGTGAGGTGATTATGAGATATGCGAGCTTGGTGTCCTTTTATGTTCCTTGGAATAGAGAGAAAACAAACAAATTTCTCTTTTGAAGAGGGATTCGACAAGGGTATCCCCTTCCCCCTTTTTATTTGCCATATACATGGAGAAAACATTTGTTTTTGGCAAGTGAAAATCAGTTATGCTCGCAGAGGTGGGCCAAGAATCTCTAATCTCCTATAGTCGTACTCATCAATGATTTAATTTTATTTGTCAAGCCAGTGTTGACCACACCTTAGTCATTTAACGGGTTTTGGATAGCTATTGTCTAGGCTCTGGGGAAAAAAATTCTCTACTAATAGTATCTAGGTTTTTCCTTCAATAATATAGTATCGAATCTCACTCATGGGATTTATGACACTCTAAACTTTCCTGTTACTAATTGTTTGGGCATTACCTTAGCATGCCCACCATTAGTGGACAAGTCACAAGGCAAGCTTTCAAGTACATGGCTAGAGCAGATAAGAAATTGGCATAGTCAAAGGCAAGTCTTTCATCTCTAACTCAAAGAACAAGTCTTGTTTAGTTGATAGAAAAGCAAGAAGCTTCATGTGAGGTGGCTTAAGTAACACTAGGCACGTTCATTTGGAATGCTTAGGCACCATTAGAGCAACTAGTTGTGGTAGAGATTCCTCTGATGTCATTAACCACAAGGTTAAGGAGCTCTAGAACCATAATCACCGGTGGATATAGGAAGGGTATGCTCTTAGAGTTATAAAATCCTACTCTCTTTACTAAGGGAAGGAAAAGGATTATCATCTTGTGTGGGGCAGTTATAGGCTTATAGCTATGATGGGATTACCATTCACTAAGCCCTTTCAATTAATTAACAAGATATTCAAGCGGTTAGGGATCCTAATTGCCAATTCATTTAGAAAGCTGGAGTGCCTCAACATATTTGTGTCTTTTTTTAGCTTTCAACTTATAGGTGCTTGATGTCCAATAACAATAGTCTATAAGATGGTTTGCAGCATGTCAAAGCCTTGACAATTCTAAAGCTGAGACATTCGGATAGAATATCAAAGTCATTGAACTGTACTTTGGAACAATATAGACATTGACAACACTTTAAGTTGACTTTGACACGAAAATAGAGTGCAAGGTAACAAGGATATGACTTAGATAAAGACAAAGCCACCATCAAGCCTAGGGACTCACATATAAGTTAATTAAAGGTCAAGCCACAGTCAACCTATCTAAAGGATCGACTCGACTCACTGGCAAGGATGCTTTGATAAAGAAATAGAGGTTTTTGAGAAAAGAAAATAGTTTTTTCATTGATTCACTTCAACATTCGATTCTGCCCATAATGGATTACAAGTCCTGTAACTTATGGGGAAATGGGTTTAACTCTTAGTCAAATGAAAAGACAAGAATTTAAACTAGGACAATTAACTAGAAAGCATTAAAACTAGGAATACAGAAAATTAAAGAAGAAAAACAAAGAGACTAGGCTTATTAGTACTAATTTAACCCCTTCTACCTTCTGCTATTAAATGCATGCTCATGCTTTGGCTCCCTGGTGAGATTAACTTGTATTGAACTGGGTCTCTTGAGTTCAACCTTAAAAATGTGGTCAAGCATTCTATCATTAATGGAGGAAAATAAATGCTGAGTCGTGCCCCTTAGAGTACTCTTTGGAGTGGTTTCAAAGTCGCCACTAAAGACTTTGGCAAACTATTGACTTTGGCCTATGACTGGCACAGGCAAACCAATGACTTTGGTTTAGAAGTGACTTTGCTAAGCTTTTCGATGTAGACTCTAGGCTATTGCCAAAGTTATTGGGTTAGACTTTGAGTTGCTTATTACTTAAATTTCACACCAAAAATGACTTTGAATGTTAATATAGAAAGTTTAGCTTGAGCTTGCATTAACTAAGGGCATGGATGGCTTAGACCCTTGGCGCCACATGCTCTAGACTCCCCCTTTTAAGAGATTTATCCTAAAACCCTGATGGTTGAAATAAAAGTTTTACAAGCATTTGGTCTTGTTCATTTTCAGTATTTTGCACCTGTGACCTGCTCCAACTTGATAACTTCTAGTCAAACTTGTTTCAACCTACTCCAACATGCTAATTACTATTCAAACCTACTCTAACCTACTCCAACCCACTCACAAACCTGCTTCTAAACTGCTCGAATCTGCTAATCGCTAGTCAAACCTACTTCGACCTGCTCTAACCTGCTAACTTCTAATCAAGCCTGCTCTAAACTGCTCCAACCTGCTTCAATCTATTTCAGCTCACTAATTGCTCCTCTAAAATGATGAAAATGAATAAATCCTTAGTCCATGTATAAATGTCTGTAGACCTATCATAAATGAATGGGAGAGTTTAGTGTCATATGTTGATGATGATCGCTTCAAAGTACTGTGAATTCCTTGCAACTTTAGGGTTTTTTGAAATAGAAATGAATAGTGTGAGAAGTAACATCATTCTTATGGTAAGGGACAAAGTAAGCCATCTTCGTGACTCAATAAATCACCACCATAATAGCAACGTGATCCCTTTTAGTTATCGAAATAGCAACAATGAAGTTCACACTCACGTCTTCCTAAGGTCCTTAAGGCACTTATGACAATAAAGGCATTGACGAAATTAACTCTTCGCTTGGTGACAAGTAACAAACTTTGAAATGACATCATAGATGTCTCCTTCTATCTTTGCCCAATAGAAGTGCTTATTAAGGATATCAAAAGTTTTGTTGATGCCAAAGTGGCCAGTTGGAACACCACTATGAGCCTCTTTAACTAAAAGTTTGCCAATTGGACCCTTTGGAATGCACAATTAAGTTAATTTGAAAATGAATCCATCTTGAACAATATAGGTACTCTTAGATCTATTCCTTTCATTTTTCAGATGAGGAAAGTAGCCCTCATCCTCTTTGTAGGGTTTTTAAGAAAATGAAAGCTAAGAATTCAGGCTTTCATAAGTGATAGTGGTGAATAACTCCTTAAAAAAGTATCTATCACCACATCAAAACTCTCATTTTTGTACTTCACTAAAAATAAGAAGAAGTGTAGGAGCTCTACCTAATTAGCATGTCTCATATTGAGCCTGTGTTACCCATTGAGATATTTCAAAGCCTTATAGTCGGAGTAGAGAACAAAGTGCCTTGGCCTTAAATAATGATACCAATGAAAATGAGATCTTATAATAATAGGGCATTGAACTCCTCATCATAGGTGTTATAGTTCTTCTTTGAGCCATTCAGTTTCTTACCAGGGTAAGCAATGGGGTACTTGTTTTGGATGAGGATGACAATAATGCCTACTCCACTAGCACAACACTCTACATCAAAGACTTCATCAACATCTTAAAGTGATAAAATAGGGCTTTAAAGACTTTAGTCTTGAATGTCTGGAAGGCACTCTGGGCAACTTGGGACCATCGAAAGGTAAGCACTTTGTAATAATGGCATTAAGGGTGCTAAGATTCTTGATAAATCTTCTATAGAATGAAGTCAAACCATGAAAATGCATCATTTTAGTGACATTGGTATGAGTTACCTAAGCCTTTACCACATCGACTTTGGACTTGTACATAAAAATTCCATCTTTAGAAACAGCATATCCCAAGAACTTCATAATAAAAGTGAAGAATTTGTATTTCTCCATCTTGGCACAGAGCTTGTGAGCCCTTAGAATAAAAAACATCACTTTAAGGTGTTTGAAATGTTCTACCTCATCTTTAGAATAGACAAGGATGTCATCAAAGTAGACCATAATGAAATTCCTAAGAAACGGCTTAAGGACTTCATTCATAGGTCTCATGAATGTTCTTGGGGCATTGCAGAGCTCAAAAGGCATGAGTAGCCATTTATAAAGGTCACCGTTTGTTTTGAAGGTCGTGTTCCATTCATCTCCTTTTTTCATTCGGATTCAGTAATAACCACCCCTCAAATAGATTTAAAAGAAGATTGAAGATCCATAAAGCTCATCAAGCATGTCATCAAGTCTAGGTAGAGGGTATATATACTTGATGGTAATGTTGTTAATAGCCCTGGTATCCACACGCATACAGAAGGTGTCACCCTTCTTTGGAACTAAAAGAGTTGGAACCGAACAAAGACTCATGCTTTCACTCACAAAGCCTTTGACCATTAACTCTTCAATCTGCCTTTGAAGTTCTTTAGTCTTTTAAGAATTGCATCTATAGGCAGCTTTATTGGATAATGAGGTACCAAGAGGAAGATCGATTTGGTGCTCTATCCCCTAAATTGGATGCGGTCCTAGAGGATGAGCCTTTAGAAAAACATCCTAAAATTTGGAATAAGGGCTTCGATTTTAGGGGGTTGGTTACAGTCAAAGTCTCTTTGGTTGCTCTCTAACAAGAGTAAGACATTGATTTCCTTCCCCTTGTTAGGAGCGCTCTTAACCCTTGTTTGTCTCATTAGAAGGCTTCTCTTCTTACTTCCCATCCCAGTTTGAAATATGTAGACTTGGCTAGCGGGTAAAATATCAAGGACAATTTTTTTCCTTTTCAAGGTCAAGAAAATAGGTGTCATCAATCACATCCTTGATAGCCTCATTCAACTAAAGTCATCATCTTTTTTAAAAGGTTCTTCTTGAGTTTGAGTGTGAACCTCCTCTTCTTCTTCAAGTGTTAAAATTGGCTCTTTTGCTTGATCTTAAGTTTGGAAGTTCGTGGGCTCATCCTCTTGGGGAGCAAATAAGGAACCAACTTCCATCAAATTGTGACATTTATGAGGAATGCCAATTGTATATTGGACATTCTCATGAAATCTTTCTTCAAAGTCCGGGGAGGGTCTGCCATATGAACCAAAGTAGGTTCATAATCTTCTAAGTGTTCTCCTTCATATGCTTCTAGATGAATCTTAACCTCCTGTTAGTGTTGGAAAATTTCTTCCTTGCTTTGATCTACCTCTAAAATGCAATTTGCAACTCTGTGGTACCCCAGATTTATAGAAATAATTTTTAAGAGACAACTTTTTTAGAATTTATTTTCAGATACCTATTATTTTAGGCAAACTATTTGCAGGGGTCAATATTCTACGAAATAGTTATTTATAGGAGTTTTTTCTTTCAAATTAGACCCATAACTTTTTAAACTCTCGATTTTTAGCCCAAATAGGGTTTAAAGTGTAAATACTCAAACTTTTGGGTTTTTCTAAAGAAAACTGAGCTTATTTTAATGTTTGCACTTCTTATAAAGACTTGACTAGTACTGGTTATCACAATCTACTATTTATATCATAAATATTATATTTTTTGTGATTAGCGGCCCACCATACTTAGCAAAATAATTAAAACTTAACTAGAGAGTTTTGACTATTATCTGAACTTAGTCAGTGTTAGACCATGACATTTGTCTAGCTTTCAGTTTACAGAGATCACTAATTCCAACTACACTTTCCTTAAATTAGGCATAATACAGATTCGTTTTATTTCCCACCTCGAACTGTAATCACTTATTAAATTTTTATATTTTTAAGGATAGTGAGGCTTTAATAAAGAAATTAGAATATTTAAGACATAATGTTCGATTGAATAATGTTCCCTATTGAGAAACTTTGTTTGTTGAAAGTTTGGAAGTGGAAATATTAGAAATGGAAAGATTGATGAGGAACTCAAGCTAAAATTATCAGAGATGCTTGCTCATAGAGAAATAGAGAACCCCGACTCCTCTTTTACTTAAATATGTTCAAATAGCTGTGTCCCTTCTTTGCACTCACCCTCTCCTTTTATAAAAGAGATAGACTGCATAGGATACCCTAATGGTTATATACTGATATCTTCACATGACTATAGCCGTCTGCACGTGGCTACAGTAGATAATATTATTTCATTAACTTGATACTTGACAAAATAGTACAATAATGGATCAACAACTTTTAAGAGCCTTTTAATGCTCATAAGAATAGTCATTCATATTCAGATTTTGCATGCCTTCATATCTAATAATGTTTTTCGATCCATCATTATCTAATAATGTTTTTCGATTCATCATTATCCACATAATTATCAAAATCTTCATCAAGTTAAAGATGCTCTAAATCCCATTTTTCAGATAATTCATAAAGATATCTTTTTTTCTTTTCTGATAAGAATTTTTCAGCTCCAACATCGAAGAGATAATCAAAGACATCTTCTGGAGTAGCTTCTTCTACTTTCATATATTTGTTGAACCCATTATGATAGATGAAAGTAGTGTTCCCACAATGCATTAGTGTTCTTCCTTGTTCAATTAATGCCCACATTTGATAGTAAATGTTGTAAAAACTGATGGTTGTTGCAAAAGTAGGATCACTAAATAATTCTTACCATTCTAGAGGCCATTCTTATTGTTGCATATTGGGATCATCTAAATCAACTAGTTAAATATGATAATAGGCTGACTTGGCTCTTCCATTTTCATACTCAATTACTACACAATGTTCTTCGACATACAGGCTTCCATTGTAAGGAATTTTTGTTGATATGAGAATCTAATGAATCCTTTTAAACACGCATTGTTGAAACTTAGTTAGTGTTGAGAAGAATGAGAACTTTAGATCTGGGATTTTTATGAGGTAAACTATAATTCTATATTCCCACGCTTTCATGATGGGGTCATCTGGAGAAATTGAATTTTTTGAGAGACTAACACCACCAACTCCAAATTTATCAGGAAAGATATCATAATGCTCCATGATTCTCAAATATCATAAGAATAATTATGATAGTAGTTAATGCAGCTGCGTACCATTCGTTGAACTATTTTTCTTAAACATGGGAACTTATTTTTTCTGGAATATTATAAGGAGACTTTAGGTAGTTCATTTGTAACTCTAAAAGTCTGAACCTTTGTCGTATTGGATAGGCAGAAGATAGCACACCAAAATGTGATCTACTTTTTTTATGGAACTCCAAAATATCCACAAGCATTCTACTAGAAGGAGAAACTCGTTCCAGCAGTAATGACATTTCATTTTGGATTGCCTCTTTTTTCCACAGGAGTTCTGCTCTGATGATTACCATTAGCGTGCTCTCGAGTTACACTATCCGCCGGAGAGTTCTTTGATCCCTGTGTATGTTTAATAGAGAAGAAAAACTAGTTAAGTCATAAGTGCCAATATAGGAGTCGCATTTACGCTTGCATATTTGATGAAGTCTTTTTCACAAAAGCAAGTACTCCTTTGCAATCAGTTCGAACAAGAAAAGGTTTTGGGGTTAGAAACATTAAGAACTTTTCAATTCTCCTTATGATTGCAAGGATTTCTTCCCATTGTAGAGTAGTTGCATTCTGCTTTATTAAAACTTCTACTGTAATATTTGCAGAGTTTTTCTCCTTCTTTGATCTTGAGTACTGTACTCTAATGCTCATGGCTGACATCTGTATCAAGAATTAAATCATTTCCTTTATTAGGCATATTAAGAAGTTGAAGATTTTTACACATCTTTTTGAAGTTTTGAACAATCTTTATATCGCTAAGGGTCTATGTCCAACCTACTTCTTTCTTGAATTTATGCTGTAATGATTTTCTTAATTTAGCTAGATCCTTAATGAAATCTTAAGCATAGGTACGGCATCCAAGAAACCTTTCTAATTGCTTCCTATCTTCAATCTTTTCAAGAAAATTTTCTATTTTTTTATAGAATATGCTTTTATAGGATGATTTGTCCAACTTTTACCTCTAGTTCTAAAAAGTCAATTTCAAGTTCAGCATAAATGCACTTATTATTACCAAGAATAATACCATATCAATGCATCTTTGAGTGACGGCTAGGACATCATCTTTGTGTTGTTCTATAACCTTGGAAAAGATAAGGATATCATCAATGTAAACTAGGGAGTAGTGAATATGATCTTTAAAGATATTATCCATTCTTATTTGGAATATTTGAGGTGCATTTTTTACACCAAATGACATATCTATCCACTCAAAATGTCCTTGAGGGGCACTAAATGCAGTTAAAGGAATGTTTTCCTCATCCATTTTTATCTACTAGTATTTGCTTTTGCAATCCTTTTTTTTAGAACCAAGAGGATCTTGGAATTATATTGAAAATGATTGTTTTGTTAGGAATATAATAACCATCAAAGACAACATTATTATTAAGCTTTTGGTAATTGATTACCATTCTAGCATTTCCTCTTTTTTCTTCAGCATGATTTCTCATCATGGAAGCCGGACTGGTGTGAGGACTCTTGCTATTTCTAATTAATCTTTTACCAAGTTCTTTGATTTGTTTATCACATTCTGTTCTGGGATATCCTAGTGTGCGTACACTATTTTTTGACTCGAATGATACTGTTGGGATTTAACAAGGTAATCTTTGCAAATGTCTTATCTTTATCCCAAAATTTTGGAGGATTATTAGAGTAGAGTTCTTTACATAATTACTCTTATTGTTCAGCAATCTGCTCTTTAATAGATAACTGAAGGAGTGAGATTGTTAGTGCTATCACACATTTTGTAGGCATTACCTTATCACTAGGCTAGTTACATGTGAACTCAATCTTCTAGTGAGTATAAGATTTATTTAGGTTACCAATAGGGATTGAGTGACCATTTATTATGAACATTATCTGCTTTATGGTCTGTGTGCATGGAGAATATAGTCTCTGAAAATTATTACCAATAATCATATCATAGAGGATTGATCAAAAGCTTATGTGGTTAATATAATGCATTGGACTCCTCCTATTTCTATTGATAACCCTTCTATGACCTCCTTGTGGCTCATTACACTATTGTTAGCTATCCTTATTTGTAAGAGATTCTTGGCTTTCTTCCACATAAATTCTGAAAATAAAAGATCTTTCTGCAAAACAAACAGAACAACCGCTATCTATGTAGTACACAATTCATATTTATCACATCCCTCTAAACATATGTTTATTGGGAATTGGGATATAGATACTAGTAGGATTTGTGTTAGTGACTTCATAGCATATCTACATAGTTATATTTTTGACTAATACATCATCATATATTGACTTACTAACAGTTTTTGTTTTGTACCCAATGACATTCCTATCTAGACTCATACTTCGATCTACACTATGTCTTGCAGATTCAAAACTCATTCTACTCATTTCACTAGTTATGCTAATTATATCATCCTTATTAAGCTCTTCTTTTGCTGATGAAGACCCTTCTCTTTATTCCGATCTTGTAATGATGCTTCTTAATAATTGCAGTTTAATGGTAATTTTATCATTTTCATCAAATTTTTGTTATGTTCTTCTTCTTAATTTTTATAAGACTAGCAAAGCTAGATATCCATGGCTTATCAATTTATATCTCATGCGGGTTGGACTTTCCTTCGAATTTTTTGCATTAGAGTAGGACATTCAATTTTTTTTTTTTTGCCTCTATCATTATTATTTTAGTTTTGGATCTATGGTATTATCTAATTTTTGGATTATCTTCCAAAATATCCTCAGTGGATAACCTTTTTTTTTTACATCCATCCCAATTATTTTTATCTTTAGAGATAGAAGTTTTTAGCAAATTTATCTTTCAGACTCATATAATATCCAGTAGACAACTAAATCCTACTGATCCATCACATAAATTAGTCTTAATCCCTCTAATAATTTGATTATTAAATTTAGCATATCTAATATCACAGAGTGAAACATAAAAATCAATATCTTTGTCATGATAGTATAATGGGGTAATTTGAACTTGGATGCTTCCAACATGAATATGCACGTACTTTCTATCTTTGTTATGCTTAAGGATATTTTTCTAATTCATGAGATTAACTTCCCCCACATCACATTCATAGTCTTATATCTCTAGATCTCCTTCCATCATTTCACATACATACTTGCTCTTTAATTGAAAGATGAATTTTTAATAGATCATATTTTTTTGAATTATAGAAAGGACTCAATCTCCTTTGACATCTTCATTTTTATTATGTATAATAAATTCTTCTTCTTCAAGATTACCAAGACCAATTGAGCTACCTTTCATCATGTGACTAGTTTTTTTATAATCACTTTCTTCATATTTATCTTCTTGTATAATCTCAACAATTCCCTTATTTTTCAAGGCTAGATCTAAGACTTCTTCCTCGCTAAGTGGAAAATAATCTAGACTGTCCAAAACTTTAACAAGCTTGTCATTCTTCCTATTTTTGCATTTGTTTGTATAATGATCCACTTCTCTGTATGCCCAACACTTACAATTGTTTTTTCCGGTAGGACAATAAGTGGCTTTTCTAAAAAATCTTTGTTTTTAAGGCTTGGTTTGTTATAGGATTTTCTTTTATATTTCTATCCTCTCTACTTGTTAAAGCTGTTTTTCTTATAAAATTTCTTTTTTCTGCTTCTCTTAGTCTGCTTTCGCCATTAGTGAGGAGAATCTCAGCAAGTTAAAAACTGTTTCTTCATTTTCTTTTTCTTTCGGATATCCAGACATTAATCATTGATCCATTTTCTTAGATATGAGATTCCTGTAACAAGAGTATCAATGACATATGCTTTCTACAGCCATGCAATGAACTTTTCATTGATTATGGAATTTATCAGATACAGTAATTTGTCATAAAACATACCAAGGTTGATTTCATTATGCCCAATTTTGTAATAATATTGTCTAAATTTAGTAAGATAATTCTCTACATACTCATATCCCAAAGCTTTATGTTATTAAATTTTCTTTGTCATTCTCTAGCTTTCTAATTAGAATAAAATTTAGCTTTGATAAATTTAGTTTCGATTTCCTTGCATAAATTTTTGAACATCACAGCTCGTATTTCTATCATTCTTAATGTATTTTTACTATCTTTATTTAATGAATCATACCAATCAGCTATAATGCCAAAAATACTATGTTCGATATAGTTTAGAAAATTTTCAGTAGTCCATGTAGTATTTACGTTTAGAACACTATTTATACCTCTTTTCTAATGCTCAAATGTTTCTTCTCTATACGAGATCCATCGATGTTTAAGACGTATCCTATTTGGGTAATTGTGGTAGGGCCAATTTCTTTAAAGGTCATGGTTTTCCTTGGGATAAACCCAAAGAAAAAGTTAGTTGTATGTTGTGCTAGAACACATCTAGGTCTCATAAAATAGATATTTCTTCTAGAAGGTTCACTAAATTCTTTAGGTTTGAAAACACCATTGTTAACTAGATTTGACTTTATTTTGTCTATGTTAAGTTCTTCTCTAATCTCATTGATTTCATCTTTAAATCCCATTTTTTCATATTTTTTATCCAGTTTCTTTTTAACTTCTTCTAAAGGTACAATATTTAGATCATCTAGTTTGATTAGGTTCATCTGCTGATACATTTCTTCTTCCAACTAGATATTATTTGTCTTTTCATTCTCATCAGATAATACACATTATTTATCAACTATCGTGCTTGTGATTTTGTTTAATTATTCAAGATTATACAGCTTATACTCCATCCACTTCTTCTTTCTAGGCCTTTTCAGACGATTTCAGTTGATTTTCTCTTACTTCTTTTTGAATTTTTATATCATGCAAAGGAAATGGATTTTTGTTTTTTTTGGGGGGGGTTTTGGAAAGGATATTTATGCTGAAATGGAGTATTAATACTTAATGTAGATTTTTCACTATGTCCAATTTCGTTTATTAAAGAAAGATTGATTATAAACAATTGCTTCTTAATCTCTGTAACTTTAGTCTTAATTTTTTGCTAATTCGTCTGTTAATTCTAAAACCATATCGTGATATAGTTTAATTGAGGTGTTACTGAAGTGGTTCCTTTTGGTGAGTGAATAGTATATGAATAATTAGGAGCAACAAAGTAGGTCATGATTCAAGCATTAAACACAGTTAATTAGCTTAATTAATAATTAATTAGTTTAATTATTTTAATTATTTTTAGTCACATGGCTCTAATACCAATTGAAAGAGGGCATTGAGTGGTACTTGTAAAAGAAATTACACATGTACAAAATTAAAATTTTCAAAAGTAAGTTTTCAAGAATTGGGACTAAAAACGCAAATATGAAAAGTTTATAGTGAAATATGAAAATAAAAAATAGTAAACTATCCCCTTAAAATAGTTTCGATAGAATATTGGACATTTTCGACATATTCTAATAACATGGTTCCTAATTATGATTTCTACATAAAGCAAGGTATCTGACTGTAATATTTTGCAAAAAAGTCTTTTTAATATCGCTCTTTTTAAATATGAGAAGGTTCAGAACTTGAACACTAGGCAATAAGTGAAACAATTCTGGTCTATGACTCAAAAGGGACTACATTGATTAGCTAGTAGGTACATAAATCAAGTTTTTTGCTTATAGAACTATGAGTGATGATGATGATGATCATAATAATAATAAGAATAACAACAACTACTACTAACATTATTATTTAGGATAATTAGCCCTCTATCAAGAATTTTAGTATTCCATATGCAATAGTCACATATTTGATTATTAAAAATTTAGACAATATTTTCAGGGCCATTACACGAAGGCACCTCAAAGATAGAGTTGAATTCATTATCAAATGTGTATAGATGATGAGATACAGAATTTAACTACCTTACATGGTAAAACATGAATGCATACTTCTCTCAATCTTCCTCTTTGAGTTTAGTGAGCTCCTCTTTTGATTCCACTAGAAAATCGACAGCTTTAACAAATGTAAAAGGCCTTATTATAATAGCCACGAAAAATTGACCTATTGGTTGGGATTGTGGTGGTGGTTTATAAGAAGGGTGATGAACTTTAGTTTGGTTGACTATTTTAGTTAGTCGTTTAATTCATTTTATTTGATTAATTTCATGAACTAATTGACTATAATAATTTAATTGAGCTAATTTACATAATTTTCCTAAGTGCTTATGTGAAGTTGATTGGCTTGGGGGGTTAATCGATACTATGCTGAGTGTTAGAGTTAGCAAGTGCCTAAAACTCTCCTTGAACCCAATTAGCCAACTTAGTTCCACTTTTAGTAATTGAGGAGAGAAGAAAAAGGAAAAAATTTAGAAGAACGGGGATTCTGATGCTTTGACCAAGGGGCCACAAGCCCCAACTTCACTATTCTACCTTCTCCACCACCGAAAAGAGAGAGGGGGGAAAGAGTGGTGACAGAAGTGGTAGATTGCGATGATACATCGCAAAGAGATTGAGAGAAAGTCATCAACCCTGCTCACATTGTTGTGAGTAGAGAAGGAGAGAAGGGGTTCAAATTTGAAGAGGCTGAAAACCTAATCTAGCCCAACCCTAACCCCCACCTCCATCAACATCTACCAACCCAGAAGGGAGACAACCACCATGGGATTGGCTAGGTAGAGACTGAGAAAGAAGGAAGAGGCAATGTTGAAGGGGGCGAAGATGGATATAAGTGAAAAAAGAGAGGAGATCAATAGCGACAACGTGGCCTAAAACCAATCCCAATTTCAGCCTAATCACTTCTAATTCCAAGGAATCTAGGTGGGTACTCTTCATTCCCAAGTTATTACTAGTTTCAAATTGATTTAAAACACAACCATGAAAGTTGATTAATTATGCCACAAATTAGGGCCTAGTATATATCGTGGAATTTGATCAATGAAAGTAGAATTGTTCATTATTTGGCCCAGACCTGGGTTGGATCGAAGTCCGGGTTAGACCAAACTAGATCACTTCAATTTGGTCCTATCCTATGTCCTCTCTTTTGTCCATTTCGATCTTCAGTCTAGTCCAGGTCTAAACTAGGTGGACCAATGAACCTGACAGTAACCAAATGAAGGATAGGGTTTTTTGTTTTTTTAAATTTTTGAAGTTTTTGCCTTTCTATTTTTGAATTTTGTACTATCTAGTCCTCAATCGCCAGTGCCAGTAGTTCACAACATTCTCCCTCACCAGTTCTAATCCTAAGCACCATATACCTTCATCCAATCCTTCACAGTTCACATTCTTCTTCATTTTTGAACCCCAGTGCTCTAGTCCCTCAACCTTAGGTCTGCAACTATCAACTTGAGGGCTCAGGCTCGACTTGTTGACCCACAGCTCCTTACCTCCTTTCATTTAAGCCACCTCAAGCCCTGAAATTTGCAACACTTTGTCCATTTCAATTCAACTCTACAACTCCTTCTATTCGGTTGGTGCCATCAACCCATAGCACCACATTAGCATTCATGTACTATTTCTCTATATTTGTAGACCTTCCTGCTCCCCCCAGAAATAGACATTGAATCAATTAAGTCTCATACTTTCATGATTTATTAACTAGTGAAGTTAATTAATTCATAAGTTTTTGAGAGATTTAATGAATTGAAAACAATTAAGAAGGGTTCAAGAACTAATTATGGGGTTCATTAATCAGTTTATAATTATTTATACTTATCAACATGATACATTTTCTTAGCAAAACTTATTGGACAACTGATACATGAGACACATTGGAATGATTCGACTTGAAATTTCTGTTGCCTAATTTGACGTAGAGCAAGTTCTTTCAATACTTTAAAAAGGCAAAGGAAATGTTATTAGGATTAAAGAGAGAATTTTACTGTTTGTTTCCTAATTGTGCATGGAGACACATGCCTTTGCTAATGAGCTGAATGTGGGAGAATTGATATAATAAGCCCCTTGAGCATCTCAATCATAGGTGCTAACTGATATGAGATTTTTAGTTGTCAATCTCGTATTTGTTGAATATGAGCTTATATTGGAATGATGTAGTTATGTGTAGGACAACATTATATCCAAGACGAATTACATTGACTTATCCAAGACAAATTACATTGACTGGTAAAATGAGCAAGCATTGTGTAATTAGTTCATGATTTGTTGAAAGATTTAATGATTTGGAAACCACTAAGAAGGGTTTTGGAATCGATTATTAGGTCCTTTAATTAGTTCATAATTAGTTCTAGTTACCGACATGATGCTTGACTATGAATTAATTGGTTGTCATAGTTGGCTTAGTGTTTAACCTTATGTTTGTAGTAATTTAAAGTGATTTTTTTTTACCAAATAGATTTAACTTCTAACTTCTAGGAAATGATTAATGAAACACTTTTTATTTTTAGGTATGATATTTAGCTCAATTTCCAATTTGACTGGTCATTACGAAGTCCCTTGCAACTTGTTCTTGAAATATAAGTTTCAAATGTTTAATTTTTAAAGTCATAAGATCTACATATATAGATATAGTGTTTAGTTACTTATAATTATTTTTTTTTAATCACTTCTTAATCCTAGATGTCAAACGCTAAATTAAAAACGAGAAGTAGTTTGGAAGTGGAAGAATCGATTCATATGGACATTGATGTTCCAAGTGAGTACCAACTGAATGATCCTATTGAAATTAAGGAGCAAGAAGAGCCAAGTGAAGAAGCACCAAAAAGTAAGGGCAAGGAGAAATAAGTGGCTAGAAAGTATACCCAATGGGCAGTGATTTCATAGAGCTCACAGAAAATGGCAAAAGAGTGGCCGATAAGTGCAAATATTGTAGTAAGACATGCAAGGTCGACTCTAGTAGAAATGGAATAGAGAATTTGAAGAATCATTTTCCTATGCCTTGATAACTCGAATAATCAAAGCAAACAAACACAAACTCAGTTGGTTTTCAAAAAGGATCAAAACAATGAATGAGAAGCTAGATTAAAGTCATGTATATTGGCTCCCCATGAGGCAAGGGAGTCTATAGCCAAAATGATCATAATTGATGAGTTACCCGTCAGATTTGTTGAAAATGTGTGATTTAGGCACATGATGTTTATTTATTGCCCTTTACTTAATATACCTTCATGCATTGCCATTGCAAGAGACATTTATCATTTGTATGTGGATCAAAGGCTAAAGTTTAAAGAACAACGTATATATTCATGTCAAAGGGTGTGTGTGACAACAGAAACTTAGACTTCACTTCAGAGAATTAACTGCATGTACATAATTGTCCACTTTATTTATAATGATTAGAGATTGCATATGAAAATATTGAATTTTCGTGTAATTTCTAGTCATAAAGGTAATAATATTGCTCTTGTTCTTAGAAAGTATTAAAAAGATTGGGGTTTAGCATCTAAATTCTACACTTACTGTGGATAACGTTGGAAGCAATAGCACTATTTGTGCTACCCTTCTTGGTGATTTTAAGCGACATAGTCATTTTCTTTTCGCTGGTGAGGAATTCTTACATGTTAGGTGTGTTTTTCACATACTGAATTTAGTTGTATGGGATGGGTTGAAGGTTACTGGGAAGTTAGTTAAGCATGTTCGAGCTGTGGTGAGCTTCATTAGGCAATCTCCTAGTAGGTTATAAAGATTGCAATATTGTGCAGTTGTAGAAAAAATCGAAAGCAACACTTCTTCGTCTCTTGATATTTTCACTAGATGGAACTCCAATTATAAGATGCTTAGCACTACTTTATTGTATAAGTATGCATTCACAAAGTATAGCAAAGACCCTTATTATAATGTAGAGTTGGCAAAAGATGATGAACAGATGGACCTCCTAACTCTAATGATTAGAAACATACTAAACACTTATTAGTTTTTTTGGAGGTTTTTTATATTGTTACTTTGTGTTTATCTGGCACTTCACATGTGACATATAACGTACTTTTCTTTGAGACTGTGGCTATTCATACTATGTTTAAACACTTAGAGTAAGTTATTGAGACCATTGATGCTAAGGATGAAGAAAGTGAGGATATTGGATCTAGAGTCATAAACTTTAAAGAAACGGATAAGATGATGAGGATGAAATATGCTAAGTACTCTGGCACACTTGGGAACATAAGCCCATTGGTGTAGATTGCTCCCATCTTTGATCATAGCTATAAGTTTGCAGGTCTTTAAGGTTTCTCTTTGTGATTTGTTTGGTAACGTACATGCTAGTGCTATAGTTTTGAAAGTGAAACGGAAATTAGAATCTTTGTTTGATAACTATTAGCAATTGTATAAACCATTGACTCCTTAAAGTGAGCAAAGCAGTGGGGCACATCTTGAAGTTAAGAAGGATAATGCATCTAGTGGAGTTGCCTCGTACGTATAAAAGTTAAGAAAGAAGTTAAAAGGACAAGATAGAAGAAGAAGAATCATCAAGACAGAGTTGTAAAGTACTTAAATGAGGAAGTTGAAGAGGATGAAGTAGAGGATGATGTGTTGGGATGGTGGAAAGTGTATGGTCCTTGATATTCCATGGTTGCCCATATGGCTTATGATGTATTAGTCATGCCTACTTTTATAGTTGTATCAGAATCGACATTTAGTGCAGTAGGATGTACTCTTCATATATTTAGAACTCCTTTAACCCCACCCCAAAGGTAATTGATTTAATTAATACATTTCTTTGTATTATATTATAAATTCATAATTTATTTAACTTTTGCTAACTTATGAATTTGGTTTGGTTTGAATTTGAAAAGATGGTCCAAGCTCTTACATGTGTGTAAGATTAGCTTAGGCCAATTAGTAAATTAGACATGGATGACTATTTTGATGAGTTACAGACATTGAAAAGGATAATGTTCAATTTTTTATTTCTTTTTAATTTAGTTTATTTAGATCATATTATTACATATTCTAACTTTTAATTTATGTTCTTTTTATTCTGTTTATTTTAGATCTTGATAAATTGTGTCTTAAGGATAATGTGATTGATGTGGTTGATCCTTAGAACAATTAATATTGAGGTAATTTTTGTTCTTTTTATTATGTTTATCTATTATGCATTATATTATTATTATCATCATTATTATTCTTTGGTAAATTAACTGTTGGTTTTTATATTTACCAACTCGATCTTTTATTTATTTTCATATACTACTTGAATAGATAGTTAAACATTTGAGATAAGAGGAAATTGTTGCAAGGAGATCCTTCTCTAAGTCCAAGCCATTGGTTTTAAGTTCGGGAGTCACATTGGTTTAAAAATTGTGATTTGAGAGTCCCTTTGATAGGAGAACATATAGTTGAAAACTTAGAACTTTGGTTATGCAATTAACTTTCACGTTTAGTTAGTTATGTATTAAATTTTATAGTTTGATAGTCGCTCTAGATTTGTGTTGTAATTGCATTAGTTTAGTAAGTTGGTTTGCATGGTTATGTAATTAACTTTGGAGTGATAGAAGCAGTTTAGGTGTGCATCATGCATTAGCATTGAGATTGAGCAAATCACATGAACCATGAATTATGGTAACTAGGAGTTAATGCCAAAAATTATTATGCAGCTAGTAGTAGCAAATGACCTAAAAAATGCAAGTTATAATGTTAGAATATCAGGTCAATAGCCCATCCCACATTTATATTATGGGCTTTTGAAAAGCAGCCTAACTCTTTTGTACTCTAAGCCTAAGCACCCACAGAAAATCACTATAGCCATTTCACTGGAGTATGAACTTGCTCCGAAATCGATCTGGTCCCGAGTTTGCCCGGTCTGGTCTCAGTCTGGACTGACTTTGGACTAGTCTAATCCTCAGTCCCCCAGATCAATCTTAATTGATCTTCAGTCCAGGTCGATCTGATCCTAGACCTATGAACAAGCCTAAATGAAAGAAAGAGTTTCAATAAGTCATGGAGGATTTGAATTGAAAGGATCATGGTTTGAGCGATTGTTGATGCTTAATGTCAATCTTGGGGTAGTATTAAATAAGGGAGATGCGGTTAATTTAGGGAGGTTGTTGATTGTTATTGTTTGTATTTGTAGTGAAATGATCTTTAGAAGTTCACATTGAGTTGTTGCTTGGGCTGTGAATAAAACTTGCTAACAAATTTGAATAGTGGCCTTGGGAATTGCTAGGTAATGGAGCCCTTTGTGTGCACCTGTTTGTGACAAGGTCGAAGGGGTGGGGGGGAGGAGCTGCTACCGGTTTAGTAGTCCAGTCTAGCTTTGGACGGGGACTATAAGCTGGGCAACCGCTCGACTCTTGATTCAGCTCTGCCACTTTTTGGTTGGTTTATGTGTTTTGTGTGTGTTGTGGGCTGAGTTTATGCTAAATTGCTTGCAATTTTAATTGTTCAAGGCAGCTTATGTGTTTAAAAAACTCACGTTAAATGGTTTGCGAATGATGAGCTTTATTTAGTTTGAACATTGCTTGATTTGCCATGAGCATGCTTAATCATCTGTGGGCAAGTATTTGATCTATTGTATTGCTCATGTTCTTTAGCCTAAGAGTCCTTTGGTTTGCTACTGACCTAAAAAAAATAATTTCTTGTGTATATTAACAAGTTGATTCGAGTTTTGAAATGTTCTCTTCATTGTCAATAATGATTTAAGTTATAGGTAAATACATTTGAAATGTATTTGAAAGCATGCATAATAAGAGTGTTTAGGAGTTGCTTGAATAAGGCAGGTCTCTCTGAGTTTGTGGTCAATAACAATTGTCTTGCCATTTATCCTGATAAGAGTGCCTTTAAACCACAATTTTATATCATTTAATTCCCTTTTTAGTTTTAAACTGATGGCATAGTTTGAAATATTTTGGGCTTGGAGGATAGTGCTAATTATAAAGGACTTAGTCTCCGGAGTACACCTTAGGATCCCGAATTGAGTGGGAATCCTAGTTGCCACTACCCTAACAAGGGTCATTGACTTTGAGAGGCCTTAAGGATATAAAAATTCATGAGTTGTAATACTCATTCAAAGAGAGCACTAACTTATGAATCCAATGCCTTGAAAAGAGATTTTACTTGTTACGACCCCAAAGTTACTTACTCTGAGTAATGCTTTGCATTGTTATGAAAAGTGTGAGTACTCTTCGAAAAGACTTCAACTCAATTCAAAATGGCTTTCTCTATGTGTACCAAGTCTACATCGATTCAGTTTGGTTTAAACTAAGGTTTTAAAGCCCTTTTTAAGTATCATTATCATTTCTATGTTGTAAAGGTGTTATGTTAGTAACTTAAATAAAACCCATAACATCTGAGTATTAAACCGAGGCCCAAAGACCAATTAGGTGTTGTTGGCCTATGTTTGCTTAATATACTATTATTGACTAAATATACTATGCAAGTACTACTTATTATATTATATACAACTATTTTGTTTTTTCAGGGTGCAGATTATCCACTGAACATATGGTAGCTCACTCATCTCTCTTTTCCGTTTTCCTTGGGTTCTTAAAAAGCAAATGTACATTATCAAGTTATATGAGATGACTTGTTTTATCTTGTGTGTTCCTGATAGTCGATGCTAAGAAATTCTAATATGTATATCTTAATTTACAAAGTAGAACGACATCTAATGTTTGACTTCAGCCCTTCTAAGCATATGTGAGTCCGAGTCTTAAGTTCATAAATGACATATTATCTCGTTGTCGCTCTGAGTGACAATATGAGCCAACCATCTGATTAGATACTCATCTTCTGGTTGTAAGACTTGAGTTGGGATGTAAAACCCAGTCTTTGGGCATGTGACCCGTTGAACTGTACCCTTCATTTCTTTCTTTTATTTAATTTCACAGCTCCTATCGTAAGGGTAGAGGTATAATAGATAGTATCAAAGTACAATCTTGCGACCACAGGTTGCAGCCTTAGTGTTGTATTTCATATAGCCTTTTAGGTAATTCTTGTGTGACGATATGACATATGGTGTGCCTTTTGGAATAAATGTGCTTTTTGATGTAATAGCTGACATGACTAATTGATTGTTGCATAGGTAACTTCATCTGGTTGATTATAAAATCAAGCTATATGATATAATATGAGTTAAATGACTTGTGCTCGTATGTAGTAGCTTAATGTTAGCTTCATTAGTAGTTGTTTCTGGGTATGAACCTTTGATGACTTAGTTGAAGTACATTTTGTTTTAAATCTAAAGGGTTAGAGATGATTGACTTCAGGCCCATTCTTTGCCTGTATGTACAATTTTCTCTTGGAACCCTATAGTTGAGTGAGCATATATACTTAAAAGCAGGTAAAGAGAGGGCTATAAATTTTGAAACTATTTCCATTTTTGAAACCGAAAGATTTTGGAGTGTTAAAGTCCTTTGCAATTATTGAATTAGGTTATTTTCCTACATCTGATGACTTGCATCCATTTTGTGATAATGCATTGGTTTAGACTTATGAGTTTGTATTCCTATGTGTGATTTTATGTCGTTCATGAGTGTATGCATGCTGAGATGTGTACATCATAAGATTTATTAATAGTGAGCCATTACAAAAGTGATTAGAGCTTACTTTTTATGTTGGAAAACCCAATTAGATTGTACCTTCCTTTTGTGAATTCTAAATTGTTTAAGGAAATTAACTAAGATTTCCATACACATGCATACAAATTTTAGTGGTAGTGGTAGAGTCCTGCTAACCATTGCATAGGCATTGTCGTCGTTGTCCCGTACTACTGTCATTGTTGTCTATAAGCTGTCATCGTTGTTCTATGCATGGTAAGTGCTAGTTTACATGATATATCTTCTCCTTCCTATCATATGGGTTGCTATTCATTTTGTGCGACTTGGTAATATTTTGATTAGATTGAGCCATAATGCACCAAGAAAGAGAGGGGAGAAAGAACCAGCAAGACTCTAGAATTGTTACACCACATATGGCACATGTTATGGTGAATGTCCCATACATTATCAGTGCTTCGGTTAATTGTTAATGCAAAGTTTGAAAGTTTTAGCTCCCTAAAAGTGGACCTCCCCTTTTGTACTATGATTCCTTAAAATCCCTGCGACCTCTGATAGGATGGGCATGCCTCATAGATCAACTAGGCATATGCACAAGGCTATTAAGGTTGTTGCCCTAGCTCAAAACAATTGCCAGTTTATAGAAGCCCACATTTTTGATGAATTGAGTGTCAGCATAGCTACCAACTAAGTAAGCCTTGACTTTGGTGCCAATACCATTGTCTAAAACACTCTCTTTGGGTCTACAACTATTTCAAATAGTGAAACAAGTCACAAAGGGACATCCGGAGAACATAGAGTTGTTATTGGTGATTAACTTCTAATCATTTTTAGAAAAGCCTCAAGGCTGACCTCTTTGACCATAGATTGCAACCTAGAGTTATGCACGTTCATATAGCTATCTAGGCACCTCCTTGGGTGGTAATGTGATGAGTTTATGTATTTTAGAGCACAAATGTGGCATTGTGCACAATCTAAAGCTCATAGGAGCTTATATAGTTACTTAGATCCATTTTAGAGTGACCCTTTATAATTCATGTGAATAAAATGCTGAGTAACCCGAATTCATGTCATTGCACATCTTTGAGTGTGGTTATGTACATGATTGAGTAGGTAAATTACTTGACTTAAATTCACTGTGTGGAGTGATGAGATTATTGGTTTGTGATTTGGACCAAAGTAGCCATATTTCCTACTATTTTGTTTTAGTGGTCATTTAGTCATGTATTTAGTCACAAGGTCTTGTGACCAAAGGAGTTTGCATTTGCATGTGCTCACCCTTATGTATTCGAAGCTTGCTCAGATGGCACACTAGTGTGCCTATGATTGTAGTTGAATTCTTGACCCCAAGATTTATGAATGAGTGTGTGAAAAATAATTTTTGGCGTGGCTCAGCTAACTGCCATGACATGACGTAATTGAGCCATGTTATATTATATTTTATGTGATAGGTTTCTTGTACTACATGGTGATTTCCAAAGGAAGCTCTAGAGTTGTGCTTTTGTTACCCATTATGCTTATTGCCATTGTTATTGTACTACATCCTGGTCATGTGCGCCACTTGTCCGCGTTTTGGTCATTTTATTGGTATGTTATCAAACTACCATTTTACATACTACCATACTTCAAGCTTATGGTTTACATTTTCATGTCCATGTACTTGCCTATGGACATCTACAGAGAGCTGATAATGTGCTCGTGTTCTTATTGAGCAATTGAGTTCTGAAATATGATACTCGATGTGATTGATCGAAGTATATGACATGATGTAACTTGTCATATTCTAATAAGGTTGTAAATCATTTATGTTCCCAATTTATAGCCTAGCCGTCGTATCTGTTGTCATGTCATCTTATTTACATGTTTCCATGATTTAGTTAAACAATCAGCTTCATGAGGAGACCTTAAGCTTAGACTTTAATGTCTCAAGGAAAAAAGAGACAAGTTAAAAAGAGAAGAAAAAGATATATAATAAGAACAGGTAGAGAACCTAGAGAGAGAGATATAGAGAGAAAGGGAGGGAGGGAGAGAGAGAGAGTACTTGGTGTTAGGTTTAAGCTATAAAATTTATATGTTGATGGGTATTGTCCAATTGATTACGTGATTCATTAGTGATTTGATATATCTATGTGTTGGAATGAAATTGACTTAGCTTGACTAAATTAACATGGCATTGATTTATTCTGTTCAGTTGCCATAGACCCAAAAAAAAAAAAAAATTGAACATCAACACATCGTTGATGCCTAAGTATATTTGGTATAATAGGTGTTTACATATAAATTTGGAAGTTGTTGTTCATTTAAATTGAGTTTATCCAAGCTAACTTATTTGCCGTCTTATGTGTGATTTGCCCTTGGCACCAATTATGAAGCGAGTAGATGCTTAAAGGGATTCATAGCAAGGACAAGGTCGAATACCATAAACTTCATTTTTAATTTTTAAAAGATACATAGTTTTACCATGAGGTTTGAGTCTTGTTATTCATACCATATGGTTGTGCTATGTGTATGTGACCTTACATCCCACCTTGCCTCATATTTTAAAGTTTCAAGGCTGGCACTGTCATGAGTGGAAGGAGTGTAATAGTCGTAAAAAATTGACCCACACGTTGGGATTTTGGTGGTGTTTTGTGAGGAGAGCAATGAACTTTAGTTTGGTGGACTATTCATGTTAGTAGTTTAATTAGTTTTACTCTATTAATTTCATAAACTAGTTGAGTACAATAATTTAATTAAGCTAATTTACATAATTTTTCGAAGTGCTTATGTGAATGGTGGGGTTACTTGATACTAAGCTAAGTTTTATAGTTAGTTAGCGTCTAAAATGCACTTTGAACCCAATTAGCCAACCTCAGTTACACTTTCAATAAGGAAAGAAGAAAAATGAGGGGAAAAAAGATTTAGAAGGGGGGCACTGATGCTTCGACCAAGGGGCCAAAATCCCCAACTTTACTATTCTACCTTCTCCACCATCAAAAAGAGGGAGAAGGAAAGAGGGTGATGACATAAATGGTGGACAGCGGTGCTGGCTCGCGAAGGAGCGGCAGCAAAGTCACTAGCCATGCTCACACTGCCGCGAGGAGAGAAAAAGAGAGGGATCAAATTTGAAGAGGGAAAAAACCTAATCCAACCCAACCCTTGCCTCCACCACATCCGCCTACCCAGAAAGGTGGTGATCACTATGGGAATGGCTAGGTGCAGATTAAGGAAGCAGAGAGAAATGATGGTTAAGGGGAAGAAGATGAATGTAAGCAAAGAAAGGAAGGAGATAGAGAGGCAACAACGTGGCCCTAAATCAATCACAACTCCAACCTAATCACTTCCAATTCTAATGAATCAAGATGGGTACTCTTCATTCCCAACCTATTACTCATTTCAAATTCATTTAAAATCTAGCCATGAGACTTGATTGATTATGACAAAAACTAGGGTTTGGCATGTAACGTGGAATTTGATCAATGAAAGAAAAAGTTTCACTGAATTAAGGGGGATTTGAGTTGAAAGGATAATGGTTCGAACAATTGTTGATGCTTGATTTTAATTTTGAGGCAGTGTTAAACGAGTGAAGTAAGGTTAATTTGATGTGCTTATTGATTGTTGTTGTTTATATTCGTACTGATTTGATCTTTAGACTTTCAAATTGAGTTGTTGTTTGGGTTGTTAACGTGACTTGCTGATGAATCTGAATATCAACCTTAGGAGTTGATAGGAAATGGTGCTTTGTGTGTGCCCTTACGTGTGACAGGGTCAAAGAGGGGGGCTGGTACTAGTTCAGTAGTCCAGTCGAGTTATGGACTAGGGCTGTAAGTCAGGCAGCCGCTCGACTCTCAGTTTAGCTCTGGCACTTTTTGGTTGTTTTATGTGTTGTGTGTTATGGGATGAGTTTGTGCTAAATTGTTTGCAATTTAATTGTTCAAGGCTGCTTATGTGATTAAAAAGCTCACGTTAAATGGTTTGTGAACTATGAACTTTATTCGGTTTAAACCTTGCTTAATTTGCCTTGAACATGCCCAAACCTTTACGCAAGTATTTGGCCTATGTTATTACTCAAGTTATTTAGCTTACAGGTCCTTGGTTTGTTATATGACCGAAAAAAAAAAAACAATGTCTTGTGTATCTTAACAAGTTGATTCGAGTGTTGAAATGTTTCCTTCATTGTTTATAGAGGTTACTTAGGCAAGCTATTGAGTTTGAAAATGATTTAAGTTACAGGTAAATACATTTGAAATGTGTTTGAAAGCATGCATCAAAGTGTTTGGGAGTTGCTTTACTAAGGCATGTGTCTTTGAGTTTGTTGCCAATAATGGTTGTTAGGCCATCTATCTTGATAAGAATGCTTTTAAAGTGCAATTTTGAATTATTTGATTCCATTTTCGATTTTAAACCGAGTGGCATAGTTTGAAATGTTTTGGGTTATAAGAATACTGCTAATTATGAATGGTTTGGTCTCGAGAGTAGACCTTAGGGTATTGAAGTGAGCAGGAATCCTAGTTGCTACTACTCTGACCAAGGTAGGAGCTCATTGACTTCAGGAGGTTCGACGATACAAAAAGTCATAATTGTAATGCTTACTCAAAGATAGCACTCCCTTGTAAATCTAATGCCCTAAAAAGAGACTGTGCTTGTCATGAACTCAAAGCTTACTTACTCTAAGCTATGCTTTCATTTGTTATGAAAAGGCATGAGTACTCTTCAAAGGAGCTTCAACTCAATTCAAAATGGTTTCTCTATGTGAAACAGGTCATTTAGTTTGGTTTAAAGTCAGGTTTTAAAGCCCCTTTTAAGTATCATTATCACTTATATGTTGTGAGGGAGCTATATCAGTGACTTAAGAAAACCCATAGTGTTAAACTAAGGTTTAATTGATTTACTTTCTTATTTTTGGGTATTATTAGAGACCAATTAGGTGCTGTCGGCTTATGGTTGCCTAATATACTATTACCAATTAAAAATCCTGTAAGAATGCTACTTATTATATTGTATGTAACTTTTTGTTTTTTTTTTTTATTGGGATGCAGATTATCCATTGAGTATGTGGTAGCTCATCCCCTCTCTATTTTTATTTTTTCCTAATTTCTTAAAAAGCATGTGGACATTATCAAGTTCTCTGAGAAGACTTGTTTTTCTTGTGTGCTTTTGTTAGCTGATGTTAAGAAATTCCAATATGTATATTTTAATGAGAAAGTTTAATTATGTACCATGTTTGACTTCAGCTCTTCTGACCATACGTAAGTCCAAATGTTGAGTTCATAAATGACGTATTATCTAGTTGTCCCTTTAAATGGTAATGTAGGCCAATCATCTGATTGGATGCTCATCTTTTGGTATTGAGAGTGGAGTCAGAATGTGAACCACAACACACCAGGCATGCGTCCCATCGAGCTGTACCTTTCATCGCTTTCTTTTACTTTATTTCAAGTTTATGTACTTTAGGTGTGTGGCCCGTAGAGTTGGTTCTCCGGCATGCAGTTGTTGAGTTTTATATTGAGTTGCAAGCATGCATTTATTTATTTATTATTAGCAGGTATAACTGTATAAGTGTAAGGATATAAACCTAGAGTCATGGTCAAATTTTTAGGTGGAACTTTGTCCATTTCATCCCAAATTTTAAGAAACCACCACAACTTCTAATCGTAGGATTATTAGTGTTACATTAAAAAGAATAGTAACCTCTTAGAAAAGGTGAATCTGTAATGCTCCAATCCTTCCCTTGTCGCAGACAATTACTCATAACAAATTTAAAGATCGGCGACTGATCCCACAAATCGTCATGACCCTTTTCAGCGTGCTTTGTCCCTATTCATATGCTACTTAGAAAAACATACTAGAGGGTCACTGATCCTAAGACTTCTCCACATCAAGCATAATTAACTGTGGAGTTTTGAAGAGTGGACCGGGAAGACAAAGTACTTTTGTTGCATGAGTGTCAAGGAATTGAATGAAATGCCAAGGATTGGAATGGAGTGGAATGAAATAAGGAGGAATTCAATAGAGTGGAATTAAGTGGGATTATTGATATTATTCTTCACAATGATTTGTATAATATGAAATTAACTATGTTTAAGATTTGTTATTGTTGACTTTATGAACATAATGCACACATGCATTTTTTTTCATGGTTACCTTAAACTAGCTCCTGACATAGTTTATTATTATTATTTTGTATTGTAGTTTTTGTATAAATATTAATTTTATGTTATATCGGTATGTTTCTTAGAAATATCAGTATGTTATATACATGTCATCCATTGTGTTACATTAGTATGTCATTTGCATAGATCTTATACTCCACGGATCCTTTCTATGACTATAACTCCATTAGCTTTAAGTGAACAATGCTACTTTCACACTAGCAAATATGAAAAAAGCATCTTGACTATGTTTTACCTTGAAATATTTGCACTAACTACTGCACCACTCAACCAGTAGACTAGAAAATAACGAAATTTGGGTTGATGAAAATTATAATGTTATATATGATTACATCAGTTATAAAAAATTTCATTTTGTGGGAAGGAGTGGGAGATAATGGAATAGGAGTGGGAGCCAAAATTTACCCACGAAAAGAACAAGCATAGCTAAGAGAATGAATGAGGCATAGGGAAGGGAAATTAAACTTTTTTATGGAGATTCTTTCTTCTTTTTTGGAAGGGGGATTTGAAAATGGTTTTGTGTCCCTAGATTATAATGCAGTGTGGTTCCACTTACTAAACTTTTATTCTTTTCCCAAATTTAAAACGCATCTTTTTGATCTTTGGATTTATCAGTTTCTAAATTTTATATTTTTGAATCTAACGTGTCTTTTCTCTTTAAATTCTCCCGTAAAGCTGGACACTAAATATCTTCGATGAAGCCAAAATTTGATGACTGCACTATATGGGAGAACAATACATTGTAATCTAGGTCAGGCCATTAGTAAAAGAGTCAAGCCGTAGTAACAGTAGAATTTAATGGGCTAGGTTAGGCTAGGCTACAGGTGAGGCCCTCTTGGCTAGCCAAGGATTTATATACGTGTTTATTGGATGTTAATGTTGTTTGGCTCAATAGCTTTTGTTCAGATAATTATTTTTTTTCCCCCCTTCAGTAGGGCAATATAACAATAACAATGTCAACTCCATCAACCTATTCTTCGCTTAGAATTCATCTAATGGCCTTCAGTTACAAAGACTTACATAGCTTCCTAATTACACGAGACATAAAAAACTACCTGAGTAGAACTATCAATTAAGACCAATAGTTCGATGGGCAACTGAATGATATCTAGCAAGCTTTGGACCAATAGCAAACTATCCGTCTAGACCTTTATTTATGTCAAACCCATTGGCATTGCTAGGTTAAGAACCTTCTCTAAAGATAGTGCCTTTTCTATCAAGGTAGATTTGTAGAGAAACAGTTCTTTGTAGTTAAAAACTCATGTACTATCTTGGAAGGCCAATAAGCGAATTCCACCTTAATTGAAAAGTTCGTTATTTCCAAGGGTTTGTTAGCGTGTATGATAATTGTGCGAGTAGACTTAGGGCATCCCATGCTATACAACTATCTCTAGATTGCCTGTTAAAGGCTCTTAAGCTAGCTGGCTCTTTTAACAGTAAGGAAATGTTAGGCCAATAGAAGTTTGGGGCGCATTATATTAAACTCAGCTATTATTGAATATGGGGTAGATGCATAGATTGAAAACAAACCTTGTTTCTCTATATCCAAATCGTCAAGATGACAATGAAAACATGATCATGCCTCAATTATTACGCATATGGTCCCTCTCATTTAAAGTGTCGGTTTGATATGCCGAAGTTATTAAGGATATGTATAAGAGGGTTAAGATGAGCGTTAAGACCTTTAGAGGACACAAATGAATTTCCAGTTGATATAGCACTACATCAGGATCAGCTCTTAGTCCTTTTTTATTTGCTTATGTAATGGATGAACTCACTAAAGGGATCCCAGATGAGATGCCCTGGTATATGGTTATTTGCAGATAATATTGTCCTTATCAATAAGACAAGGGGTAGTGTTAACATTAGGTTAGAGAATTAGAGACGCACCTTGAAGTCTAGCTATTTTAAATTAAGTAGATCGAAAATAGAATATTTACAGTGTAGTTATAGTGGATGAGAAGAGGACAATAGAGAAGTCATCATTAACGGGTATTAATACCAAGGGTTAAGAAGTTTAGATATTTAAGCTTTATATTGAAGAAAAAGGCAATATGGACATTGGCCACCGTATGAGAGTGGGATGGCAAAAATGGAAAAATGCTTCAGAAGTGTTATGTGATTAAATGATACCGGTAGGATTAAAAGACAAATTTTCCCTATGGTTGCTAGACCAGCTGTGTTGGCCGATAAACAGGACCCAACTCCAGAGGTTGTCAGTGACAGAGATAAGGATGTTTCGATGAATGTGCGACTACACGAGATTGGATACAATAAGGAATGAGGTTATTAAAACAAAGTTAAAGTGACACTTGTAGACGATAAGATGAGAGAGACTAGACTTAGCTTTGTCATAGTAAGAGAAGAAGTATGGATGAATCTATAAGAAGATGTGAGATGATTAACCTTCAGGAATATAGGAGAGCCAAAGGATGACCTAAGAAAAGCTGGAACAAGATGATAGGTATGATTTGAAATCTTTGTGACTAATGGAGGAAATGACTCAAGCTTAGAGTCTACAAAGGTTGAGGATTAAGGTTGTGAACATAGGTAGTTAGCTCATTAGCATGCCTATGGCTACTAAATGATAGGAGTGTTTTCCTAACTTGTGTTTGCAGTTTGTATATGTTAGTATTGCCCTTCGCTCAAGAAGCTTATCAGCATCCCAACGCCAATGCTTAAAAGTATGGCCATATCTCATATTATGTTGTAGCTAGTGTTTCTTTTTCTTACCTTGTCTCTACTCTTTCTAAAGTTGTATTATAGTTTTTAAATGCATGTAGATCTCTTGGAATCGGCCTCTCTGAGGGCAGAGATGTCTGAAAGGGATAGGACCACCTACATCTGCATCTTTCTAGGCCCAGCATAAATGGAATCTACACTGAAAGTTGTTAGTGTTGTTGTATCCAGTCCTATAGTAAATATTCACAGCACATGAGCATTCACATCATATAGATATTTTATATATATATATATATATATATATATATATATATATATATATAAGTGAATGAGTTGTTGTGACATTGACAAGTGTTAGATTTTCATTTGTTACCTTTTTATGCAATTAATTTATTTGATAATGAAAGGACTATCAATTATTGTCAATTTCAATACAACACATGAAAATTTTGTTATGCTGAATTTCAATGCAAAAATAAAACATATATAACATAAAAAATTTTCATATATTTCAAAAAGGAACAAATATTTCTGTAACTCATTCATAAATTTTTTGACTAAATATTGGAGACAGTTCATATGTTTAGCTAATGGAACCAACCCCCACCCCGCCTTCCCAAGTCAACATAATCCTATGTTTTACTTACATTTTTTTTAATTTTTTAGGATGAGTAAATGATTTCAATTAAATTAAAGTCTTTACTCATTTGTTTTTTAGCATTTATAAAATGCGCATAAGGCACGACCATGCATAGTATGGGATTCGCCCTAATCTATTTTGATGCCTAAAGGAGAAGACCACCAAATAACTTGGTACGCTAACAGTCCCAAAATAAATGTTTGACTGATGGGTCATCGTTAGTGCTACATAGTGGACATGTAGAGTCTTGTCCACGATGTCTCATGCTTTTATTAACCCGACAGTAATGAAAGTGCATTATGGAAAACTTTTTAAAACAGAATCTTGCATTTAGAGGGGATCATTCATTCCAAAAAAAAATTCCACATCTTAATTAGTATAATCCCTAGAAGTGCTCAATGCCCAAGGTAGGTGATCTGATTCCCGAGATGGTCGAACAATTACAAAAGGATTTCTTTGGCTGACTAAATAGAAAAAGTACTTCTTACCTTTAAGATGTCCTAGTTTGTCTATTGATTGTTCAACAAATCCATTACCTTATGATTGACCCAATCAAAACGATTAATATGTCAACATATATTATAGAGTTGTTAGACTCCCGTGCCACTAACCTTTCAATCTCTCTTCACTTTACCACTCTTGTTTTTTTTTTGGGGGTCAAGTTTACCATTCATCAAAATATCTTAGTCAATTATACCACTCTAGACACTTTTTAACCATGTACAACAAGTTAAAGGATATTTCTTTTTTTCCCCTTATATTGAGATGGAAAAGGTCTTAACAAAAGGAATTTTTGAGAAAAGTGAAAAAACAACCCATAGCTGCCACTGCCCTCCCATTCTCATCATTGTCACCTATTCTGTTTTGTGGCCCCTAAAGTTCAAGACCACTCATTATTAGAAAACCTAACCCCAAAGTTTTTCATTATCCTTGCTTCAAGTACTGAAATTGACAGCACAATTGCGTTCTTCGATTAATTTCAAACTGAAAGGTATCCGAATATGTTGAAACTAGTTCCCAAACCACAAGCCCTCGCCGAGGTCAAAAATTGTACATTTTCTTCAATGCAATCCGGAAAGTCAAGTTCAAATTTGCAACTTAGACCCAAATTTGAACCTTAAAAGTCTCCAAGTGTCCTACTACAAGGAGGAGATCGAATTCACTTACAAACTTTGGCGGTGGTTAAAGGTGTTGGGCTTATTGTTTTAGGTTATTCGATGATGTTGGTTTCCCCTATATGTGGTTTGTTGGTTGATGATTTATAATTTATGAAGATTTCCCTTTGTTGCTGATGACTAATTTTGGGTCAAATGCACTTATCAATTTGGAGATGGAGCCATGTTCTTTGTTGCGATGGCATTTCTAACAACTGCATTATGAATTGGTCTACATACACATTGAGAGCATGTAGGTGGAATTTTTTTTTAAACAATTGTAGCTAGTCCTACACTTCTACATTTCTTGACATATGTAAAATCAGGTTACGCCCTGTGTACATATAAAAAACCTTTTAGACAATTTGATAATCCAGTGACTTTACCAATGAAGTCTTAGCTTAGTGGTGAAGAATGAGGTACTAGATACATTAGGTCTCAGGTTTGATTCCCCCTCCCCTATTATATTGTAATTGTATTATATTGTCCTTTGTGGCTCCTGCAGACCAAAAAAAAATAAAATAATCCAATGACTTTGTGCCTATGCCCTTTATGTCAAGATATGTCATCGAGATTGAAGTTGATTAGTTTACATGCAAATTTAGCTTCAAATTAGCAAACAGAAGCTATTAGAAACTATTGCAAAATGTTAAAACATATTCTAACATTGCAAAGCAATCATTACAAAATATGCACAGAGTCACTAAAGGCACAAGGTTAGCATTACAATCATTGTAAGCACCGTCACAAAATTAGCATATACTGCTACCAAGAACCACATGTCAAGATGTGATATGTATTGTCAATCTCATTACCAAAGCCAAAGTTACAGAGATACCTAATCGAAGTCTAAAATATCACTGAAAAGCACAATAGTTTGACTTTCTGGGATTGAAATGGCTTGTAACCCATTATGAAAGTTATGCTTCGCCTCACTTGAAGCTTTGACATTAGCTTTTTAGTAGTAGATGTAGCAACACTAAAACTTAGGCTCTGTTTGGACCTTGAAAAATTTGGTGGAACAAAAAAAATTTTGGAAAGTTACTTTTTTTCTTGTGTTTGATTTAGAGAAAATCACAAAGAAAAAAATACGGAGGAAAGTTTGGTGAGAAAATTGTTAGAAACAAGTGACAAAATTTTCCTCATAAAATTGTGAGGAAAGTTTGAGAAAAATTCCCAACCTTTTCCAACCTTGTATTATTTAGATAACATCAAAATGATTTAAATAGTTCATCAACATTCAAATTTCTCATCCAAATTCTTGTATTTTTTTCTTGATCCAAACAAGAGGAAAAAACTCATTTTCTTCCTATTTTTTTTCATTCACATTTTTTTCCTTCAACTTTTCTTTTCATCAAATTTTCTAAAGATGAAACGGAGCCTTAAGTGTGCATAGGCAGTGTAGGTTGAGGCTGTAACACTAGATAACGTGGAAGAGTTAGTTATCTTATTCCTCTTCTCCCTGAGCACTTCTTCTTCTTCTTCTTCCTGAGCACTTGCATCTGATTTCTAGGGATTGTTTAGGGCTTTGGGTGTTTCAAAAAGGATGGATGAAGTTTAGTGCTCTTCCTGCTTTGCTTCCTGAATTGTAATCACTCAAGGAAATCTTCAACATAAAACACATTATTTTTGATTTTTAATTCATTTCAAAGTTACCGACTAAGATTATTTTTTAAAAAAAAAAGAGAAGGAAAAAACTTGCAATAGTCAGTCATCTTGAGTCCACAATGCAAATAGGTCATCTTGGGCGTAAATTACAAACTGTATGCCTACCACCTAGAGGCACTTAGGCCTTGGGCTTCCCTTGGATCACTTTCTTTTTTAAAAAAAAACTCCTACAGCAAACGAACTTTGTATTTTGTTTTTTAACGTTCCTCCTTCCTTTTATTTTCTAGTTTTTAATTCATATTGCCATATTTTTTAATAACCTATTTTGCTAAATTTTTCATAACCTAATGGCCATTTTGCACATATGTGCTCGATCAACAGATCGACTTCCGACAAACAAACGACCACTACTTTAAAAGTTTTTTTTAAACAAAAAACACCATTTTGCCCATTTTCTTCATTTACTTAAGTCCTTTCTCCCCTTAGGCTCTGTTTGGTCCTTAGAAAATTTGGTGAAAGAAAAGTTGAAGAAAAAAAAGGGGAGAAAATGGGTTTTTTTCTCTTGTTTGAATTGAGGAAAAAACACAAAAATTTGGATGAGAAATTTGAATGTTGATGAACTACTTGAATCATATTGATGTTATCTAAACAATGTGAAGTTGGTGAAGGTTGGGAATTTTTCTCAAACTTTCCTCACAATTTTATGAGGAAAATTTTATCACTAGTTTCCATTAATTTTTCCACCTAACTTTCCTCCATATTTTTTTTCTTTGTGATTTTCTCTAAATCAAACACAAGAAAAAAGTAACTTTACTAAATTTTTTTCTTTCCACCAAATTTTTCAAGGTTTAAACGGAGCCTTATTGTTCTGTACAACTGCACCTATCAGTTTTTAACCTTTTGGTATTTTTAAATATTATTTTTAACTAACTTTGTTTTTAAGATCACAAGTTTGATTATATTATTACTTTGACAGTTTCATAACTTTATTATTTAAGCTGATGAATTTGTTTTACATAATTTGTTTTAAGTTTGATTACATAATTACTTTCATATATATATATATATATATATATATATATATATATATATATATATATATATATGTATATATATATATATATATATATATATATATATATATATATATATATATAATATATATATATATATATATGTATTAGTGATGGTAGTGGTGGTAGTAATAATAGTAGTAGTAGTAGTAATAGTAGTAGTAGTAGTAGTAGTAGTAGTAATAGTAGTAGTAGTAGTAATAATAATAATAATAATAATAATAATAATAATAATAATAACAACAACAACAACAACAACAACTCAGTAAAGATATATGTGACAACTCATTAAAAGAAATAATATAGATCAATGAAATATAGATTTTTGAAGTATTTGCTCACTAAGTGTATATTGCATCTCACCAAAACATAATAAAAATAACTTACTAAAAAGTCACAGTTCAAGTAATTGAAACTTTTCAAGTATTTCACTCTTGTGCATTTAAATAATTTTATATTTGAGTTATTCAAAAGATAATATCATAGCACGTTACAAGATATAAATAAAGTATTGCTCACTAAATATATGTCACAGTTCACCAAAACTTGTACGATGACTCACTAAGAAAACATCATATCTCAAGATATAAAAAAAATGTGTAATTATGGATTGTATTGGTTCTTAGCTCATTTTGATTAGGCATAGTTAGTATTAACTGATATATTTTTTTTACTCATTAAGTATCCATTACAACTAACTAAATAAGTGCAATAGCTCACTAAAAATAAGTTAAATAGCATAAGTGACTGAAAATTTTCAATTCTGTCATTCTTGTGAATTTAAAAATATTATATTTCAGTCAACCAAAGGATATACCATAGCTCACTTTAAGATAATGAGGGTATTTGGTAACATAACTATTTGGGGAAAAAAAAAAACTGTTTGAGGAGATTTTAGCTGTTTTAACTAAGTCAAATAGTTAAGAGGTGTTTGGTAAATAGTTGTTTGAAAGAGCTATTTTGCCCTAAACAGCTCTTTTTCAAACAGCTATTTCTATTAGCCTTTTGGGAATAGCTATTTGTAGAAATTACAGTATTGCCCAAAAGTTTAACAAAATTACATGCATGCTATTAATGAACTCTATTCTTAGTTTCTTACCTTACCTAAATCTTAGACAACTTTTACCTCCAACTTTTTCTATTCGACCTCCCCACCTTCATCTCCACCTTCCCTATTGTCATTAATAAACCTTATTCCTAGTTTTCTTTTGGGTTGATGAAGATTAAATTATTTGAAATCGATACATATTTCAATTCATGACAAAAATATAGATGCAAGTTCATATTAATTGTAATTCATAAAAAAATAAGCATCTCTAAAAATAACAAAGGTTATAATCAAGCTATAGGCATTACATAAGTAAGTAAGCATTGAAAACAAAAGAAAATAAGTAATGAACACAAGTTATTTAAATTAATAAAAAAATAAAGTTCCAAGGATGAAGCTAATTTGCACATATGATATATATTAATTTTTTTAAAAACAAAATAAGATGATTAATAGATAAAAACTCATTCAATTGAAAAGTATTTTAGAGAAAGGGCAGCAATGGAATTTTACAAAACGCATTTTCTAAAAACAGCTAATTTTACCAAACACTTTTTCTAGAAATAGCTAATGTAAACAGCTAATCCAAACAGCTAACAGCTAATACAAATAGCTGACAGTTAATTACCAAATAGGGCCAACATTATAGCTCATCAAAAGTCTCAATGTTGACCAGTAAAAAATCGCCCATCAAACAGATGAATAAGAATGTGTATGTGCTCACTGAAATTGTGCATTAAATGTTTGCTTACTCTTTTTTATCATGAACTATTAGTACTAATCATTAAATCATATTGATTACCAAATATATTTCATAACTCACTAAAGAACTATTATAACTCACTAAATAAATAGTATAGCTCACTAAAAAAATAATAATATAGATAACCATAATATAATTTAGTGAGATTCAGATGCATAATATCATATTTTTTGTACAATAGCACATTTTAATTAGGTATTTAGTGTTTTTACTAAGTGAAAGTGAGGGATATAAAATGCATTGATTTGAGTATGTTTGCTTATTAAAAGTACCTATTAGCTCACTAAAAAGGATCTCCACTTACTGAAATATTTTTATGAGTTATACAGTGCTTTTAGTGAGAGAATTTGGGTGTGCATTTAGTGAGCTACACAATATTTTTAGTGAGATGAAATTCAATTGTATAATTACTTCCATACAACCCGTTGTATAAAATAACAGCTGAGCCCACAGTAAAAAATCCGACCATAAGGTTTTGTAAAGTGGTATAGTTGAATTAAAAAAAGAGGGTGGTATTGTGGAGGAAAAAATAAAATTATGGTGGCATCGGGGCCTGAGTAACTCTATATTATATATAGCTTTAGAGCTGTCATCGAGCACAACTTATCTTCCAAGACAGGGACTTTTTGGCTGTTAGATTCACTCACACAAGGACACAAGAGGGGGTGAATTATGTCTACCAGTTTTTTCGGTTTTCTCAAAACACTCTTCAGAGCTATTTGAAAAGCGCGTTTGCAGTAAAGTTGAAAGAAGTATAATTGCCAAAACAGTAAAGGAGACGCAATATTTTTACATGGAAAACTACCTCTGGCCCAACTAAGGTGTAAAAACCACAACCTACCATAGTAGGATTTCAGCAACTCTTTTACTAAACGGGCCGAACATGTTACAATCGCAATACACGTAACTTAGTCTACCCTAGACTCTCGTTACAAACACACATCCAAAGTCTCCCAAGACTTTGGACAGATAGTCACCGACACAACGTCCACACGTCCCCTACGGACACAACGTCTAACATCTACCAAGACTTGGACAACCTCTTATCACGATAAAAAAGAGATAAAGAACACCTTACTTGAATGCTTCTAAATAAGCTGAGTGTAAGGTACATTATAACTCCTATTATGCCAATGATGAAGACTCGATTAAGCACTCTTTTGAAGGTTTTTCTCACAAAAAAATTCAGACTCAGAAAAGCAATTTTAGCACTTGAAAATCGTGAAAAACCTTGAGAAAAGTTGAGGGAATCGGCCGTTTAAATAGTGGGATAAGTATGCTTGCCATGCAAGGATGACAGTAATCTTCACTTTTCTTAGCCATTCTCTAATATGACAGTTACCAATCTTCCTTATAGGATAAGATTAAATATTTGGAGGATATTTTTTCCTTAGGAGATAAGATCAAATATTTAGGAAAGATATTTTTTCTTCAAGCAAGATAGGATTAAATTTCACCAAATATTTGAAAAATATTTTGTCTCTTAAACAAGGGAAGAAATAGTTTTAGATTTTAACTGACATAAATTAATTCCAATTGTTTCTTGAAAAATATCAGTCTAAAATCTTCCTTATAGAATAAGATCAAATATTTGAAGGATATTTTTTTCCTTAGGAGATAAGATCAAAAATTTAGGAAAGATATTTTTTCTTTAAGCGAGATAGGATTAAATTTCACCAAAAATTTGAAAAATATTTTGTCTCTTAAACAAGGGAAGAAATAGTTTTAGATTTTGACTGACATAAATCAATTCCAATTGTTTCCTGAAAAACATCAATCCAAAATCCTTTTAAGAAAAATGTTGAAATTCGAATTTTTATTCCATGCCTCAAAATACTGCAAACCTGGCCTCTTAAACCTGTTTTGAGACAGTGTTCTAAGTCATCAAAAACTTTTCAAAGTGAATGCTAAATCAGAGACCTTCTAATTGGCCTATTAACAAGAATCTAAAAAAATAAAGCCAATGCTAAGCCTAAAACTCTTGTTATCAGCTGGACTTCTTGCACAGGTCCATGCTTCCACTCCTAGAACTATTCTGAGGGAGTGTTCTCAGATTCTTGTGCATGTTATCAACTTTGATGCTCTATGCTCATTCAAACTGCTCCATGTAATTTTCAGATCCTGTCTTAGCATACAACTTAAGCACAACACATAACTCATAGCATATTGACTAGGTCATTTGGATTGTCATCATCAAAAGCTTATATATTAATTGGGTCAACAATTTCCCCCTTTTTGATGATGGCAAACCAAATGACCATAAGTCGTCGTTGTTAGTAGGGCAACATAGGCTAGTGCTAGAATGGACAAAGTCAAAGTTTATACAAGTCATATAGAAAAAGAAACAGGAGTGAGAGGTCAACTTGAATAGGGCAAACTAGTCAAGACTAAGGTCATGCTCATCTTCCCCCTTTTGACATCATCGAAAAAGGGTAAATAGGTCGAAAGGTCTGAGTCCAGTGTGGATGCAATCACCACTAAAGCGATAATGTGGGAAATAACAGCGATACACTCAAGCGTACGATACAGTAAGGATATTGGCCGTTCGAGTCACGCAGAAACAAGTAGCACATAAATAAGCAGGGATTATGGCAAAAATGCATTAATCATCTAGGAAACAGTCACAATCCTCCATTGTTTGTACATTAGCAAGAAGAGCGGACAACAAAATAAGTAGCAAAAGGTGAAAGAAAAGAAGACAAAGTTAAGATCAGATAGAAGAAGAAGAAGAAGGAGAAGAGAATTTTGCCGTGAGGGCAAAGATGGCACTCAGAAGATCCTCATGGTGTTTGGCGTTGAGCTCCTTTTCTTCTGCGAGTGCTCTCTTCATGTCTGCAATTTCTCCCTTTAGGGAGAGCTGATCCTGTATGAGAGTGTTTAGGGTGGGAGTACTGGAGGTTGAGGACTCACTGGGAACAGGGCGGAGAGGTGTATGGACCCCCTATTCTGAGCTGGCACTCCTACCTTTCTTCGCATGAAAGCCACACCGAATTAGAGTACTGCCTCCTATTTCATCAGTGATCTGAAGGCTCACTCTCTTTTGCAGGGGAATCCCCAACTGCTCAAACACATACGTTAGTAGGAGCCCATAATCCATGTCATGATCCTTAGACGTGTTAGCAATGCGTCCAATGTGACTGATCATGATCGTGGGTAAGTTGATTTTCTCACCCTGATCTAAAAGATCAGTAAGGCACATGTCCATAGGATCAGCCAAATTTCATCCCTGATCCCGAGGAATGACATTCTTGATTATAAACCAAAATAACAAGCGATGTAAAGGTATCATTTCTCCCTTACGTATAGATCTGGACTTGGTCAGTTGGGGGTTTTGGGCTAGGTTTCGGGTCAACTCTAGCAGTCTCTCCTCACCCAACACATTCTTGTCCTCACGGACATATACGTCAAAACCATCAGATGTCACACCAAGCATCTCACTGAGATCAGCAGCATCAAGTCAAATCCTATTCCCACCAACTGTGCTTGTCACCACCCCATTGGCGACCATATAGTTAGTGTAAAACTCAGCCAACTCAGGAATAGAATACCCTCTCTGAGTGTTAGTAAACAGACCAACCACCCCTGAACTTTTAATTTCTCTAGGAACACCTCAAGCCCCTGTTCCTAGAAATAAGCTACCTTGACTACCTTCCCTCAGACTACAGATTTCTGAAGGAAGTATTGGTATCTTTCAGGGAGTGTCATGCTCTTTTTGGCTTTCTTTCTTCTGTGTTCAGGACACTCTTGCACCTGTTTGGACGACTGTTCTGGGGCTGCCCTTTTAGGACCAGGGTCCTTGGAGGGAACAGGTCTAGGACGTGTTTTGGTTGGTGTTTTAAGGGGTGTTTGGAGAGGTGTTTTTTGGATTGTTTTCTTCTTTGTAGCAGGGCTGTCTACTGTATCTTTTGATAGTGGCAAAACAGGGGCAGGACCTAAATTTCTTATTTGACGTCGATACAGTAGAGTATTGAGAGGGACATTGGGTGTAGTGGTGATCTTTCTTTGGGGTTTGACGCTTGGTTTGAGGGTTGATTGAGGAGTGGTTTTCATGATTCTTTTGAACTGTATAATCGGTTCATTATCATTACTATCTTCAGTGAAAACACCGATAGGAACAGGTTCCTTAGCACCCATCCCAACCACCAAATCATCATCACTGTCTTCAGTGAAAACACTAGTAGGAACAGGTTCTTCAGCACCCATCCCAACCCCCAAATTACTTAAACTTTCGACTGACTCGGTCGAAATTTTCCCTGTCACCAATTCAATTCTGGGCAGCTCATAGATAACCAGTTCCCACCCGGTAATTGGGTTCACAGTGAGAATTGTTATAGGGTTAGACCAACAGACCTCACATCCAGACTCCTCAAGAACCCATATACTAAAGAAGGTATAGAGTAAGTGGGAGAGGGAGAAAGGTCCATACCCGAAGAAATTCCACTCAATGGGGCCGCTGCAACAGTGCTCAGCCAATTCCTGCTTCTTTTACTAGACACTCAACTCTGAAGTGAGCGTGGACGCGTGGTCTTTCTTTCGGTTGAGGCTGAGCCACCATGAGTTCTTGCCATTGGAAAGTTTGGGAAGAAAGATTTTAGGGTTTAGGGTTTTGGAAAGGAAGAGAGATAGTGATTTCCAATTGTGTGAAGGGAAAGAGAAGAGGAAGATGTCGGGTTTGGAGAGAGAATGCAGAGGAGGAAGTAGGCAGATGGGCTTTAAATGGAAAGTTTAATTTCTACTTACCTTACCGCCGCGCCACTTGTCTGGTGAATTTACAAACAATGGTTGGGACTACTCCTAGACCTTGTTCTGACTGCTAAATGTTCGGTGTCTCAGGACAATAAGGGCAATATCATTAGGCCTCAATGAGTGTCAGCATATTATGTTTCACACATATGCCAGTAAAAGCCCAAAAATTGAATGTACTATTGTAACAATTTATTTGACCTAAAAACTCTTCACTAGTCAATCATAGGGTTATAAACATGCATGCTCAAGTCTTCTTCCTCTCAAACTGCTCTTTACTTAGTGCCTTGGTAAATATATCAGCAATTTATCTATCAGTGGCATAAAAATTCATTGAAATTAAGCCCTTTTCAATATTCAAAAAATAATGACATATGTCAATATGCTTAGTCCTTTTTTGTGTGACATGGGTTTTTGGCAATGTTAATTGCACTTGCGTTATCACAAAAAATAGGAATGCATCCAGTGTCAACACAAAAGTCCTTGAGCTGCTGTCGTTTCCACAACAGTTGAGCACAACAAGAAGCAGCTGCCACATACTCGGCTTTTGCTGTGGACATGGCAACAGAGTGTTGTTTCTTAGTTACCCAAGAGACCAAACAAGGTCCAAGAAAATGAGCCATACCTGAGGTGCTTTTTCTATCAACCAAGAATCCAGCACAATCAGCATCTGCATACCCAATGAGATCAAAATTGCACCCTCGAGGATACCATAAAGCTTAGTCCAATGTGTATTTCAAATATCTCAAAATCCATTTTACAACTTTCAAATGTGTTTCTTTAGGATTTGACTGAAAACGGGCATACAAACCAACACTGAAAACAATATCAGGTCTACTAACGGTTAGTTATAGAAGCGACCCTATTATGTCCCTATAGGATTTCTCCTCAACTGAAGGTTTCCTATCATCCATAACCAATCTGGTTGAAGGAGAGATGGCTGTATCTATGAGCTTAGCCGATTCTATTCCAAGCCGCTTAATTAACTCCTTGACTGAAAATGGGCATGCAAACCAACACTGAAAACAATATCTCAAAATCTGTTTTACAGCTTTCAAATGTGTTTCTTTAGGATTTGACTGAAAACAGGCATACAAACCAACGCTGAAAACAATGTCAGGTCTACTAGCAGTTAGGTATAGAAGCGACCCTATTATGCCCCTATAGGATTTCTCCTTAACTGAAGGGTTCCTATCATCCATAACTAATCTGGTTGAAGGAGAGATGGCTGTGTCTATGGGCTTAGCCGATTCCATTCCAAACTGCTTAATTAACTCCTTGACATATTTTTGTTGATGTATCATAGTTCCGTTTGCATTTTGCTTGATTTGCAAGCCTAAAAAAAAAATTAAGCTCGCCCATCATGCTCATCTCAAACTCACTCCTCATCAAATCCAAAAATTCATCACAGAAACCATTGTTGGTTGCACCAAGTATAATGTCATCGACATGTACTTGGACAATTAACAAATGTTCCCCCTTTGATTTGAGAAACAAGGTATTATCAACCTTGCCCCTTCGAAAACTATTATCAATTAAAAATTTTGACAAGCGTTCATACCAAGCTCTAGGAGTTTGTTTTAAACCATAAAGAGCTTTGTCAAGTTTAAATACATGGTTAGGGAAATCATAATTTTCAAAACCAAGAGGTTGGCTTACAAACACCTCCTCCCTAAGGTATCCGTTAAGGAATGCACTTTTGACATCCATTTGGTATAACTTGAACTCCATGTGGGCGGCAAAGGCCACCAAGATCTGGATAGCCTCGATCCTTGCAACAGGTGCAAATGTTTCCTAATAGTCGATCCCTTCCTCTTAGTTATAGCCCTGAACCACCAGCCTGGCCTTATTCCGAGTGATTGTTTCGAACTCATCCAATTTGTTCTTGAATACCAACTTGGTACCAATTATCGATCTATCTTTAGGCCATGGTTCAAGGTGCCAAACCTTGTTCCTTTCAAACTGATAAAGCTCTTCTTGCATGGCAGTAATCCAGTCAGAATCTGTAAGAGCTTTATGAATATTCTTTGGCTCAATGTTAGATAAGAAGGCACAGAAAGCATAAAAGTTTCTGACTTTAAACCTGGTTTGCACCCCTGTGTTAATATCATATATAATCTGGTTGAGAGGGTGCAAGCTCTGATGCTTCTAGGGTCATGGAGCAAATGAATCTACAAACATGGTTTCCAATCTTTTCTGAAAACTTAATGAAACAGGTTCTGGATCTATTCTGGAGCCTGTTTCCACAACTGTTCGGGAAGGATCAGGTTGAGTAGGTTGGTTCTGTCCCAAATCAGGTTTAACAAGGCTTCCCCCTAACTGGCTTGCTCCCTGCCCACCTTCCATATTTCCAGATCCAAGACTTATTTCACCTTCAGGAGACTTACTGTTATCCACCATAGAGTTTTGAGTGAGCGTGAGGCCTTTTCTTATAAGACCAAGTTCAAACTCTTCATCCTGCATATGATGCTCAATCATGGAGTTAGTTTCATCAACAATACATACACACTCTCCTCAACACACAAGGTTCTTTTGTTAAACACTTTGTATGCCTTGCTGTGTGAGGAATACCCTAAGAATATGGCTTTATCACTTCTAGGGTCGAACTTTCCCAAGGGTTCCTTCCCATTATTGTGTATATAGCATTTGAAACCAAACATCCTTAGGTGCATAATATTGGGTTTTCGTCCCTTGAAAAGTTCATAAGGAGTCTTGTTAAGTATGGGTCTGATCATGCATCTATTAATAATGTAGCACGATGTGTTTAATGCTTCTACCTAAAAGTTTCTAGGAAGACCACTAGCAACCAACATAATCCTAGTAATGTCTTCTAAAGTACAATTTTTACACTCTACCACCCCATTCTGTTGGGGTGTTCTGGGGGCAGAAAAATTGTGATATATACCGTGTTCATTACAATAATCAATGAAGCTCGAGTTTTCAAATTCTTTGCCATAGTTAGACCTAAGACTTACGAATGAGTGCCCTACTCTTTTTTCAATTTTCTTAAGAAGCATAAGAAACTTCTCAAATGATTCATCTTTCGATGCCAAAAATAAGGTCTAAGTGAAATGAGAGTAATCATCCACTATAACAAACACATACCTCTTCCCACCTCTACTTGTGATCCTCATAGGACCACATAAATCAACATGTAGTAATTCAAGAGGTTGGGAAGTGCTAACACATTTCTTTGACTTAAAAGAAGTCCTAGCCTGCTTTCCTCTCGCACAAGCGTCACACACCTTGTTATCATTGTACTTGATGGAAGGTAGTCCGACTAGTAGGTCTTTAGAAACAAGTTTATTCAAAAGAGAAAGCTTGCATGACCTAGCCTCTTATGCCAAAGCATAACATCTTCATCAAGAGCACTTAAACAAGTGAAATGATTTTGAGGAAGTGAAAGAACACACACTTTATGCACATTATTGTGTCGCTTCCCTCTCAACACAACACTACTAGAATTGACATTGGTAATCAGGCATTGATCTGAAGAAAGCTCAATGTGATTACCTCTATCACACAATTGAGATACACTTAGCAAATTATGCTGTAACCCATCAACCAAGTACACATTATCAATAGAGAAAGAGAGGGATTTACCTATCTTACCTACACCGATAATTTTCCTAGACTTGTCATTACCAAATGCCACTCTCCCTCCATCAAAGGCTGTAAGCGAGAGGAAGTTTGATCTATCTCTTGTCATATGCCTCGAGCAACCACTATCCAAGAACCATAGTTGGTTGCCTCCTCTCACTTTAGCCTGCAAAACAACTAAGTGTTAATTTTGGGAACCCAGATCCACTTGGGTCCCATTTTTCTTGACATGGAGATTAACTCATCTTTTCTAATCTATATTTGCTTAACATACACTGAGTTTCTCTCCACGGTCCTTTTTCTCAAGGAGCAAGCATATCGATGATGATCAGTCTTATCACAATGAAAACAAATTATATTTTTTGGAAGTCAAACATATTTTTTGTTTGCTGGTTTAGTGATACGCCTACTCACAAATCCTAGTTCCTTTTTATTACGACTATAGTGAGTGTTTAACCAATTAAGTGCTTCCGAGGAACTGTTCCAGTGCCTGTTCTGAACAAGGTCAGATTCGGCCTTATGGAGCTTTTTAAGCAACTAACTGTTTTCATTTATTAGGGCTTCTATCCTGAGTGTTTCTAAGGAACAGTTCCTGTGCCTGTTCTGAACGAGGTTAGATTCGGCTTTATGAACCTTTCCAAGCAACTGATTGTTTTCACTCACCAATAATTCTATCTTAAGTTTCAGTTCTCGGGACTCTTCTTCTAGCTTTGAGAGATCAGTATTAAACACTTCTTCTCCCTTCTTCATTAATTCTTTTAACACGCCAACGTCCCTGCTTAAGGCAAAAGTTTTTTTATCTTGTTTAGACGTGAGAATCTCATTTGCTTGCTTAAGTTCTTGTATGGTTTTTTCAAGCATTTGGACATCCCTTTTTAACTTGGAATAAGTATCTTTAAGTATACAATTCTTAGTACTTATTGCCTCACATTCATCCATTAAGGAAAACAATAATTTCAGAATTTTTGCTTTGTTAAAACCACCTTTTGCTTGAATTGGAACATGCTCTCGTCTGATTCTGAGTCAGCTTCGGATTTGCTTCTGGCCATGAGCGCCAGTGTAGCAGCTTTGTCTTGGGAGCTATCCTCTTCTTCTGAAGTATCACCCCATGCTGCCACCATAGCTTTACTGAACTGCTTGGCAGAACTACTAAGCTGTGGCTTCTTTCTGCGATTTCGGAACTGTTCTAATGCCTGTTCTTCCTTCTACATGGGCCAATATTTTACAATGTGGTCATGCTTTCCACATCTGAAACACCCAGAGGCTTAGTCTGTGTTGCTGTTCCTCGCTTTGCTGGTACTCCCCCTTTTGATGCTCTTTCTAACCTTCTTGAAGATTTTCTTGAACTTACGAGTTACCAAGGCCATTTCTTCCTCATTCAAGTCTGAATCATCACTTCCCATGACCTTTAGGGCAAGGCCTCGATCTTTCTTTATTTCCTCATTCATCTGGGAGTTTTTCTTCAACTCATAAGTTTGAAGGTTCCCAATGAGCTCATCCAAAGAGATTTCATCTATCTTCTTTGCTTTCTAGATGGCTGTAACTTTCGTTTCCCACGAATGAGGCAAAAATCATAGGATCTTCTTCACCAATTCCTCGGTGGCAAAGGATTTTCCCAAGGATTTGAACTTATTAGTGATGTGGGTAAAACGTGTATACATATCCATCACGGTCTCTTTGTCACTCATTTCAAACAGTTCGTACTTTCTCATCAGCAGCTCGATCCTGGACTGTTTGACTTGGTTGGTTCCTTCATGAGCCATGCGAAGAGCATTCCATATCTCCTTTGCCGATTCACACTCTGAGATACGAGTGTACTCATCCAGTCCAAGGCCAAAGTATAGCAACTTCTTGGCCCTTGTGCTTTTCTCTAGTTTCTTTAAGTCACCTGAGTCAAACTTATCTGACTTCTTAGGAACTGTTTTGCCATCTTCTGTGGTTTTCATTAGAATGTAAGGACCATTCTCAATGATCATCCATAGCTCATAATCATTAGCTTGAATGTAATTTTCCATGTGGTTTTTCCACCAACTGTAATGTTGCCAATTAAAGTATGGTGGTCGAGTCACAGATTGACCCTCTAAGATTCCTTGTGGTGTACTCATCTTTTCAGGATCTCTCAAGGTGTTAGTCTTGGTGAGAGAACTCTGCTCTGATACCACTTGTTAGATTCACTCACACAAGGACACAAGAGGGGGCGAATTGTGTCTACTAGTTTTTTCGGTTTTCTCAAAACACTTTTCAGAACTGTTTGGAATGTGTATTTACAGTAAAGCTCTGAAATAAATATAATTGCAGAAACAGTAAAGGAGACACAATATTTTTACGTGGAAAGCCACCTCTGGCCCAACTAAGGTGTAAAAACCATGACCTACCACAGTAGGATTTCAGCAACTCTTTCACTAAACGAGTCGAACACATTACAATCGTAATACACGTAACTTAGTTTACCCTAGACTCTCGTTACAAACACACATTCAAAGTCTCCCAAGACTTTGGACAGATACCCACGGACACAACGTCCACACGTCCTCTACGGACACAACGTCCAACATCTACCAAGACTTGGACAACCTTTTATCACGATGAAAAAGTGATAAAGAACACCTTACTTGAATGCTTCTAAATAAGCTGAGTGTAAGGTACAATACAACTCCTATAATGCCAATGATGAAGACTCGATTAAGCACTCTTTTGAAGGTTTTTCTCACAGAAAAATTCAGACTTAGGAAAGCAATTTTAGCACTTGAAAATCGTGAAAAACCTTGAGAAAAGTTAAGGGAATCGGCTGTTTAAATAGTGGAATAAGTATGCTCGCCGTGCAAGGATGACAGCAATCTCCACTTTTCTTAGCCATTCCCTAGTCTGAGAGTTACCAATTTTCCTTATAGGATAAGGTCAAATATTTGGAGGATATTTTTTCCTTAGGAGATAAGATCAAATGCTTAGGAAAGATATTTTTTCTTTAAACGAGATAGGATTAAATCTCACCAAATATTTGGAAAATATTCTGTCTCTTAAACAAGGGAAGAAATAGTTTTAGATTTTGATTGACATAAATTAATTCCAATTGTTTCTTAAAAAATGTCAGTCCAAAATCCTTTTAAGAAAAACGTTGAAATTCGAATTTTTATTCCTAGTCTCAAAACACTGCAGACCTGACCTTTTGGACCTATTCTGAGACAGTGTTCTGAGTCATCAAAAATCTTTCAAAGTGAATGCTAAATCAGAGACTTTCTAATTGGCATATTGATAAGAATCTAAAAAAATAAAACCAATGCTAAATCTAAGGCTCTTGTTATCAGCTGGACTTCTTGCACAGGTCCATGCTTCTACTCCCAGAACTGTTCTGAGAATGTGTTCTCAGATTCTTGTGCATGTTATCAACTTTGATGCTCTATGCTCATTCGAACTGCTCCATAAATTTTTCGGATCCTGCCTTAGCATCCAACTCAAGCACAACACATAACTCACAGCATATTGACTAGATCACTTGGATTGTCATCATCAAAAGCTTATACATTAATTGGGTCAACATTGGCTACTACAAACAACTACCTTAGAGCATCTCTGAATTTATCGTGACTGCTGTCATGAGTCTTGACCTGGTCAAAGATGGGTTTTTATCCTTGCATTCATAATACGCAACTTCAAAGGGGAAGTCATCGCATAGCACAATATCCGTGAGATTGATATGAGGTCGGGTCCATTGTGTATCCTTCAAGCTTGTTTAATTAAAAGTGTTTCATTCAACTTCTGTAAGTCTTTGATACCAAAGCACCCAGTCCGTCTAGGTTGTTGGCACACTTCTTTCTTTATCATGTGAGCAGAGTTTGAACTCACTACGTGAATTCAACCAAAAAAAGTTTAAAATGAGAAAGTTAATATCTCAGATCATTCATCTAGTTAATCGAAATGGGTATATAATATGTTGACATAAAGCACCAAGTGCATTATTCGTGAGAAATGAGACATTCTTTGGGATAAGAACTTGATCTTCTAGTCCTTCAACTTCGGTTTTATGTTTTCTGCTAAGAACAAAAGCAATATTCACCCTAAGTCTACAGAGCTCTGAGATATCTCCCAAAGGAATTGGCAATATTCATGCCAAATCTATCCCTAATGAATTCTTTCTCCTCCTTGGTGTTGAACTTGTCAAATTGAAGATGAAGTAATGCTGAATCAACCATATGTTGAAACTGGTCCATATGTCCCTATCAAATAATAATTGGTTACCCAGGAGAACAGTAGCAAAGAAAACGTATTAGCATGCTGCAAATGGCACAAACGTATGAATTTAAAATGCTTAACTCTAATACTATTGATTGGTGTAAGGAAAATTGTTAGCATGGTAAGAGACTCAATTGTTTAATACACAATGATTGTCTTCGAGTCCAACAAAATGCCATGAATGCAGTCTGATGTAAAATTCAATGCTTTGTTCCTGGCAGCTGTCTAGCAGATGAGTTACTTGTTAGAAGTTGAACAGTTTGACATGGGAGAGAAGGATAGTGACCTTTTTTTGTTGTATAGCTATACCCTCCACACCAATTTTAAAGAATGTCATCCCATTTGTGACTTAGCTGGGAAAACATGCCTTAATCTAGTTTGTTATTATAATCATTGTCTACCCTTCTAGCAAAGAAAGGTTCCCCTAGTTTTGAAGGTGTAAAAAAATACATATTTTATTGGTATGTTGATAATGAAAATTTCACAATTATTAGTCGAATTGTATTGTAGATGATAGCTGACGCATTAATGTTTAATGAATTATCCTTTTCTTTGTTGCAAATTTAAAATCCCCATTTTTGAAGGTGTGAAAAGATACTCATATTATGCTAGCTTAAATATTCCCTTTTTTAATAAGAAAAGAAAACTGAGATTAAGGACTTTGAGAAGAGCTCAATTTTTTGTTTTTCCTTGTTGGTGAAGATGACGATACTGTATATTAGATGGAAGCATGGAGTCTCATATTGCATGGGTCGGGTTATTGTCTAGTCCGCTTTCCAGGACACTATAATTTGATTTCCCCTTGGTGATCTATGTTACCCAGGTTTCGAGGCTGGTTTTTACCTTTTTTCAAAAAAGGTTCTGCTTTAATTTGAACTTAATCTGATTGAAATTAGTTATTTTACTCCTTTCATCCACATTTTATTTGATTTCGATTATTGATGTTGGGTAAGAAATAAGGTTTTTGGAAATCAAGTCATTTCATATTTTGAAGAATCTTACACAGTTTTCAATGGTTTTGTGGAGTGAGATTTGTCGCATTAGTTTTATTTCGGATGCCTAAATTCATACCTGTTCGGAATTTACATCTCGATTGGTTTGCTATGAATATTTGCAGTTGTTGCTATGATAGAACTAGAGCTTCGTTGTGGTTATACTTTTATGAGGTGAAATTGCAAATCTATATAGTGAGTAAAATATGGCATTCGATGTGTTTCCAGTTATGCGTTGCATGATTGACGCAGTCAATTGTACACTGTTTTACCATTTGTTATCTATTGTTGAGTAAACATTGGCATGACTGTATCTAGTATCTTCATTCTTCCCTATGTAAACCACATATATGTCCAGCCACTTGTACGCGCTTAACCGACTATTATTGAGGTGTATTTCACAATTTGCAATTTTTCATGTGATTGGCTCGGGTTTGGTTTTGATGGAAATTCAAAACATCTTCTAGTAAATGTTTTTCTAGAAGGATCATTGTGATTTCACGTTATATCATATTCATTGTCTCCTTATCTAGTATAGTTTCTTCTAAGAAAATCATCATTCACCTATTTGTACACCATATCCATGTGACATTAGAGTTATGTATTTTTGTTTTAAAAGTTTAAGCTTGATTTCACTCTTTGTTTTCATACTTTTGCCTTCTTTTTTCCATCCATTTATGTTCGTTTTTCACCCTTGCAAAAACGACTTCATAGTTAAGTGCTGGCTTTACTCCCGAAAGCAATTTGGTGATGTTGGTTGAATTTTTGAAACTTAATAATGTTATTTTTTTTTTGTGTACTTTTTGATGTGTTTTTTAAGTTACAGTCTTGCACCATTATTTGAATTTTATTTGTGCAAAATAAGTCAGCATAAAAAGAGTCATCTTTTGATAGTAAATCTCTTGTTTACTATTTGTCCTTATACCTACCTGTTGATGTCAGTGATTGTTTATCTTTTTGTAAAAATCTTTTGTGCATAGAGAGGTGGTGCTCTATGTTTTTTTTTTTTTTTTTTAAAAAAAAGTTATGATCCTTTTCCTTAGGGACCTTCAGAGACTTCTCTACAAACCTGTATGTTTTGTTTCTTTAGGATTTTAATGGGTCTTGAGGAGGCTAGTGAGATCATCAAACCCATGGCCCAACTTGACCCATCAATATGTATGGCTGACCCAATTTGGCATGTTTGCCAATCATAGCCTAAATTATCACTGAAGTTGTTTTGTTAATTCATTTATTGCTTATTTTTTATAATTTGGATTTCTGATACAGGCCTCATACCTGCATGATTTGTTAATTAACATTCTATTTCATTTTATTTTCATTTCCCGGTTTAAAAAGCTTTGGACATAATTAATATTCACGTGTATAAGAAATTTCACTTCTTTAGATAGAATTTAGGCTTGCCCCATGAAGTGAATGCCTGCTATACTATATTATTATGGTTGTAGACATGACTTTCAGGGCCCTATTTAAGACATGGACACTTCCTTACCATCTAGCCTCCTGAAGAAGGGTTTAAAGAAGTAACAAAGCTATTATGAAGAATTTATCAAACAACACCCCAAGTTAAGGTGTTCTCATTCTACGTTGATAAATTTGGTGCTGATGAGAATGAGAAGTGTGCTAATCTTCACGGTACTATTGAAGTCATTAATTTAGAGGGTGCAATTGAATTGTACAATGGAAAACGATAAAATCTAGAGAATGTTCATGCAAATCATCCTATATCTTTGACTGATCCAATCTGTACTATCACAATCCTTGTAGGTTTTTCTTTGAATGTAAACCTACACCTGCGTATGGATGAGGATGGTAATGTTATGGATGTGGATGACTCTGAAGATGTAGAAATCAATAAATGGCAATTATCTTGGGATGTGGTAAACCCTTGTGTTGCTTAGACTACGAGGGGGAAGTATCTATCAGAGATATCCAATCGAGTTGATGAGCTTTCGATAGAGGACATTAGCAAAATCAAAAGGTATAATATGATCAAGCCCTTAAAGTTGTCTTCAAAGGTCGAGATGGTGATTGTGTGATGGTATAGGTGACGGTTGCCATTATTCATCTTAAGTTGTTTAGTCTAGCGCCAAAACTTTTATCGCCGCCTAACCTATATACATCATTTAATATAGATAAGCTGAAATATGCTTGGTATGGATGTAAGGATGCCGCTATATTCAAATTATACATCCAAACTTCCATCCTCCTTCCTTTCTTTTTCTTTCTCTTTATTTGGTGGGGCATTTTTGGTTGAAGGATCCAATGGAGTATAACTCCTACAATATTTAAGTACCGTAAGGGGACTCTACGTCTCAAGTAACTTTTTGGTAAAAACTTTGAGTGACAATTGGTGCCCTTTAAGAAGACTGGGCTGTGATGACATGTAACCTTGTATTCCATGAAGTGCCCACTATAGTTGTTGTAAGGCTGCTTTTTCTTTTTTTGGGCGG